>CM053027.1:66971221-67333721 GCA_028564925.1 Lithobates sylvaticus
ATTCTTTAAAATTTTATGTAAATGTGACATACATAATTCATGGGATGCTGTTTTGCTAGATGCTATTGAGAAGCACAAGCGGCATGATATCTGTGATTCTCGGAGTTTGTCTTCCATCAGACAAATATCAAATTCTTTGACACACTTTTTTGAGAGCATAAACCTAAACAACAAGAGAACTTACATTTCACAAATATGCTATACATGCTGAGATTCTACTCAGGATAGTCTATATGGATTTCAGCTTCGAGAGACTGAATTGAAAGCTGTCAAAGATAATGTATACTTGTGGGGGATTTAACGGACTGATTTTAAGAAAAGCCATGCATTTTGTTCTTGTTATGCTTTCCTTTATTTATGGAGACCAGAAAATAGGTGGTAAAATGCATCAAAAAGAAAATGATTTTATATGCTAATAAGTTGAGGGTTACAATAAAAAAGGGGAGATGATATTGGTGCAAAATAAGAATATTAGAGCAAAACATTGATAGAAATCAACCGCTGAATACTTACCGTAATTTAATTAATTAGTCGTCACCAAAACTGATTTAGCTTTTTGGCGATACTGAAGAGTTTAGCCACCTGACATCTTATATCACTGAGGAATTATATTGATCTTTATGCATATATTCCCAGCTCTACCACATGCTTTGGCCTTTATGAGGCTTTCCAACTCTCCCTGCTGAATTTTGCCAATGTTATTTAGATTCTGGAGAATGTAACAAGAGCTGCTCGATGGGAACACCCAAAAGCTCAAGGTGACCAGTTTACCTAGTTTTCAGTGCACTATTCACCTCTAACTCTGTGGCGTGTTGTATGTGGTGAAGGTGCTGATGGATGGAACCACAGAAAGCAGCGGGGAACCAGGCACTCAATCAATAGGTGAGTACTAATTATTTTCTTTGCAAGCAGAATGAGGGTTCTCTCCAGACTAATGCCCCGTACACACGATTGGATTTTCCGACAACAAATGTTGGATGTGAGCTTGTTGGCTGAAAGTCCGACCGTGTGTATGCTCTATCGAACATTTGTTGGCAGACTTTCCGCCAACAAATGTTGGCTAGCAGGTTCTCAAATTTTCCGCCAACAAAACTTTGTCGTCGAAATTTCCAATCGTGTGAACACAAGTCCGACGCACAAAAGATCACGCATGCTCGGAATCAAGCAGAAGGAGTAGCACTGGCTATTGAACTTCCCTTTTCCCGGCTCGTCGTACGTCTTGTACGTCACCACGTTCCCACGTTCGTAATTGTTGGCCAGCATTTGTGTGACCATCTGTATGCAAGACAAGTTTGAGCCAACCCACGGTTTTGTTGGCGGAAAGTCCGATCATGTGTACGGGGCATAAGAACTGTTATGCCACGTACACACGCTTGGAATTTCCGACAACAAACGTTCGATGTGAGCTTGTTTTCGGAAATTCTGACCGTGTGTAGGCTCCATCGGACATTTCCGACAACAAAAATTGGAGAGCTGGCTCTCAAATTTTCCAACAACAAAATCCGTTGTAAATTCCGAGTGTGTGTAGACAATTCTGACGCACAAAATTCTACGCATGCTCGGAATCAAGCAAAAGAGCCACACTGACTATTGAACTTTTCTCGGCTCGTCGTACGTGTTGTACGTAACCGTGTTCTTGACGTTCGGAATTTCTGACAACATTTTTGCGACCGTGTGTATGCAAGACAAGTTTGAGCCAACATCCGTCGGAAATAAATCCAAGATTTTGTTGTCGGAATGTCCGAGCTTGTGTACGCAGCATTATGCCGCGTACACACATCGGATTTTCCGACGAGAAATGTTGGATGTGAGCTTGTTGTCGGAAAGTCCGACCATGTGTATGCTCCATCGAACATTTGCGGTCGGACTTTCCGCCAACAATTGTTTGATAGCAGGTTCTCAAATTTTCCGCCAACATAACTTTGTTGTCGGAAAGTCCGATCGTGTGTACACAAGTCCGTCGCACAAAAGTTCACGCATGCTCGGAATCAATCAGAATGAGCCGCACTGGCTATTGAACTTTCTTTTTCTCGGCTTCTTGTACGTCACCGCATTCCCACGTTCGTAATTGTTGGTCAACATTTGTGTGACCGTGTGTATGCAAGACAAGTTTGAGCTAACAACCTTCGAACAAAAATCCATGGTTTTGTTGGCGGAAAGTCCGATCGTGTGTACACGGCATAAGAATAAAAGAGTCCTGTAAATGAGAAAACTGTAAAAGGAATTAAGAACCTTTGCTGCAAAACATCACAATATTTAAAGTGTAAGTTCAGCTTTACAAACCCCAAAGGGGCAGCTGTAAATTTAACAGGTTCTTTTACAAAAGAGTGCAGAGGCAGCAAGGCACATAGCAAAAGTCCATTCACTCTGGCTCAGTAAACAGTCTAGGGGAAATTAGTTTGTAGCACAAGTAGACAAACTGGAACAGCCCACATATCAACGGCTTAAGACCATGAATAGAATGCGGTACAGGTATTAGACTCCACTCACAGATTACATAGTTCATAGGCCCCATCTGTAAGAGAGTAGGGATGAGCCGAACACCCCGGGTTCGGTTCGAACCAGAACCTTCGAACGGACCGAAAGTTCGCGCGAATTTTCGAACCCTATACGTTATAATGGACGCGAACGTTCGAAATCAAAAGTGCTAATTACAAACGGCCAATATGCATGTTAATGTCATAAAACAGGTTTGGGGACCCGGGTCCTGCCCCAGGGGACATATATCAATGCAAAAAGAACTTTTAAAAACTAACGTTTTTTCGGGAGCAGTCATTTTAATGATGCATAAAGTGAAAAAAAAAAAGTGACATTTTCCTTTAAATATGGTACCTGGGGGGTGTCCAAAGTATGCCTGTGAAGTGGCATGTGTTTCCCGTGTTTAGAACTGTCCTTGCACAAAATGACATTTGTAAAGGAAAAAAAGAAGCCATTTAAAACCACTTGCGGCTTTAGGTTTGATCTTAAGTAGAATCTGAACAGGTACATTATGAAGTGTAGCTCCATCCCAAAAAAATCTATTTTTAAGCTTTTTGGAGAACATAGGGAGGGGTTATCACCCCTGTAACATTTGCTGTCTTTGCACATCTGTTCAGAACATGTCACCTCACTTTCCGTCCCCAATGACAAATGTTTTTGGAAAAGTGGGGTTTTAATTGAAACAAGGATTGGTGATAAAGTATCAGTAGAGAGGAGATACCTTTTTCCCAAATTAAATCTAACAGGATAGAATTTCCCTTCCTAGGGGTAGATTTCCTCTCACTTCCTGTTTTCTCTTTCCATTTGCAAGTAGGAGTCGTTTGTAAGTTGGATGTTTGAAAGTAGGGGCTGGCGTATATACTCTGCAGAAATTTGCCCTATTAGATGTTGGTGTAGCCACAAGACTGGTGGGCACAGGAATGGGCCCTGCTGTGAGTTAATAGATCAAGATTTGTAATTGCATGCACCTGTTGAACAGGGCAGAAAATTTGGGGGTGGTGGTGGTGGTGGTGGTGGACGGTTTTGCCACAAGACTGTAAGCTCTCACAGTTACTCTTGGTGGGCGCAGGAATGGGCCCTGCTGTGAGTTATTAGATCAAGATTTGTAATTGCAAGCACCTGATGAACAGGGCAGAAAAAATTGGGCCTTTGGCGGTGGTGGTGGACGGTGTTGCCACAAGACTGTAGGCCCTCATAGTTACTCTTGGTGGGCGCAGGAATGGGCCCTGCTGTGAGTTATTAGATCAAGATTTGTAATTGCAAGCACCTGATGAACAGGGCAGAAAAATTGGGCCTTTGGCGGTGGTGGTGGACGGTGTTGCCACAAGACTGCAGGCCCTCATAGTTACTCTTGGTGGGCGCAGGAATGGGCCCTGCTGTGAACTATTAGATCAAGATTTGTAATTACCCGCCCCTGTTAAACAGGGGCTGAAAAATTGTGCCTTAGGCACTGGTGCTGGTGCCACAACACTGCAACCCCTCACAGAGACTGTACTTGGAGCACAGCAGTCACACGTGTTGCGAAGCATTTTTTTTTAAAAAATTGTAAGTACACGCCCCTGTTAAACAGGGGCTGAAAAATTGTGCCTTAGGCACTGGTGCTGGTGCCACAACACTGCAACACGGCCCTCACAGAGACTGTACTTGGAGCACAGCAGTCACACGTGTTGCGAAGCATTTTTTAAAAAAAATTGTAAGTACACGCCCCTGTTAAACAGGGGCTGAAAAATTGTGCCTTAGGCACTGGTGCTGGTGCCACAACACTGCAACACGGCCCTCACAGAGACTGTACTTGGAGCACAGCAGTCACACGTGTTGCGAAGCATTTTTTAAAAAAATTGTAAGTACACGCCCTGTTAAACAGGGGCTGAAAAATTGTGCCTTAGGCACTGGTGCTGGTGCCACAACACTGCAACACGGCCCTCACAGAGACTGTACTTGGAGCACAGCAGTCACACGTGTTGCGAAGCATTTTTTTTAAAAATTGTAAGTACACGCCCCTGTTAAACAGGGGCTGAAAAATTGTGCCTTAGGCACTGGTGCTGTGGCATGGATCATTGAGGAGGAGGAAGAGGATAGTCAGTGAACATAAGAGGACAGTCACTCAGCATCAGCATAGGCAGTCTTGAAGGGATGTGACATTAAAAATTATTCGGTTATATCCGCCTCAGGTGCCTGGTAGCTGGTGGTGATCCAAGACTGATTCATTTTGATGAATGTCAGTCGATCAACCGAGGCGGTGGACAGGCGCACCCTATGATCAGTCACAAATCCTCCAGCAGCACTGAATGTGCGTTCGGAAAGAACGCTGGAGGCAGGACAGGCCAGTAGCTCAATTGCATACTGTGCAAGCTCTGGCCAGTGATCCATCCTCAGGACCCAGTAAGCCAGAGGATTTTCGGTGGGAAAGGTGTCCAAGTCTGACCTTGCCCCAAGGTATTCCTGCACCATGTATATCAGACGCTGGCGATGGTTGCTGGAACCGATCATACCTTGGGGCTGCGGACTAAAAAATTGTCTGAACGCATCGGTCAGACGTCCACCTTCCCACCGCTCCTTCTGCCACTGACCGAAGCCTCAGCAACTCGTCGCCCAGGACCAGGAGTTTGTAGCCTCCCAGTTTCTGGGAACGCGTTGCACAGACCTTTCTGCAAGGCCTCCCTGAGATGTCTCATCCTCTGCTCCCTCTGCGACGGCAAGATAAGGTCCGCAACCTTACCCTTGTACCGCGGATCAAGGAGAGTGGCCAGCCAGTAATGGTCCCTCTCCTTGATCCGAAGAACACGAGGATCCTTCCGCAGGCTTTGCAGGATCAGGGAGGCCATGCAGCGTAGGTTAGCTGAGGCATTCGGTCCGGAGTCTTCTGGGTCACTGAGGATGACATGATCGCCAGCCACCTCCTCCCAGCCACGTACAAGTCCACTGGCTTGTTGGGACTGTACATCATCCCTAAAAGACTGCTGCTGCTGATGCTGAGTGCCAGGCTCCACCTCCATGCTCACACAATCCTCCTCCTCCTCCTCCTCCTCCTCCTCCTCATCCTCTTCCTGTGTGATGGGTGGGACAGAAGGAACACTGTCCGGATAAAGGGGGCCTTGAGAGGCAAGGAAGTCCTCCTCTTCCTGCCTCTGTTCTGCCTCAAGTGCCCTGTCCATTATCCCACGCAGCGTATGCTCCAACAGGTGGACAAGAGGGACAGTGTCACTGATGCATGCACTGTCACTGCTCACCATCCTCGTGGCCTCCTCAAATGGTGAGAGGACAGTGCATGCATCCCTGATCATGCTCCACTGACGTGGGGAAAAAAAACCAAGCTCCCCTGACCCTGTCCTGGTGCCGTAGTCGCAAAGGTACTCATTGATGGCCCTCTGCTGCGTGTGCAGTCGCTGCAGCATGGCCAACGTTGAGTTCCACCTGGTGGGCATGTCAGATATTAGGCGGTTCTTGGGCAGGTTCAGCTCCTTTTGCAGCTCAGTCAGCGAGCACTGGCATTATAAGATCGGCGGAAATGCACACAGACTTTCCTGGCCTGCCTCAGGACATCCTGTAAGCCTGGGAACCTGCCCAAGAACCGCTGCACCACCAGGTTGAGGACGTGAGCCATGCAGGGCACATGGGTGAGCTGCCCCTGTCGCAGGGCGGAGAGGAGGTTGGTGCCATTGTCAGAAACGACCATTCCTGGCTTAAGCTGACGTGGCGTCAACCACCTCTCGGCCTGCCCCTGCAGAGCTGCCAGAACCTCTGGCCCAGTGTGGCTCCTGTCCCCCAAACACACCAGCGCAAGCACGGCATGGCATCTTTTTGCCTGCGTACTTGCGTAGCCCCTTGTACGCCTACGGAGCACCGCTGGTTCCAAGGACAGAGCACTGGAGGAAGAAGAAGAGGAGGGGGTGGAGGAGAGAGGTGTGTCACAACCAGTAGCAGTAGTCGCGTTTTGGAGGCGTGGTGGCGGAACAACCTCCAACACTACTGCACCTTGTCCTGCATCCCTCCCAGCTGCCAATAGAGTGACCCAATGGGCCGTGAAAGAAAGGTACCGTCCCTGTCCATGCCTGCTGGACCATGAGTCAGCGGTAATATGCACCTTACCGCTGACCGCCCTGTCCAGCGAGGCATGGACATTGCCCTCCACATGCCGGTAGAGAGACGGAATCGCCTTCCGCGAGAAAAAGTGGCGTTTGGGAACCTGCCACTGAGGAACCGCACATTGAACAAACTCACGGAAGGGGGCCGAGTCTACCAACTGAAAAGGCAGCAGTTGAAGTGCTAGCAATTTAGCAAGGCTAGCATTCAACCGCTGGGCATGTGGATGGCTGGGAGTGTACTTCTTTCTACGGTCCAGCAGCTGGGGCAGGGAAATTTGCCTGCTGCATTCGGACGTCGGTGTACTGCAAGTACTTGGTTGTGACACACCGAATTCTACACCTTCAGTCCTCTCAGAGCAGCTTTCAGAGAGGACTGAAGGTGTAGTGGGGATGGAGATCCCAGCTGAGGAGGAGCAAGGAGAGGTCCGCTTAGTTCTTTGGTGTGGGTCTTTTATGTGTGCCTGCCAACGAGCTGCATGGCAGGTCGCCATATGTCTGGTCATGCTTGTCGTGCCCAAGCGGCTGATGTTTTGGCCACGCGAGATACGCTTGAGACAAATATTGCAAATAGCAGTGGTGCGATCTGCTGCACTCGTCTCAAAAAAGGCCCACACCAAAGAACTTTTCTGATAACGTGCAGAGGCAGCGCCCTGCACAGGCGGAGCTCTGCGGTGTTGTACAGTTGCTGTGCTGGCCTCTACCTGGCCTCCAGGGGGCATCCTGCCTCGTTGGACATGTGACGCCGCATCCTCCTCCTCCTCGTCCTCCTCCTCATCCTCTCTCCCTTGAGGCACCCACGTGGAGTCAGTGACCTCATCATCCCTCCCTCTTCACCACTAGAGCAAACCTGGCAGTAAGCTGCAGCTGGTGGAACTGTACTGCCAGATTCCTCAAGCTGGGTATCGTCATCCGAGCCTTCGAATCGTTGGGCATCCTCCTGGAGCATGTACCCAACACTGTGCTCAAAGAGTTCGGGGGACTCCTCAGGAGGACATGGTGGGTCTAGGGAAGGGGTGGCTGATGATGCTCTGTCAGTACCCTGAGCCTGGGTGAGAGAGGATGAGGAGGATGAGGAGGGCTTGGTCATCCATTCTACCAAGCCTTCAGCATGATGCGGCTCCACCTGTCCAGCTGCCGAAAACAAAGACGCGCGTGTCCCATGGCCACGTGCTGATGACGATGCACGACCACGTCCACGTCCACGGCCACGTCCACTAGAAACAGAGCCTGCCTGCCCTGTGTTCTTGGCTCTGCACGCTCTGCCTCCCTTGGCGGTCTTCCAGCCATTGTAGTCGGTAGTCCTGTGGGTGCTGCTGAGAAGAAAATATAGGAGCTCTGTGTGATGCCACTAACACACTAGAAGTCCTATGGGTGCTTCTGCAAAGAAAATAGAGGAGCTCTGTGTGATGCCACTAACACACTAGAAGTCCTGTGGGTGCTTCTGCAAAGAAAATAGAGGAGCTCTGTGTGATGCCACTAACACACTAGAAGTCCTGTGGGTGCTTCTGCAAAGAAAATAGAGGAGCTCTGTGTGATGCCACTAACACACTAGAAGTCCTGTGGGTGCTTATGCAAAGAAAATAGAGTAGAGGAGCTCTGTGTGATGCCACTAACACACTAGAAGTCCTGTGGGTGCTGCTGAGAAGAATATATAGGAGCTCTGTGTGATGCCACTAACACACTAGAAGTCCTATGGGTGCTTCTGCAAAGAAAATAGAGGAGCTCTGTGTGTGATGCCACTAACACACTAGAAGTCCTGTGGGTGCTGCTGAGAAGAATATATAGGAGCTCTGTGTGATGCCACTAACACACTAGAAGTCCTATGGGTGCTTCTGCAAAGAAAATAGAGGAGCTCTGTGTGATGCCACTAACACACTAGAAGTCCTGTGGGTGCTTCTGCAAAGAAAATAGAGGAGCTCTGTGTGATGCCACTAACACACTAGAAGTCCTGTGGGTGCTTATGCAAAGAAAATAGAGGAGCTCTGTGTGATGCCACTAACACACTAGAAGTCCTGTGGGTGCTTCTGCAAAGAAAAATAGAGGAGCTCTGTGTGATGCCACTAACACACTAGAAGTCTGTGGGTGCTTATGCAAAGAAATAGAGGAGCTCTGTGTGATGCCACTAACACACTAGAAGTCCTGTGGGTGCTGCTGAGAAGAATATATAGGAGCTCTGTGTGATGCCACTAACACACTAGAAGTCCTATGGGTGCTTCTGCAAAGAAAATAGAGGAGCTCTGTGTGATGCCACTAACACACTAGAAGTCCTGTGGGTGCTTCTGAGAAGAAAATATAGGAGCTCTGTGTGATGCCACTAACACACTAGAAGTCCTGTGGGTGCTTATGCAAAGAAAATAGAGGAGCTCTGTGTGATGCCACTAACACACTAGAAGTCCTGTGGGTGCTTCTGGGAAGAAAATAGAGCTCTGTGTGTGTGATGGGACTAACACACTTCAAGTCCTATAGGTGCTTCTGGGAAGAAAATAGAGCTCTGTGTGTGTAATGGGACTAACACACTTCAAGTCCTATAGGTGCTTCTGGGAACAAAATATAGCTCTGTGTGTGTAATGGGACTAACACACTTCAAGTCCTATAGGTGCTTCTGGGAAGAAAATATAGCAGATGTGTGTGATGGGACTAACACACTTCAAGTCCTATAGGTGCTTCTGGGAAGAAAATAGAGCTCTGTGTGTGTAATGGGACTAACACACTTCAAGTCCTATAGGTGCTTCTGGGAAGAAAATATAGCTCTGTGTGTGTGATGGGACTAACACACTTCAAGTCCTATAGGTGCTTCTGGGAAGAAAATATAGCTCTGTGTGTGTAATGGGACTAACACACTTCAAGTCCTATAGGTGCTTCTGGGAACAAAATATAGCTCTGTGTGTGTAATGGGACTAACACACTTCAAGTCCTATAGGTGCTTCTGGGAACAAAATATAGCTCTGTGTGTGTGATGGGACTAACACACTTCAAGTCCTATAGGTGCTTCTGGGAAGAAAATATAGCTCTGTGTGTGTAATGGGACTAACACACTTCAAGTCCTATAGGTGCTTCTGGGAACAAAATATAGCTCTGTGTGTGTAATGGGACTAACACACTTCAAGTCCTATAGGTGCTTCTGGGAAGAAAATATAGCTCTGTGTGTGTGATGGGACTAACACACTTCAAGTCCTATAGGTGCTTCTGGGAACAAAATATAGCTCTTTGTGTGTGATGGGACTAACACACTTCAAGTCCTATAGGTGCTTCTGGGAAGAAAATATAGCTCTGTGTGTGTAATGGGACTAACACACTTCAAGTCCTATAGGTGCTTCTGGGAACAAAATATAGCTCTGTGTGTGTAATGGGACTAACACACTTCAAGTCCTATAGGTGCTTCTGGGAACAAAATATAGCTCTGTGTGTGTGATGGGACTAACACACTTCAAGTCCTATAGGTGCTTCTGGGAAGAAAATATAGCTCTGTGTGTGTAATGGGACTAACACACTTCAAGTCCTATAGGTGCTTCTGGGAAGAAAATATAGCTCTGTGTGTGTGATGGGACTAACACACTTCAAGTCCTATAGGTGCTTCTGGGAAGAAAATATAGCTCTGTGTGTGTAATGGGACTAACACACTTCAAGTCCTATAGGTGCTTCTGGGAACAAAATATAGCTCTGTGTGTGTAATGGGACTAACACACTTCAAGTCCTATAGGTGCTTCTGGGAAGAAAATATAGCTCTGTGTGTGTGATGGGACTAACACACTTCAAGTCCTATAGGTGCTTCTGGGAAGAAAATATAGCTCTGTGTGTGTAATGGGACTAACACACTTCAAGTCCTATAGGTGCTTCTGGGAACAAAATATAGCTCTGTGTGTGTAATGGGACTAACACACTTCAAGTCCTATAGGTGCTTCTGGGAAGAAAATATAGCTCTGTGTGTGTAATGGGACTAACACACTTCAAGTCCTATAGGTGCTTCTGGGAACAAAATATAGCTCTGTGTGTGTGATGGGACTAACACACTTCAAGTCCTATAGGTGCTTCTGGGAAGAAAATATAGCTCTGTGTGTGTAATGGGACTAACACACTTCAAGTCCTATAGGTGCTTCTGGGAACAAAATATAGCTCTGTGTGTGTGATGGGACTAACACACTTCAAGTCCTATAGGTGCTTCTGGGAAGAAAATATAGCTCTGTGTGTGTGTAATGGGACTAACACACTTCAAGTCCTATAGGTGCTTCTGGGAAGAAAATATAGCTCTGTGTGTGTGATGGGACTAACACACTTCAAGTCCTATAGGTGCTTCTGGGAAGAAAAAATATAGCTCTGTGTGTGTAATGGGACTCACACACTTCAAGTCCTATAGGTGCTTCTGGGAACAAAATATAGCTCTGTGTGTGTAATGGGACTAACACACTTCAAGTCCTATAGGTGCTTCTGGGAAGAAAATATAGCTCTGTGTGTGTAATGGGACTAACACACTTCAAGTCCTATAGGTGCTTCTGGGAACAAAATATAGCTCTGTGTGTGTGATGGGACTAACACACTTCAAGTCCTATAGGTGCTTCTGGGAACAAAATATAGCTCTGTGTGTGTAATGGGACTAACACACTTCAAGTCCTATAGGTGCTTCTGGGAACAAAATATAGCTCTGTGTGTTTGATGGGACTAACACACTTCAAGTCCTATAGGTGCTTCTGGAAGAAAATATAGCTCTGTGTGTGTAATGGGACTAACACACTTCAAGTCCTATAGGTGCTTCTGGGAAGAAAATATAGCTCTGTGTGTGTAATGGGACTAACACACTTCAAGTCCTATAGGTGCTTCTGGGAAGAAAATATAGCTCTGTGTGTGTAATGGGACTAACACACTTCAAGTCCTATAGGTGCCTCTGGGAACAAAATATAGGAGCTCTGCCTGCCTGCCACGAACACACTACAAGTCCTATAGGTGCTTCTGGTAACAAAATATAGGAGCTCTGCCTGCCTGCCACTAACACACTACAAGTCCTATAGGTGCTTCTGGGAAGAAAATATAGCTCTGTGTGTGTAATGGGACTAACACACTTCAAGTCCTATAGGTGCTTCTGGGAACAAAATATAGCTCTTTGTGTGTAATGGGACTAACACACTTCAAGTCCTATAGGTGCTTCTGGGAAGAAAATATAGCTCTGTGTGTGTAATGGGACTAACACACTTCAAGTCCTATAGGTGCTTCTGGGAACAAAATATAGCTCTGTGTGTGTAATGGGACTAACACACTTCAAGTCCTATAGGTGCTTCTGGGAACAAAATATAGCTCTGTGTGTGTGATGGGACTAACACACTTCAAGTCCTATAGGTGCTTCTGGGAAGAAAAATATAGCTCTGTGTGTGTAATGGGACTAACACACTTCAAGTCCTATAGGTGCTTCTGGGAACAAAATATAGCTCTGTGTGTGTGATGGGACTAACACACTTCAAGTCCTATAGGTGCTTCTGGGAAGAAAATATAGCTCTGTGTGTGTAATGGGACTAACACACTTCAAGTCCTATAGGTGCTTCTGGGAAGAAAAATATAGCTCTGTGTGTGTAATGGGACTAACACACTTCAAGTCCTATAGGTGCTTCTGGGAAGAAAATATAGCTCTGTGTGTGTAATGGGACTAACACACTTCAAGTCCTATAGGTGCCTCTGGGAACAAAATATAGGAGCTCTGCCTGCCTGCCACGAACACACTACAAGTCCTATAGGTGCTTCTGGTAACAAAATATAGGAGCTCTGCCTGCCTGCCACTAACACACTACAAGTCCTATAGGTGCTTCTGGTAACAAAATATAGGAGCTCTGCCTGCCTGCCACGAACACACTACAAGTCCTATAGGTGCTTCTGGTAACAAAATATAGGAGCTCTGCCTGCCTGCCACTAACACACTACAAGTCCTATAGGTGCTTCTGGTAACAAAATATAGGAGCTCTGCCTGCCTGCCACGAACACACTACAAGTCCTATAGGTGCTTCTGGTAACAAAATATAGGAGCTCTGCCTGCCTGCCACGAACACACTACAAGTTCTATAGGTGCTTCTGGTAACAAAATATAGGAGCTCTGCCTGCCTGCCACGAACACACTACAAGTCCTATAGGTGCTTCTGGTAACAAAATATAGGAGCTCTGCCTGCCTGCCACGAGCACACTACAAGCCCCTCTTTGTCAATCAATCTTTGTAACTGAATCTATCTAACTCAATCTCTGCAAGTGAATCTCTCTATCTATCTAAATGCAGCAGAGTGTCACAGAAACAGCCTGCTCAATCTGCGCCGGAACAGCATGTGACCGGCGCAGACGGCGTGGCGGCGTTTTATAGGGGGGGGCGTGTACTACAGCCCCTGAGCTGTAATTGGCTACAGGCGTCCTGCCTGTAGCCAATTATGGCTCTTCGAGTTTCCGGGGCTGTGATTGGCCAAGCATGCGGGGTCACAGTGCATGCTTGGCCAATCATCAGCCAGCAATGCACTGCGTCGGCCGCGCCGGCCGCAATGCATTGCGGGGCCGCTCGCATCACACGAACGTGATGCGAGCGGCCAAAATAGTTCTGGGCTCGCCGAGCGAGCGAACGCCCGGTGCTCGATGCGAACGTGGGTTCGCATCGAGCACCGGGCCCATCCTTATAAGAGAGTAGTCCAGCATTATCACCTCTCTGACCACCTACTGTACACACCTCCCCAGGGATTAGCCAGAGAATATCAAATATTCAGCCTAGTCATTCACCCTAAACTCTGGAAGGTTCTTCACACAGGTAGGGAAAACCAACAAATCCCCAGGCTGAGGAGCTATGAACAGACCCAAACAATCAATCTCAGCTCCTCTGATTGCAGAGCAAGCCAACTAAATTTGCCTAGCATCCTACCCTAGGAGTAAAAAAAAATCACACTATGCTGTCCCTTATGGGTATGGATGCATAGTGTGCTAATCCTGACAACCAACCAGTATTTAAACAGTGAAGTCTATATCCACATTAAGAAAAAGCTTCTTATTTTCCTCTGCAGCCAACTATTACCAGTTATACTCTATTACCAGTTATTGCTGGGATGGAGCAGCCATTGGGATCAGCAACCCCTAGTGCCATGCTCTGTCCTGGATTATTGTAGGGACAGAGCACCTGTTGGAACCACACACCCTAGTGCCACCAGAGGTAGCGCAATCCTATTCTTTTGGGTCGCACATGTGCACTGTGTAGCCTCTTCTGTTGCAGCCACTGAGCTCACTGAGCAACATTAGAGAGCACACACTGCACATGTGCGGTCCACAAAAGCAGGGCAGCACACTGGTGGCACTAGGGGGCGATGGTTTCAATGGCTTCTACTTCCCTAAAATAACCCTGGGTGTAGTTATCACTGGGTGCTGAGGATTTTAAGAAACTTCTTCTAAATATAGTTTTGGACTTCATTGTTTAAACCGAAGGCTGGTAGGCAAGTTTAGTACACTATGCTGCTATACGCAAATGGGACAGCACAGTGTGCTTTTTTTCTAAAGCTAAACTTACAATTTAAATTTTAAAATAGTAATAAAATAACAGTTATAATTTTTTTTAAAAGTCCATAGTGCACTATGATTATTTTAATAGACCACATACAATCAGATCTATTGCGAGCCCACCATGTAAGCATTTTAAAGCAAAATATAAAACTTTAGACTGACTTCATGTGGAGGAATATTGTATAGGAGGGTAGTGGTCACTTTTTGTCAGACATATCAGGAAGATCATTAACTTTAATTACACTCCCCCTTACTTCTGTGTCTCATAATTATTAACATCAGTGCCATAAAAACCCAACAGTTATGAATTGCTATTATGTTCCCTGGTAATGTGCCAGACTAATGGCTGAGATATAGTATTTCAAATCAAAGTTGTTATTAGCGCTAATACACTGCTGGTTACATCGCTCTTTGAGCCATATAGCTTTCATTATGGTGTTCCATCATTTATTGGTGTCATAGTAAAGTAAGCAAAAAGGTATTTCAGATTGTATAAATGATTTCAGGAAGTCTATGTTGACCAATGTACATTTATATATCTTACTATAGAAGAAGACTTTAGCAAAAGAGGCTTTGTTCACAGGGGAGTGAGTATTCAGGCATATCTGTGCTTTGTCTGCACGTGGCAAACAGAGTGGCAAGGGAGTGAATGCACAGTAAGTATATACATCTACGGAAGTCTGCTCTTAGGTGAACCAGTTGCTTTTTCCTGAATGAGCAAAGCGCAAATGTACTTTAAAAACTCAACTCCACTTAAAACTTTTTTTAATAGAGGAAGAATGTGGAAAGGTTAGGTAACTTTTATTGGCTTCTGTGTCACCATTTAGAACCGATTTACACAAGCACTGAGATCCACTCTGATTGTAGCATTTAAGTAAGAATCATCAAGTTTTATTCAATCACATTCAACTTACATTTGAGTAGAAGTAAGCAAGCATGTGTGTTATCAATAGTTCGTGGGGGTGCCTTCCGTCCAGCTGGGCAGGGGTGATCAGCAGTTCCGGCCATTCCGGTGGTTTCCGAGGCTCCGAGGATGGATGAGATCAGCACAGTAAGCACGTCAGCCGTGATGGACAAGGGGTGTGGTTGAGCTCGTGTTCGGAGCATTAGTGCAGTGCTGCTAATAAGTGCCCATCAGTACTGCCAATCAGTGCCCATCAGCGCCTCTTTATCAGTGTCATTTATCAGTGCTGCCCATCAGTGCCACGTACCAGTGCCTATTAGTACCCATCAGTGCCACCTCTCAGTGCCCTTCAGTGCTGCCTATCAGTGCCACCTATCAATGTACATCAGTGCCAACCATCAGTGCAGTCTCATCAGTGCCTCCTGATCAGTGCCTACCAGTGCCACCTATCAGTGCCCATCAGTACCACCTCATTAGTGCCTATCAGTGCAGCCTATCAGTGCCCATTAGTGCAGCCTATGAGTGCAGACTGTCAGCGCACATCAGTGAAGGAGAAAAATTACCTGTTTGCAAAATTTTATAGCACATTATTTTGTTTATTTTTCTACATTTTCGGTCTTTTTTTTTATTTGTTTAGCAAAAAATGAAAAACACAGTGGTGATAATACCACCAAAAGAAAACTCTATTTGTGTGAAAAAAATGTTTTAAAATTAATATGGATACATCGTTGCATGACCACCCAATTGTCATTCAAAGTGCGACAGCTGAAAATTGGCCTTTGCAGGAAGGGGGTGAAAGTGCCCAGTAAGCAAGTACCTCAGCACCTATGTGAATGTGGCCTTATGGGCTATCCTTTCCTGTTTAACAGGATGTAAAGGGAGATCTCCCAACTTGCCATCTATTTGATGGGTGTTATGCTGCGTACACGACTGGTACACGACCGGACTTTCGGCAGAGTTCCGACGGACTTTCCGAATGAACGGACTTGGCCACACACAGTTACACCAAAGTCCGACAGATTTGAATGTGATGACGTACGACCGGACTAGAATAAGGAAGTTCATAGCCAGTAGCCAATAGCTGCCCTAGCGTAGTTTTTTGTCCATCGGACTAGCATACACACGAACGGATTTTGCGACCAGACTCGAGTCTGTTGGAAAAATTTGAAACATGTTCTATTTCTAAGGTCCGTCAGATTTTTGGATAGCAAAGGTACAGATGGAGCCCACACACGATCAAATTGTCCGACGGATTAGTCCGGTCGCGTGTACGCGGCATTAGACATCCAGATATCCCTATTTTCTGTCCTTTTTGATTGGTGTCAAGCTGAACAGGGTAAATACCCCAATAGGAACACAGGTAGCAATAAAGAAATGTTCTAAGCTAAAAAGGTTTAGAACATCTGCTAGTATTTTATTGCTTCATGCGTTCCAGTGCATGCATGTGATTTGGGACTGCTTTTTAAATAATGTCTTTATGTGTTTGTGTCCTTTTGACACTGAATAAAACATTTTTTTTTTTTTTAATAAAATAGGTGTTATTGGGCGTGGTCTGACTGAGGCCGGAGATGGCTGCTTAGGAGAAGAGCTCCCGCAATCTGAGGACATAAATCAGCCTTTACAGGGAACCCATGCACTCCACCGCCATGGGAAAGTCAAACCGAAGTGCCTCTGCCACCCGGACACCGAAGGAGACCGGAATACAACCCGGCCGCAACATCCCCGAGCTGTTTCGGACCCTCCGCTCAGACAGCCACGAGGCATCGCAGGCCTCACAGGCCTCGGGACCATACTCGCCTAGCGACAGCACGGACTCACAGCCGGAAGGTCCAGACACACGGAGCGGGCAAACCGACCCCATGGTGAGCCTTTCGGACCTAAAGAAGGTCGCGTCGGACATCACCCACAACATTACTAACACCCTATCGGCCGCAATCCTGGACCTCAAGACGGACTTCCAAGCGGTCGCCACGCGCCTGACAGACGTGGAACAAACCTCGCAGCTCCATACGGCTGCAATAAGGCAAGTGCAACGCTCCTTTGACTCCCAACTCACTTACTTATTTGACTTACATAGGCAAGTCGAGGACCTCGACAACCGGGGCCGCAGGCATAACGTGAGGGTCAGAGGGGTACCTGAGGGCCTGGAAGCCGGCACACTCCCCCAAGCAATTTGCGCCATTTTCAATGACCTGTTGGAGCGTCCAGGCGACTCCCCCATTGAGATGGAAAGACTGCATAGAGCCCTGAGACCCCCCCCCCCCCCCCGTGACAACGAGCCCCCCCGAGATATCATATGCTGTATCGTTAATTTCCCCCTGAAGGAAGAGATATTAAGAAAAGCAAGGATGAGGGGCCGTGTTATGTACAACGGTACTGAAATCAAACTATTCCAGGATCTCTCCCCGACCACGTTACAGAACAGAAGAGCCCTACGCCCTCTACTGGACCAACTGAGGGCCCGCAACATACCTTATCGCTGGAAGTTCCCGTTTTGTCTATCAGCAACCGCTAGAGGGCGCACCGCTCTGCTACGCTCGCCCGACGACCTATCTGGATTCTGCGAGCAACTTGACATCCCCATGACGGAACTTCCGGACTGGTGCGCATTCCACTTCCCGACAGAGCCTTGGCGTCAGGTCTCACACAATCCCTCACCCAAAACGCAGAGGCACCGCACACACCGCCGAAGATCAAGCCAGCACTCACCCGGAGCGCACCCCTCCCACCGGGAATTGAACCAACACAGCCCGGGACCTCCGGAGACACCCCGCAGGCACCGACCGGCATCACCACCATCTTAAAAACAGCTAAGTGCAAAACGCCTACGGACCTGTAAGTTTAAGTTTATGCCGGCTAAACCCATGTTACGCTTCTCCCGCCTGTCATACCTACTTTTAACCACCGAACCGACATGCCCACCGTATGACTCTCCCAGCTAAAGCCCTTATCCTCCACCAGCACTGACAGTACTCTCACAGGAAGGGATAAGAAAAGGGGGGTAAAACCCCTTGCTGTTTTTTCTGGCTAATGTGTACCTCCTCCCAGAAATGATCCGGACCACACCTGAACCCTAACAACGCTGCTACGCATCGAACGATTCCCAACTGAATCCCCAGACTTTTACGATGGAAGTGACTCCCCCCTCCTGCTGAGTCTGAGACAGCCTCTCAGCGACCCTCAACAGATCCCCACCCGGACACCATGGAACACTGGTACCCCGGCACATGCACCAACGGATCTTTTTATTTTTCATTTTTTTTTTTTGTTGTTTTTTGTTTCCTATTTTTTGTTTAATGCTGTGTGCTTTGCCGCCCAGGATTAGAACTCGGTACATAGGCACATACCTGACAAATAGGCCTTTTGGCCACCTGACACTCTGACCATGGTGGGCTGACGCTGTCCCCATTACTTATTCTCTAGCAATGATTGCAGACACGCACATTGCCTCGATAGACACGGCGCCTATTTAACCTATCCAGAGGTCACCGCCCCACCATTAAGCGTTAGCCCCCCATGGTCGCCCCTTGCCCCATCTAAGCAGATGTCCCAAGCAATACAAATTGGCACTTCGATAGATCTATTTATATTTGTAAATGTCTGCTCCCTACCCTCAATCCCTCCCCTCCGACATACTAAAAGTATTACAGTGTATGATCACCACGCAGGCAATTTTGTTTTATGAAACTTGCAATATTTATACCATTTTTACTTATTTCTGTTTGTACCCAGCAGGAGGGGCCCTAACCCCTGCTTAGACACAACTCGAGACTTTAACCCGAAAGGACGATTTTCATCCGATGACTTCATGAGATAAAGACAGCTGCTATTCCCGTCCGCCCGGGGAAGAGAGCCATCTTTGGAGCCGCGCCCTGGAGGGCCGGGAATGCACCTCTGCTCATGAATCAGGTATGAAAATGCAGGGGACATCCGATAATCTGGGACCCAGGTACCAATTATTGGATCCCACCCTGAGTGGCTGTTGTACCAAAAAGTAATTTCCCTGGGTAGGAAATGAGGGACGTGTATGGCTACCTGCAATTGTCTTTTTCTTTCATTTTCATATTTTCATATTGTTGTTACCTGAAATGTCGTTCTCTCTTGCCATGCGTATCCCTGCTTCTGCTGTGTACTGAACTTACACCGCAGAAGCACCAACACAAGATATATATGGAGATACAACGAATACGGTGAGGTGACTGCCACGGACAGGTTTTCTGTTAATGAGATAGCACGTTAATTAAGACTGTTTTTGCTGTTACTCACCGGCACACCCCACAGTTAGTAGGCTTAACCACTCTATATGCCAATGATTTGTTTGTTCCCCGCCACACCACCACCATCTTTCGAGTCCTCCAGATTGCTAACACACATGACCTCAGACACACCCACAGTCCCCCACCAGCAGTACTAGACCCTAGCCTGCTGACCATCCGGCCTTTCCCTTTTCCAGGTGGACTGACACGTTCCTTTCCACCTCTGGTACTCCCCCACCCCAATTCTCGTGATCTCCACGAACTCCTGCCCTCCTTTCTGACTCCCCTTCCCTTCATCTGTTACACCTTCAAAGGCCACAACCCCGAGCCCCTCCTCTTCTCTCCCTTATCACTTTTTCCCCCTGTCCCTCGTTCCTTCCTTTTCCTTCTCCTCTCTCTCTCCCTCCCCTCTTTTTCTCCCCTAGACCCCACCTTCCTCCCCCCTCGTCCCCGCCTTACCAACACAAATACTCCCCCCGGATCGTTACCTCGGTACGGTTGGAACCCCAGTGCTTCCAAACAACTACCTCGCTTTTCTAAAATAAACCTTGACTCCAAATCCTCAAAGCACCATGCATCCTGCCTCAAAGCCACAAGCCTCCTTGTCACTAAAGTGTTTATCGCTCAATGTAAAAGGCCTCAACATCCCCGAAAAACGCTCCCAAATCATGTCCGCACTTACCAAACAGAAAGCCCAATTTATCCTCCTCCAGGAAACACACTTCCGATCGGACTCCATACCCAAACTCTCTAACCAGACGTACCAGACGGCCGTACACGCCACAAATCCCCTAGCCAAAACCAAAGGCACATCCATCCTGATCTCTAAGCAGGCCCCTTTTCAAATGACGGACTCCCTGTCCGACCCCGAAGGTAGGTTCGTATTCGTGAAAGGCTTGTATGCCTCTAAACCCCTCACCGTAGCAAACATCTACTCGCCCAACGAGCACCAAGTCCCATTCTTTAGAAAGGTTTGCGACCTCTTAACCTCCTTTAAAGAAGGGATAATTATCCTAGGGGGGGATTTCAACGTCCCGCTCAATCCAGTAATAGATACCTCTCTAGGCACATCCACGCTTTCCCACCGCGCACTACGCCAGATCAAGTTACAACTCCAAGACCTAGGCCTCCATGACACATGGCGCACATTGAACCCAACGGTCAAAGATTACACCTTCTACTCCAACCCCTTCAAGAAATACTCACGAATTGACTATTTTTTTCTCTCCCAACCAGACTTGACATACCTCACCCACGCAACCATAGAGCCAATGTATCTCTCAGACCACCACCCTATCTCAGTCACCCTGACCTTCCCTGAAACAATCTCTAGATCTAAGACCTGGCGTCTAAACTCTGCACTGCTCAAAGATGTGGAATTCGCAACTCGCTTGGAATCCCACATCCGCAGCTACTTTACTGAAAACTCCACCCCAGGCATGTCACCGATTAGTGTATGGGAAGCCCATAAATGTGTAGTGAGGGGAGAACTAATGGCGCAAGCAGCCAGGGTCAAAAAGCAACACCAGAAAGTAATAGCAGATTTAATACACTGAATCCAACAACTAGAAAAAGTCCACAAACTTTCCCACTCACAGACAGCCCTACGAGAATTGACCCTCACACGTTCTCTTCTACTGGAAGAATTGGGGAAGCGTACGAGACGCAGATATGTGCTACACCAGAGGGTGTTCTACGAACAAGGAAATAAAAGTGGGAAGCTTTTGGCCCGGGTGGTGAAATCATCTAGACCTTCTAACACCGTCCACCAAATTCAAAACCCACATGGCTCCCCCTTTTCCAGAAACGAGGACATCGGCCTCGCTTTTGAACAATACTATAAAAAAAAAACTATACAACATTAATCCTCGCACCCACAACACCGCCCAAGCAGAACATAGGATGGCAGAAATTAGGACCTTCCTAGCTCAATATTGCCCAAAACTTCTAACACACTCGCAGATTAAAGATATGGAACGCCCTCTTACCCTAGAAGAACTCGAACTAGCCCTAAAGCAAATGAAAACAGGGAAAAGCCCAGGCCCTGACGGGTTCACATTGCAGTACTACAAGTCCTTCTCTACAATCCTAGCCCCACAAATGATAACCACGTTTAATGCCATGACGACCTCTGCAACTCCCTTAGACCGCATGCTAGAAGCACACATCGTGGTTATACCAAAAGCAGGGAAAGATCCCTCCCAAGTCCAGCACTACAGGCCGATATCTCTCCTTAATGTAGACATTAAATGTTATGCGAAAATATTGGCGAATAGACTGTCCCCTCTCCTGCCGGGCCTGATCTCCTTAGATCAGGTCGGCTTTGTTCCCGGCAGAGAAGCTAGGGACAATACCATTAGGGCCCTGAATCTCCACCACCTACTCACTACCTCAAACACCCGCGGTTTCTTTCTGTCACTGGACGCTGAGAAGGCGTTCGACAGAGTGGCCTGGGACTACATGCGGGAAGTCCTGGGGGCAATTGGCCTCGGACCCCGCATGCTGTCCCTCATCTTGGCCCTGTACTCCTCTCCTAGTGCGAGGGTGCGGGTCAATGGCCACTTGTCGGACGCCTTCAACATAGGAAACGGTATGCGCCAGGGGTGCCCACTGTCTCCCCTAATTTTTGTGCTCCTTTTAGAACCCTTTCTCAACCGACTAAGAGACAACCCCAACATCAAGGGACTGACCATGCAGGATAGGGAATATAAGGTAGCTGCTTTTGCAGACGACGTCCTACTTACCCTTACTTCTCCTTTAACCACCATCCCCAACCTATTGAAAGACATTGATCACTTTGGGTCGCTATCTTATCTAAAGATCAACTACACTAAATCCCAAGCGTTGAATGTCACCCTTACCAGAGAAGAAGTAGAGAACTGCAAAAGACACTTCCCTTTCCAATGGAGCCAAAAGGCTATCACATACTTGGGTATAAAGATCACAACCAAAATGTCCGACCTCTACAGCGAGAACTTCCTAGTAGCCCTGAAAAAAGCCCAACAGGACTTGAGCGACTGGCAAACTCTTAACGTTTCTTGGTTTGGCCGATCGGCACTTATAAAAATGATAATCTTGCCACGCCTCCTCTACCTGATACAATGCATCCCCATAGACCTTCCAGCCTCCTTTTTTACACTATACAGGAAAGCATCCTCCTTATTTATATGGAAAAACTCCCCACCTAGAATAAAATACACACGCCTTACGTGCCCCAAACTTAAAGGGGGGATTGGCCTGCCGGATCTTCACAAATATTTCCTTGCAAGCCACCTCACTCGAGTTGTAGACTGGAACATACACGAACACAGGAAAATCTGGGTAACCCTAGAGAGATCCTCCATACACATCCCTCTCAAGTCCCTGCCGTGGATCTCCCCCCAACACTGGCCCCCAGCAGCCTTAAAGCACCCGCTCATCCATCCGTCCATTAGAGCGTTTTTACGAGCTACAAAAATCTCCCCGCTCTCTTCTACACCGGGACCCATGACCCCACTGAGGGGCAACCCCAGCTTCCAACCAGGCATCTCAACCTCTTTTCTATCTTTAGAATGGCCCCACGACAGCATCCTAGCACATCAATTGTACTCCCGGGGATCCCCACGCACATACGAGGACCTAGTTGCCTCCTCACCCTCCAATTCCTTTCCGTTCTGGTCATACAGACAAATACGACATTTCCTCTCTACCCAAGCAACTGAAGAAGTATGGACGAGACGTAAGACACCCTTTGAAGCCCTATGCACAAGCTCTCCCCCACAAAGACACCTAATCTCAGCTATATACAACATGCTCACAGAAGAATCACCAGCCCTCCCAGACTCAGCAAGACTGTCCTGGGAGAGGGACCTACAGGCCCCACTCTCCGAAGACGACTGGGCGCGCATAAACGAATATACCCACAAGGGTTCCCTCAATGTAGCGACCCAAGAAAATTGCTACAAGATTAGGACACGTTGGTATAGGACTCCAGCACTCCTACATAAGTTTTCCCCATCTACCCCCGATGTGTGCTGGAGGTGTAAAAAGGCGGTGGGCTCCATGCTCCACATCTGGTGGGAATGTGATTCTCTTCAACCATTTTGGAAAGAGGTCCATGAGCTTATCGCTCACATCACCACCTACACTTTAGACTACTCCTCTGCACAATACCTCCTACACCACACACACCTGTCCAGATCTGAATACTTTAAATCCCTGGCCATGCACTTAGTAAACGCGGCGAGATTGTGCATCCCAGTGCATTGGCGATCTACACACACACCGACGATAAGCGAATGGTTTCTGAGGATATCAAAAATAGAGGAAATGGAGAAACTAGTACATATCTCCCAAGAACGGATCCAGAAGTTCAACGCTACTTGGGCTTGTTGGGTTCACTTTAGAACTACCCAACGCTTTAAATCTTACACCACCTGAATAGCCATCCCCACCAGGACGGCACCGACTTAGCTGGCGAAACCGTACCGAGGTAACCATATCCATCCATGTATCGCCTCTACCACAGATTTCCCTGAGCTGCACATACCCCCCCCCCCCCACCCTATACCCCTACCTATCCCTCCCCCCCGTTTCCCCCCTCCTCTACCTTTGCCATGGCCTTACCCTCTCTACACTCCACAACCTCCCCAGCTGTCCCCCTTTCCTCTCTTCATCTAAATCCACACTCGGCCCGCGCTTACACCTGTCTTCTTAACCCGTCCCCCCTTGCTCTACCCCCCTCTGGACTGACTGCACTAACAAATGACCCCAGATGGCTGACAGGCCATACTACCCATTTGTGTCGGCCCAGGATTCCAAGATGAGACTCCTTGTGATCCTATCGCCCTCATACTTGTACCTGTGTCATTATAATGTCTTGGAATTTCCTAAGCAATCTGTTCAATGTTTCAATGTTGCTGTTTAAGCTGTTTGTTGTAAAAAATTAATAAAAAACTTTATGGGAAAAAAAAAAATATGTGTTATTACTTCTGGGGGTATATTTCCATTATTCTTCAGTGTATGCATGTTTTTGTCACCCTGAATCTGTTTTGCATTATTGCTTTCAACTTTGCTCTTGTTTAGTAAACTACAAGTTATAGTTACTCCCTGTCATTCGGTCAATTGTTTATTCTACTAAAGTAGTCTAGTATTCTCTCACACCTGGTTAAAGGATAAGTTCACTTTTTATGAAAAAAATAATAAATGCAACATTTTTTGGCAGGTAAGAAAATCTGCATTTATTATTATAATTTTTTTTTTGGAGCCTGTAAAGCATTGCACCAGTGATGAGCAGATTGCTGATCAGAACATTGAGAACAAGTTACATGTTTCACCCTAAAAACCTGTGGAACATGTAACATGTTACTGAAGGTGAACTTATCCTTTAAGTTACTGCTGCTAAGATACTTGCACAATTACTAATCAGTTGTGTCTTTTTAAACCATATCTATACAGTATATGGCCAATACCAAATTTTTCCAAGCTCATCAAACCACTTTAACATTATAGTTAAAGTGTTTGTAAAGGCTAAAGGTTTTTTTTTTTTTTACCTTCATGTATTCTAAACCTTCTGTGTGCAGTGCCCCCCCCTACCCTTCAGCCCCCCTATTCTTACCTGAGCTCCCTGTGATCCAGCGATGTTCTCGATAGCTTCAGCTATCCCTGGACTCTCCCTCCTTATTAAAGCAAATCTAAAGGTTTGTTTAACCACTTTCAGACCAGACCAATTTGCAGCCAAAGGACCAGGCCCCTTTTTGCGATTCGGCACTGCATCGCTTTAACTGACAATTGCGCGGTCGTGCGAAGTGGCTCCCAAACAAAATTGATGTCCTTTTTTTCCCACAAATAGAGCTTTCTTTTGGTGGTATTTGATCGCCCCTGCGGTTTTTATTTTTTGCGCTATATACAAAAAAGAGCGTCAATTTTGAAAAAAAAAACGCATTCTTTTTTATTTTTTGCTATAATAAATATCCCCCAAAAATATATAAAAAAAACTTTTTTTTTATCTCAGTTTAGGCCAAAACGTATTCTTCCACATATTTTTGGAAAAAAAAATCGCAATAAGCGATTATTGATTAGTTTGCGCAGAAGTTATAGCGTTTACAAGATAGGGGATAGTTTATAGCATTTTTATTAATAATTTATTTTTTATTAGTAATGGCGGCGATCAGCGATTTTTATTGTGACTGCAACATTATGGCGGACACATCGGACATTTTTGACACATTTTTGGGACCATTGTCATTTATACAGCAATCAATGCTATTTAAATGCATTGATTCCTGTGTAAATGACACTGGCAGTGAAGGGGTTAACCACTAGGTGGCAGTGTAGTGGTTACATGTGCCTAGAGGTGTGTTTCTAACTGTGGGGGGGCGTGGCTGTGAGCTAGTGAATGCTGATCTCTGCTCCAATCACAGGGAGCAGAGGTCGGCGTCACTAGTTGCTAGGCAGAACGGGGAGATGCTGTTTATTTCCACATCTTCCCGTTCTGCCTTCCCGTGAGATGATCGCGGGTATCCCCGCGGCGATCGAGGCCACGGGACCCGCAACCGGCCTCACGGGGGTCCCAGCCGGTGCTAAGGTAAGTATAACATGTTGTTTTTTTTTTTTAACCGCTTGCCGACCGGCGCACGACGATGTACGTCGAGAGAATGGCACGGACAGGCATAAGGGCGTACAGGTACGTCCCCTTTAAGATGCCACCGTGCCATTGGGTGCCGCGCAAGCGGTTAAAAAAAAAAAAAAATAAACATGTTATACTTACCTCCTCTGTGCAGTTGCTTTTGCACAGAATGGCTCCGATCATCCTCTTCTGGAGTACCTCAGCGGCACTCCTGGCTCCTCCTCTTCTTAAGTGCCCCATTGTATAGCCTCTCTTCCTTGGGGCACTCGAGCGGGTGCGCTCCTGTGTCCTGCTGCTGCATCCATTGACACAGACAGCAGGACTCGGCACCCGCCCCCCGCCTCCCGCGTCATTGGATTTGATTGACAACAGCGGGAGCCAATGGCTGCACTGCTATCAATCTATCCAATCAGGACCCGCGACACTGGCTGGAGTGGGTGTGCTCATCCCCGTCGCTGGAAAGACCGGGTTCAGGTAAGTAAAAGGGGGGCTCTGGGGGGCTGCTGCATCACATAGAATGCATTAAGGTGAAAAACCTTGAGGGTTTACAACCCCTTTAATTACAGCTAGTGAGCCAATGAGGAGAGGGCTGGACCGAGCAGTGGCTCTATGTGTTTTATGGATGCATAGAGCAGTGGCTCGAAAGCGAGTACTCAGCGGTGCCCCCAGGCAAAGTGGCTCTCTTTGGGTGCACTTCTCAAGGGGGAGGAGTCAAGAGCACCGGCAGGGGAACCGAAAAGAAGAGGATTTGAGCTGCTCTGTGCAAAACCACTTCACAGGGCAGTTAAGTATAACATGTTTGTTATCAAAAAAAACAAGGGATCATGAGTAATTTTACACTCTGATAAAAGGTATTTGAGCTGACTTTCTTGAAATAGTTTTAATGTTTCCTGGATATAAATGATCTGATTACAGAATAAAGTTTCCCTGGCAGTGCTCTTTAAATCATTTTCATGTAAATGAACATGGCTCCGTTACAGAAATGTATTTGTGTTTTAGAAATTACATCAAGTCAGTTTTACCATTATACGCTAAGGATCATTGTCCACCCCTGCATAAACTGTCTTTACTGTCAGAATTACTTTAACCAATAAACCGAGAAGAGATCTCTAGAGCCTTATCAAATATAAATGGTTTCGTTTCTGGCCAAGCACCAAACCACTACGCGGCCTTGAGAGAAATGCACTTGAAAATGAGATCTGAAAACAATGGAATCCTTCTAACATTTCACAAATCAATTAGAATACCGGAGTTCCATGTGGGAAGCCAACTCACTGCATAACCGATAACTTTATAACTCTTCATGGTTTGCTCCAAAACATGCAGATGTTATTTCACAATGAAACTAATTTACTATTTAGAGAACTCCACTAAATACTTATTACAGTTAATTTTCATTATAATATAACCCCGATGTAATTTCAGAAAAATAATAGCTCTAGGACATTTAGGGGTTTGTTAGAACTGCTATTCATTCTGTGTGAATTAACACACCATTTTTTAGAGATTTTTCACACAATGTATAAAACTGTGACTGTTTTGTAAATGGGGCAAATCAAATGTTCCTAACATATTTTCTCTACTGGTCTAATGTTTTCAGGCTATTATTCAAGGATATATTTGGTCAAATGCTGTTAAGCTCTTGTTTTAGGATACTTTCTCTTCTGGTCGAACTATGTTACTCTGTTGTTTTGGGCTATTGTGGTCAAATGTTGTTGGGCTGTTTAACCACTTGCCCAGGCAAATTTTCAGCTTTCAGCGCTCTCACACTTTGAATGACAATTGCGTGGTCATGTAACAATGTACACATATGAAATGTTTACCATTTTTTTCACACAAATAGAGCTTTCTTTTGGTGGCATTTAATCACCACTGTATTTTTTATTTTTTTGCTAAAGAAATGAAAAAAATACCGAAAATTTTGAATAAAAAAATTTGTTTCTGTTATAAAATTTTACAAGTAGCTAATTTTTCTTCTTCACCGATGATGGCTGATGAGGTTGCACTGATAGGCACTGATGAGGTGGCACTGATAAGCTTCACTGATGGGCACTGATGATGTGGCACTGATATGCAGCCCTGATGGGCACTGATATGCTGCACTAAAGGGCACTGATATGTTGCACTGATGGACACTGATGGGGCTGCACTCATAATCAGGGCACTGATTATCAGTGCCCTGATTATCAGTGTAATGCCACGTACACACGATCAGATTTTCCGACAGCAAATGTTCGATGGGAGCTTGTTGTCAGAAATTCCGACTGCTGTGTGTAGGCTCCATCGTAATTTCCGACAAACAAAATTTAAGAGCTGGTTCTCAAATTTTCATTTTTCATTTGTCAGAAATTCCGATCATGTGTACACAAAACGCACAAAATTCTACGCATGCTCGGAATCGAGCAGAAGAGCTGCACTGGCTATTAAGCTTTATTTTTCTCGGCTCACCATACGTGTTGTACCTCACCACGTTCTTGACGTTCGGAATTTCCAACAAGATTTGTGTGACCATGTGTATGCAAGGCAAGTTTGAGCCAACATCCGTCAGATAAAAAAACATGGATTTTGTTGGCGGAATGTGCGATCGTGTGTATGCGGCATAAGTGTGCCCTGTCATAGGATCGCCGATTTTCAGCTTTCCTTTCCTCAGACAGTGGCAGTGCTGAGGAAAGCAAATGCTGATAATGGGCATTTGTTTAAATGCGATGAGGTGTGGTTGGACACAGCTGATCACTGTGATTGGCCCTTTACCTTGATCTGTGATCTGCTGTGTCCGAAGTAAAGTGATCTTTGAGTAAAGATTTCTGTGCAAAGTGTCTCAAAGTAACGGTGCCAAAGAATGGGTAGGGGTCGAGCAATTTGCCCTCTCACCAACGACTAGAACCGCTCCGATGTCCTCCAAACAGGAACTCGTGTAGCGACACTCGTGGAGCGGATCCGCTGTCTTGATCTCCCAACTTGAAGGTTGCCACACACACTGACAGGCCAGCGACTGGAGTGGTACCGGAAAGGATGTCTGACAGCGAATAACAGAGTGAGGCCAGGGGTTGCAAGTAAGACACTGTGTGGTAGGCTGCGACCTCTCTCTCCCTGTAGCACAGAGAGGTCTGTCTTGCAGGCCCAGGAGGAAGAGTGGGCTTCTGCTACTTTTATAGCTACTCCCAGCATTCCTCAGATGGCAGCAAAAATCCCTAGGACATGTAGTCTTGGCACACAATCGTGCAAAGCAATTATCTGGCGGGGGAGTGATACATTGATCACTAGAGGAACAGGTAATACCTCAAAATGCTAAGAGATACGGTGCTTTATGTTTGTAGTCCATATTGCTACAATCACATTGGGATAGCCAGTCTGCCAGTGTCATCTGCAATGCTGAGCTATCAATGTGACAACTCAGTCCTGCTCTTCATTAACTTAGGTCTGCAATCTACAGTTGTAGCCATTATTAATAAATCAGTGTTCTGGGTGAATTTTAGGCCTACCAGAATAAATAATTACACATTTAACCCTCCTTCCCGCTTTTTTCTTTGTTTATTTGTTTGTTCTTTTACCATTCATACGTAAAATTGCATTCATTTGTTTTATAGCACTAAAAATGCTTTGTGCCAGAAACATGATTTACGTTTCTTTATAAAAGGGACAAATCACAGAATAAAATTTCACAGTGGGTGAGTTATAAGATACTTCCGTTCCCAGGTGGAAGAACAGATTTTGATTATCAATTTGACAATGAAATTCTAGTTCTGTTTATGTATTTAGGACTAAGCCACAATAATATAACCTCATTGCAACACCTCCCGCATCTTGTTTAGCTTAGGGATTTCATTTCTGTGCTAGCTCAACCAATATATGCAGGGATAACCTTCTGGCTCATTTTGTGATCTTCGCTATGTGTGCCACAGGACCTTGTCCCAGCACTGAACCCTCCCTTTCCCCCTCAAAAGCTCCATATTTCTCTAGTTATTCTGTCCTCCCATCCAACCATGGTTTAAATGTGGTTAACCATTCCTCTTCTTCCTGTTCCCCGCACAGCAGAACTCATGAACTTCTTTGGGTATTTTTGCCATCATTATGGAAAATGTGCAGGCACCAAAAATAGGGGACTGGCCAGCCCTAGGTGAATATCATGGTGGGCTACAGCTGGAGAGGGTATGGAGCTTATGGGGGTTGGATCAGTGGTAAAAAAAAAAGTGGATGATTAAAAAAGTTTTTGAAGGCTTTTATTACATGTACCGGTTACCTCCGCTTGGCTTGTTCTTCCATGTCTATGGGTTCCCAGGGTTAGTACCCAACAACTTCGGATGCTGACACCATAAAAGTCCTTTAGAAAGGTTTTTATTTGCAGGGGTAACATCCAACAGTCTCGTATGGGAAACAGAGGGTAAGGGTGAAACTCAGGCACCTTGAACTGCCGACCCTTAGAAGGTCTCTAATGCAAAACCCAGAGAGTAGCCACTCGCAGCTGGGCACTTCAAAGCTGAGCAATCTCTAGCCAGAGATTATGACAGTCAGCACTTATATCCGGAACTTGCAAAGTCTCTGATCAGGAACAAAGTCTCAACGAGAATTAGTTAGAAACCTTTTCTCAGTACCTGAAACGTTTTCTGTCTCCTTGGCAGTACTGCAAAACTCTGGATTCGTCAATGTCCTTAACAACCCAGCAACCAGGCACTTCTTGGGATGCCAGCTTGTTGGCCCTCCTCCGAAGAGTCCTCCCCCGGTCGCTTACACAAGCTGCGATGCCCCTCCAAGTTGAGAGCACACCCGGACACCTTAAATCCTCCCTCAGTTACTGCGCCTCGGACCAGCCGTTCTGAGACTCGGGAACAGATGGATCCTTTGCCCCAGACAAAGCGGGTCTATGGGGCTAGTCAGAAGAACCATGTTGCGGGATGGCAAACGCTCCCAGGCCCGGGACCCCTCGCGGGGCTACCCCGGTCCAGATTCAAGAACAGGCAGCTCTGGCCGAACACCGAACACGTGACTTCAGCACCTTAAGTACTCTTCCCCAGACTCCCTAGTGGGGCCAGACGCACCCACTGATTGGCTCTGGGAAATGTTGATACACAAACCGTCCAACCAGGCCTGATTCTGAACCTGTCATGTGTACCTTACTGCAGGGCTCAAAATTTCAAGTCCTGAGCTACTAGCCAGGTCTCAAGGGTTACTCGCCACCAATTGCCCCACCCAACCCTTACCCTGCCCCGCCCCTAATCACGCTATCAAAAATTATCTCATGAAAGGACACTTAAATGTTTTATGCAGAATTATGTTTTACAAAAATAAATATCAATAACAACTTTATCAGTTCCCCTCAGCAGTGCCTCAACAGTGCCCATCAATGCAGGCTCACGGTGCCCATTATTGCAGCGTGACCTGTGCCCATCATTGCAGCCTCACTGTGCCCAACATTGCAGCCTTACCGTGCCCCACATTGCAGCCTCACCGTGCCCCACATTGCAGCCTCACCGTGCCCAACATTGCAGCCTCACCGTGCCCCACATTGCAGCTTCACCGTGCCCCACATTGCAGCCTCACAGTGCCCCCATTTGCAGCCTCACCGTGCCCCCATTTGCAGCCTCACCGTGCCCCCATTTGCAGCCTCACCGTGCCCCCATTTGCAGCCTCACCGTGCCCCCATTTGCAGCCTCACCGTGCCCCCATTTGCAGCCTCACCGTGCCCCCATTTGCAGCCTCACCGTGTCCCCATTTGCAGCCTCACCGTGCCCCCATTTGCAGCCTCACCGTGCCCCCATTTGCAGCCTCACCGTGCCCCCATTTGCAGCCTCACCGTGCCCCCATTTGCAGCCTCACCGTGTCCCCATTTGCAGCCTCACCGTGCCCCCATTTTCAGCCTCACCGTGCCCCCATTTGCAGCCTCACCGTGCCCCCATTTGCAGCCTCACAGTCCCCCCATTTGCAGCCTCACCGTGCCCCCATTTACAGCCTCACCGTGCCCCCATTTGCAGCCTTACAGTGCCCCCATTTACAGCCTCACCGTGCCCCAAATATCACATTTGCAGCCTTGCCAGGGCGGAGGAAGTGAGAGGGCGGCTGGATCATGTCGAGTTAGAGGAGAGCCGCGGGATCGCCGAGCGGTAATACACGCCGTAACAGCTGTCTCCGCTCACTCTCACACAGCCCCGCCTCCTCCTAACCCCGCGCATCGCCAGAATGCATCGCCGCATTGGACCCGCGTTCTGTCACAGGCGCGGGGTTAGGAGGAGGCGGGGCTATGTGAGAGTGAGCGGAGACAGCTGTTACGGCGTGTATTACCGCTCGGCGATCCCGCGGCTCTCCTCTAACTCCAGAGGAGTTACACCGGGAGAACAGCTCCCAGTCAAATCCGCCCGCCGGCGGTGCTCACCCCCCCCAATCCCAGGCAGCCCAGCTCCTCGCCAGCCCTCATTTTCTGCTCGCAAAATGCGAGTAGGCGAGCAGAAAATTTGAGGGCTGCCTTACTGTACCCATGACCAGGCAGAATCCTAGTACACCCCAGCCAAACTGATGCCAAAGTTAAACCTGCACAAATTAACCCTCAGAAACACATTACTATTCTGAGGAGAAAAACTAAATTTTCACATAGCGGACACCTTGCAAAAGTGTCGCCGCTACATACATTTTTAGGCTCCTAGGATTACCTAGTTGTCAAGGTGCCCTTACTACAGACACACTTCCCTAAAGCTTCCCCTTTTCACAATTTCTTCTATTCTCTTCTAATTTCTCTTCTATGTTGAATGCGCACACACAAAACTAAACAGCCAACACACTTTCAGAATTTAAAGAAAACTCCCCTCAGCTAAGAATAGTAAGTCTTAATGGGAAAATGATCTTTATGCATTTACTCAAATGCTTTTAGAAATAGCGATCTGTAATAATATAAAACATTGTATGAAAACTATACCGTGAATCTGACATTTTGGTACTTCTAGAGTTGAAATGTTTGAAAGAAAAACTACTAAACATAAAATGAAGATGGAGCATACATTATTCCAGTTTTTTATATCTTACATAATTTTCCTTGGATCCGTTTCTTAGTTTGCATTCTGCATGAAACTGAAGAATGATAGCTCAGAATTAAATACATTAAAAAATGCAAATATATTGGGTAAACATGTAAATTTGTAAAATAATGCTTACTCCAGCTGTAAATGGGGTTGAGTTTCCTTTAATATTATCATCCAATGTTTTTTTTCTTTGACTGAGTCTAATCCTATAACAATAATGGTCCTGTTTGTATCCCTCATCATTAGCTACAGACATGTCACTGTAATTCAGCTTCAGATGTCATAAGCATCTAAGTAGATATAGCTAATTACATTAATTCATAGGATAATGACAGCAGCATAAATTATCATATCAGAACAAGAAGCTATATTGCATTTCCTTTGTATATATTAGTGCAGCATTATCATTATTTTCTGTTTATTACAGGAAATACTAAATTATTGTTTACAGAATGAATAATATTGATGACCAGTAAAGAGAAGATCTAAGAAATAAGTTAAGTCAATCATAAAGATGATAAAATCCAATCAATTTACCTTTAAACTAAGTCCTATGTGTAAAAAAGGAATGTTATGGTGACCCAACAAGGCAGTAGAAGATGCTTAAATTTATGCTCAAACTGGTAGATTTATATTCATCATCATAATACGAGTTGGTTAATGAAGCCCATAACAGTGACAAATTGACATCATTTTTCATGCTTATATACCTATTTTGATATAACACATCTCATCATGCTCACTGATACATCCCATGACGAGTGTTGATCCTGAAATTAGGATGTCATTAGATCATGACAAAGGTTCATGAATTTTGATGTCCCAGGCCGAATCAGAATTTCAGTATTATTTTTGGCAGTTTAGATCCCCAAAAGGCCGACCAAAGGCTCCTCCAAATGCTGTTTCTTCTTTATATCTGCTTCTGCTTTTACCTGGGCACCTTTAGTTTGACTGCTAGGGTACCATCCTTCTATCCTGCTATCCATGGCACTTTTTTTTATCGAAGTAGTTGAGGTGAATTTTGGCACAACCATCACAGGCAGGGCTATTATGAGCTTCCTGAACCATCTAAACAATTTTGTATAGTTTGCTGTTCTGCATTGCACAGTTTTTTGGAGCCTGGTTCAGATTGCAATAGAAATTCTAGTTTGGAAATTTTGAATTTTGAAAGTTTGGGAATTTTAAAAACTTTGGCCAAACAGCAACTGATCATTCATCTTTACCTATGCCAATTGCCTTGTAATGTTATGCTTTTCACTAACACCTTTAAACTAATAGTAATGGTACAGTATGTCATTGTCCTATAATCGTGATTCATATTTCTACAACCATAAAGCCCCATACACACGGTCGGACTTTTTCATGGATTCTGTCCGATCGGACAAGGTTGTTGAAAAATCAGACCGTGTGTATGCACCATCGGACAGTGTTCGTCGGTTTGACCGACGGACAAAGTCTTATCTCCTGCTGGAAAGATTTGCCGACAACACGGTCCGATCACACCAAATCCGATCGTGTGTACGGTTGTCCGACCGGACAAAGTGCTACGCATGCTCAGATCACATTACAAGACCAAAGCTATTGGCTACTAGCCTCTACGTAGTCCCGTCGTAGGCAACAAACGTCACCACGTTCAGAATGATCGGATTTTCCGACAACTTTGTCCGACCGTGTGTACGCAAAACCAACATCGGACAAAGTATGACGGACATGGTCCGACAGACCTGGTCCGCGGATTGTCCGACCGTGTGTATGGGGCTTAACAGAACTTGCAAACAATACATGTCTACTGTGTGAATACAGCATAATTCCTGCCCATAACTTATTAACATTGTGTATTGCCCACACACACGGTGGGATATTCCGATGGAAAAAGTCAGATCGGATTATGTTGTCGGAAAATCCGATTGTGTGTGGGCTCTAGCGGGCTTTTTCCGTCTGAATTTCCGACAGAAAAAATTTGATACATCTAAAATCTTCTGACAAGAAAATCTGATCAGACTTTTTCCGATTGTGTGTCGAGAATTCCAACGGACAAAGTGCCACGCATGCTCAGATCAAATTACGAGACCAAAGCTATTGGCTACTAACCTCTACGTAGTTCTGTCGTACACAACGAACGTCACCATGTTCGGAATGATCGGATTTTCCGACAACATTGTCCGACCGTGTGTATGCAACACCAGTTTTGGACAAAATCCGTCTAAAAAAATCAGATGGATTTTGTGGTCGGAATTTCCGACCGTGTGCTTTAGGCCAGGGGTAGATTTAGAACATGTTTCAAATCTTTCTAACGGACTCGAGTCCGGTCAAAAAATCCATTCGTCTGTATGCTAGTCCGACAGACGAAAACCAACGCTAGGGCGGCTATTGGCTACTGGCTATGAACTTCCTTATTCTAGTCCGGTCATATGTCATCACGGTTGAATCCGTCGGACTTTGGTGTGATTGTGTCTGGCCAAGTCTGTTCGTTCGGGAAAGTCCGTCGGAAGTCCGCCGAAAGTCCGTCGGAAAGACCGTCGGACCTAGTCTGACGGAAAGTCTGGTCGTGTGTACACGACATTACAGTTCCGAGAAAGTGTGGACATCATCTCAGTGCCTCCAATCAGTATAGCATAATGGCAGTTTATGGATGGAGATCAACTAGACAAGTAAGCATATAACTGTGGGATGCTTATGACCGACCTGATGTATATTTCAGTGAACAATATTCTTCTTACATACTTTTTTATCTTCAGTTATCGCCAAGTTCAAAGGTCTACATTAAAATCAACAAAACCCTTCAAGAACCATAAGTCAAGGCTTTTAATGTGGTAAATATTGAACAATAATGGTTAGTTATCTTTTTTTTTATTATTATTCTGCACAGCCATGACTTGGTTTTATTAAAGCGGAGCTCCACCCGATTTTAATACATTAGATCTATACAGTTAACTTCATGTCATAATGTAAAAACTGATTTTTTATTTTTTTTGCCCACTGTACCTTAGTAATCTTCTTTACTTCCTGTCTGTGTAGTCTTCGGATATGGGCGTTTTTGTCATTTCCTGAGAGCCGCACTGGCTCCTGGGAGCTTGTGTCATTGTTCCCAGGAGTCAGTGCGGTTGCCTGGCTCAGCTCCGTTGCCATAACCACGGGGTGGGACTTCCGACGACGCCGCCCGTTGACGGCGCTTCTATTGAAGGTTACCGCGCATGCGCAAATTCGGGGATATAACGCGCAGTGCATGCTGCTCGATCAACGGCACTGTATCCCGGAAGAGGATGCCTGTGGGCTTCACATGCCCACAGGCAAGATGAGAACCAAGGATAAGAAGATTTATAAGTACATTTTTAAAGCGAAAACGGACAAGTGAGTTATAATTTTACATAACATCATCTATGTCATTGTACCAAAAAAAAAAAAAAAACGTTTTAGGCAGTGGAGCCCCGCTTTAAGGTGAAAAAAAAACTTCAAAAAAAGGTTTTCTTGTGAATGGCTGAGAAGCACTCACCTTGACTTGATTCTGGCAGCAGATGGGAAGTCCCCAGAATATAGCAATATACTGTACAGTATAATGTATGTATGATACAGTCTATCCAAGCACACAACAATCAGCTGCTCAGGTATCCATGTCTGCAAGTGCGGTGCAGCGGAAAGCTCCTGTCAGTTTCAAGCATATACTGTAATAATGAACTATTGTGTCCAGCACCTGCTGTAGCTCATGTAATACTTTTTTTCTCTAAGGAATACAACATATAGTCCTCCAGGCTCATGTGTTCCAACCCTCAGTGTGTCTTAAAGGAGAAGTCCAGCCCAAGCTCAATTGGCTGGACTTCTCATATGGATCAAAGGAGTGCAATTAGTTTTGCACTCCTGTGACCCGTTTTCAGTGTAGAGCGGGCTGAAGACTGGAGCTGAGGGCTTTCACACTGGAGCAGTGCACTGGCAGAGCATCACAAAAAGTCCTGCCAGCAGCTTCTTTGGAGCAGTGAACTCACTGCTCCTCCACCGCTGCTCCCCATGGGAACTCAAGGGGGCAGCGCTGTGATACCGCTGGCAAAACGCTGCTCCAGCGGCATTTTGCGGGCAGATTTAACCCCTTATCAGTCGCTAGCGGGGGGTTAAAACCGTCCCGCTAGTGGCCAAATAGCGCCGCTAAAACGACAGTACAGCGGTGCTAAAAATAGCGCCGCTTTACCGCCGATGCCCCCCGCGGCTCGGTGTGAAAGCTGTCTAAATGCACTGAGTTTGCTGCCATGTGATTGGCTGATTAGCAATTTGTGTTACCAAGCAATTGAACAGGTGTACCTAATAAAGTGGCCGGTAAGTGAATATTGGACATGTAAACACAGAGAAACCAATTTTTTTTAAGCCTTTTTTTGCTTTTGATAAATTTTACATTGCAATGGAACTTTCTGATACATCTCCACAAGGGATATTTGATGGAATTTGTAACACGTTTGTATAACAAATGATATTGTTGTATCCTTCTGTTGTGCTGTGCCTTCCTGCTGGTCACTGTAGTCCTGCCAGCAAACATGAAATAATCCCACACCTGTCAGATCCTGGAGTTTATTCTATGATACTGAATGTGCTTCAGGTGGTGATGAATCTCTGCTGCTGTCAAGCTCATATCAATACACAGTAGAAGTGTTGAAGGGGAGCAAATGTTCATACATAATGAAATCTCATGTAGTATGAATGAGGAATAAATTGGTAAAGCCTGTTGAAACAGAGGGAGTGGATAGGTAATGCTTTTCCCTATGCATATCATTATGGTGGACCTATCATCGGATAAATGTTTTTGTGTTAACTGCATGCATGTTTTATAATGTGTAAATGTAACACTTACAAATATTTAAAGTGGAGTTCCACCCACTTTTACAACTCTTCAGCATTCCTCACCAAAGTGTGCACTGTAAACGAATTGGATATTTTTTTATTTTTTTTCTCAGCACCTACTGTATATCTGCTGTATTCATTTTTCACTTCCTCCTCCCTGGCCGCGGCCCATCGCATCATGTCCTGTTTGCAATGCCTCCTGGGAAGGGGCGGCAACTTCCTCTGAAACTGCCGTTGCTATGGAAACCTGACCTGAAACCTATTACACTGCTTGTGCTGCACTGAGCATGTGCGAGATGTGCAAGGATGAGATCCAGGAAGAAATACAGTCTGGTTTCAGATGCCCACACTTAAGATGGCCACGGCCTGCTGTAAGTTTATAAAATAACAAACTACTGCTATAAACTAACAAAACGGACCTTAGTTTACAGACTAACTTTACTAGAATACATTAGGCTTGTGTATTATAGGGGTATTTTTATTTAAAAAGTATAACTTTGGCCGGCACACCGCTTTAATAACTCTTAAAAAATTACAGTACTTCACTTGACAATGTTTTAATCTGCTTTTAACATCAGAGGATGACACCATCTTAGTTCAAGAATCATCCAGGACAGCATCTATTTTCTGAACTGAGAGGCCAGTAAGGACACAATCCTGTAAATCCTGGGCCTGGCCAGTTCTCTGACACAGATCAGCCCCCCCATTGTAACCCCACTTCATGACCTGCTGCAAAGTCACAGTCTGAATACTGTGTGAAAAGAGGCAAGGGTTCCTACTGCTGGTGGTAGAATGAGGTCCTCATCTCAGCCTAGGCAAATTTCACTTGACTGGAGCCCAATGACTATTTAATGATAAAAAGGTACAGCTTTTTTGGAAAATGTATATTTTTTCTGTATGTATGATATTTAAACTGCAGTAAGAAAACACAGTGGTAGTCTGTTTCCCCTGTTGATGCACGAATGGATATTTCGATAGGAACTGGGTCCGGCTGAGCTCTGGCTGAAAAATTTGAAACATGTTCTATTTCTAAAGTCCGTCAGATTTTTGGACAGCAAAGGTCCGATGGAGCCCACATACGATCGAATTGTCAGACGGATTCGTTCCGTCGGACCTTTGCTGTCGAAAAGTCCGGTCGTGTGTACGTGGCATAAGGTCCGTTTAAAAAAAAAAAAAAATAACAAACATATCATACTAACCTCCACTGTGCAGCTCGTTTTGCACAGAGTGGCCCCGAACCTCCTCTTCTGGGGTCCCTCGGCGGCTCTCGCTTCTCCTCCCCACATCAGATAACCCCCTGGGAGAAGCACTCTCCCGGGGGGTTACCTTGCGGGCGCGCTTCCGAGTCCAGCATTTGGCGTCCATAGACGCCAAATGCAGGACTCGGCCCCGCCCCCGACTTCCGCATCATTGGATTTGATTGATAGCAACGGGAGCCAATGGCTGCGCTGCTATCAGTCTATCCAATCAAGAGCCGAGAACCCCGGCCAGAGAGAGAGTGTGTCCCCATGGGACAAGTTCGAGGGTTCAGGTAAGTAAAATAGAGGGGCTGGGAGGCCGGTCACTGACAGGTGTTTTTTCACCTTAATGCACAGGATGCATTAAGGTGAAAAGACACGAAGCTTTACAGCCCCTAAAAAGTGAGATTATAAGAGAAGCCTAATGGGTGGAGTAAACCCCTGAGTTTGTATGTCTAGGATATTTTAACAGTGAGATCTCCCTGCTATGATTCATGACTCTACTGCTGACCACCTTGCAGTTTTGGGGGTTCCCCTATTCCATTTTGTGCTATAACACTTTATTTAGCATTCTCAATGATATAAAATAAACAAAAAATCCAACAAGGTAGCCCCTCATAATGGCCACAGCAGGTGCACCAAGTCACCAACCCAATGAGTCAAGCACAAGGATCTCATAAATAGAACAACTAGTAGATACAAGAATTATCATCAACCAAAGATGAAATTTCACTTTTAGGCAGATTAATCCTGTAAAAACACAAATGCAAGTTGAATTTTGAAGAAAAATACAATTTCTGTTAGGACCTATGGAGAAAGGGCTACACATGTGCCATCATTGCTCAGAGCAGGATGCAGAGCCCCTCTGCCCTGCTTAGACAGTGCCTTCTGGTATAGGTTGCTTACTGATTACTGTTTAGTGCATTGGGAATGTAAATAGCATGATAGAAGTTCAGCTTACCAGTCTTTAGTTGTGGTGCTTGCATTTGTTAATTTTTTTGTTTTTCAGGATTTATTCTTTATTTTTACTTGGTGAGTCTTCCAGTAACACATTTTCTGTCTGAGGCCAACAAAGCTCACCCACTGTATTGTATCTTTGGAGGAGCTGCACTGTCACCACATGAAGTGTTTTAGGATTACAGAACACCTCCTCCCTCTTCATGTGTGTTCTGTATGTTTATAGCACACAGATAGCATTGGTCTTTAATCCCAGGTTCTTTTTCCCTTTAGGCACACAGCAGCCAAGCTCATGACATTTCCTACATGCTTGAGTCAGTAAATGGGCCATGCAGCTCTTTTTTTTGTCTTTTTATTTTTGGGTGGAACTTGGATAGGGTATAGGTGAGCTTGGGGATACTCCAGTAAAGGTAAACTTAAAGAGGAAGTAAACCCTGATGGGTTTACTTCCTCTTTGTTTCCCTGCAAAGGCAAGGCATAATAGACTACTATGCATCGCATAATAGTCAATTATGTGTCACTTACCTGACACAGGAGCCAGCGATGTCACCGCTGTCCCCTTTTGTACGGAGCCTCCATCTTCTTGGTGGGTCTCGCAGCTCCGGCACTGTCATTCGACGGTTGCACGGGAGCCGCCACTCGCGGCATATCGCCGTTGACAGCGGCGCGCTCAGTGCACCTGTGCGACGCTGTCAACGGCGCATGCGCCGTAGACAGCAGTGCCTGTCTTTTGGCAAATATCTCCTAAACCGTGTAGATTTAGGAGATATTTCTTGGACCTACAGGTAAGCCTTAATCTAGGCTTATCTGTAGGTCAAAGTGGTTTGTAAGGGTTTACAACCACTTTAAAAAATGAGGACAATAACGCTGCACTAGGACATGAGGGTGAGGCCCCCTTTTTTTAAGTGTATGGGTGAAGGCTGGTACTGTTTCCTGAACACTGTACAGCCACATGCAAGGTCAGTCAACTTCTGTACTCCAGTTGCCTGTGTCCTGGATTCTTGGGAGGCTTTCTATAAATGCTCCAGAAGCATAGAACAGAGGTCCCCCAGCTTAACAGTAGCTGGGACCCCCACAAGAGGTGCTTGGAGTTTCAGGCAGATTTCCTGAGGATACCACAGCCCTCAGGCTGGGTCTTACACCCCCAAGAACAAGAGGCCTATTCTCTGGGCTCAGCCCATTTATAACCCCCTCAGCCCCCTGCTGGTCACCTGCTATATTGACCAGGGATTGACTGGGGAGATATTAACATACAGGCTGAGGTCGTATTTTCCCACCCACTGTCCCAGGGTCACCTGGGGAGACAGGGGGAATAATTGAGGTCATACCTACAGAGCCCAGAGCAGACCTAACTAATCAAATAGTGCTCTCCCTGGTTACAAGGATGCCAAAAACTAAATTTACAAACAGTAGCACAATGTTGTTGCACTTGTTTAATAGATATAACAAAATACTTCCAATAGTAAATTTATGTAGCCACCCCCCTGTAAGCTTAATTCAATTTAATGGTGCTAAGTCGTAGTCAGCTTAGCTGAATTCATAGTTCAGGTTTATTAGGTTTCTCCTAGGCTCTGGTTACTGTTTGCTTCCATCTGCTGCCACTAGGTGTTATTGGTGCCTCTGACAATCGTATGAGAGCTACATTAATCAGAGTAATGAATATTTATCTCTCCCTGACCAACCACAAGGAGGTTATTGCCAGCAGTGCATGCTGGGGAGAGACCTTGGGAAGGCAGTTCTCCCTCAGGCCTCCTGCCTAGGGGAGTATGTGTTTGGCTGTTAAATCCTCTTAGGGCTGCGGTCTGAGAGGGTGACCAAGTGGCTGGGCAAAGGCCTGGGTTTGAGGCCTAGTTTGTGTGACCTGGGGAATAAGGTGCGATGAAGGAACTCCAGATGTCTTGAGGGGCCAGAACTTGGATTAGAAGCTTGGACCTCATTGGAGTTTGGTGTCTTCTGCCCAGGGCGTGTCTCCTCTCCCAGCTCGCCTAAAGCACTGGTACATATTAACAAGCGGGTGATTACCCGCTTGTTAATATGATAAGACTCTCTGTGCAGATCTCAAGTTCCTCCCAAACCCTGCTCTGCTAAGAGGATGACATTGATGGTGGGGTGGGAGAGCCAGGAGAGAAGACACAGGCATAGCCACATAGCAGGAGGTGAGTGGCAACTGCAGTCTGTGTTAGTCCCGGCCAGACCTCTTGTTGTACCTCTCAGCCTGCTGATGATCTCTCGGTCATCAACAAGCCACTCTTGTTAAGACATGCAGCCCTGTGGCCCCGGGTCAATGGGCAAATGCCTGGTGTGCCCTATGGCCAGTCCAGGCCTGCATAGATTGTAGGAAAGATGGGAGACTAAAGCCGACTTAAGCCGGCCACAGACAGAAGTTTGGAGGCATTTCAATCCAGTACAACCAGGCTCTCATTTTTTTTTGTAAGATAACTGTAGCCACTACCAGTGATCATTCTATTCTGACGGTGGGGAAACCTCCCGCTGTCAGAATAAAATAGTGCAGATGGAGAAATTTCCCCAACAACACTAACTGTGTTGATGGGGAAATTGAGCGGTTTTCTTTTCTTCAATCTCTGGTTGAAGGAAATTAAATTTCATAATGTATGGCCAGCATAAGAACTGCATCATATGAGGTTGGACACCAAGAAACAAAAGACAGACACGTACATAGCATTCATTTTACACTATTGTTTTCTCCTTTAAGATCAATTGGTACAGCAAACTAATTCTAAACCGTACATTGTAGAGCTATACATAAATCTGAGTGATGATGATGTGACGTTAGACAGATAGATGCATCTGGTGTTTGGTAAAGCCGCTGAGCTCAGCACTTTTTTCTGCCAATTATTGGTAATATAGCTAGAACAGCCATAAGCTTCTGTATTTTTGCAAACGAGGTAGTGTATTTTTTCGCCAAATTTCTCTATCTGGGAATAGATCTTAAATGTGTTATATGACAAAACGTTTCCCAGCCAAGTGCCTGAGTCATGGCAGTTTTACAGTAGCTTTTAAGTGGAAAAACTTACAGATCGCTGGCGTCTCTTCCATACTGTATATTAAACATTGATCTTTACAAATGGATTCTGCACTGTAATTTAGCTGCTTTTCCAATTACTCCCTTTTTATTTCATCTGGCCTTTTCAGATCCTTTCCTTGTGTTTTACTAGCTCTCATTAAATGCATCCTCTTTGTGTTTACTTTTTTTTTCCTAATGAACTTTATGACTCAGCTTGATTGTGACAAAGTGCTCGCCGAAGGCAACTGAATATGAAGCAACGGTGGCTTATCATGCACCACTGAAGTTGGGGTGGGGGGGGGGGGGCTGTAAAATAAATGACTCGAGCTGGTACCATGGCTTCTTGAGGTGAGGTTGAACATTACCTTATGAAATTTAATGGGTAACACTACATTAATATAGGATTGAGCACAGCTGTGACTAATCACCTTAGAAGGAAGTTAATGGAGGTTGCTGAAAGGGATTTACATAAATGGAAATTCAAAATGTCTTGCAGGAAGTAATGAAGTTAAATTACAAATCAAATAAGAGGCGGTTTAAGTTAAAGTTAAAAAAAAAGAAATACACATAAGGATGTCAAAGAACAAAACTTCTATATATCAAGAACTCCTCTACCTTGCAGGTAGTTCCAACACAAGGCTATCTGTAATGATGGTTCCTGCACACAACAAAGTGATGTCTACATGGGATGCTCGACGTCCACCAGGATGATACCATATTCCTAACTTATCAATAAGCACAGAAAACTCTTGCACAAACAGAACAATGCAAACCACCCTGGCAGCCTGATTACTGCACTTGCTTCTTGCTGGAATACCCTGTGCCACTATCTGTAAGATGAGAAGATACATGTAGCTAGGCTATTCCAATAAAACATAGCCAACCCCTAACTCGCCCAACCAGCCCCCGCCGCCCCAAAAAAAGCACTCAATGTTTTTATCTTAAAAAATATAAATACACAGTATTTTAGCCAGGGACATCAGATATTCCTCATTTCTTGGCATAAATGGTGGATATTTACGTATAAAAGGTAATCCTGCGCTTGCACAAAGAGTAATGACTAATGTGATGCAGCGCACACTGGGGGGAATGTCTGAACCCAAAGAAATGAAATAAGGAGAAAGGTAGTGGCGCGCAAACAGTTAAACTAAACTAAGAACAGGTAAAAGATCAGGGAGATAAATCCAATTGCGATAAATAGCAGATAATAAAATTGCCTAGATAAAGTGCATCATAAATAATTGGCAATAATCTAATAAACATAAAATGGCGTGCCGGTGATTATAAAAATAAAATAACAAATATATAGTGTAAAATGTATAAAAGACATCAAAACATTGTTTAGAAGACAATGTCGCATAAGAAAGAGGTGAATAATAAATAAAGTGAATTTTCATCACAATCACGATTCACTTTATTTATTATTCACCTCTTTCTTATGCAACATTGTCTTCTAAACAATGTTTTGATGTCTTTTATACATTTTACACTATATATTTGTGATTTTATTTTTATAATCACCGGCACACCATTTTATGTTTATTAGATTATTGCCAATTATTTATGATGCACTTTATCTAGGCAATTTTATTATCTGCTATTTATCGCAATTGGATTTATCTCCCTGATCATTTACCTGTTCTTAGTTTAGTTTAACTGTTTGCGCGCCACTACCTTTCTCCTTATTTCAAATGGTGGATATTGTAGCGCTAACAAGAGAACACATATATTGGTATGTAAGTGAATCAATGTAGAAGTCAAATATAAAAAAGTAACATATATGAAAAATTTGAAAATAGTCCAATAAATGAGGAAATCTATTGAAAAAGGCCTGTCTGTCAACCACCAAATGGTGATGAATCAAAGATGGAATAAGCTAGCACTGTCCGGCATGAGAAACATCAAGGATAGTACATCTTCAACAGAGGAGAGAGCTATATATACTCTTACCGGAACAGGTGGACTCAAATGTCAGCGACAAAGAGTCATAAAGGCAAAGGCGCCGAAATCGGCGGATAAACGGAACTCCAAAGGATCCAAGACCTCAAAAAGATGAATCCAGGGATGTAAAGGATGACCACCAAACAAAGCTCCGATGGAAGGAGCACCAAGGCTGGGTCTTAGATATAGAAAGACCGAATGGACACCAGGGCAACTCTCATCCGGATGGTATGCAAAGAAAAAATGCTTCCATATGGTGTAGGTCTAAAAAACGGCATACAACGATGAAGATAAAAAACTGTGATCACAGATTAAAATGCAGGGCAATATGAGAAGCGCAAGACTAGGCCGACGTGTTTCAACCAAAAAGGCCTTCAACTGGGGTAGAAATTCCTTCTGGACTAAGCAGCACCCACATAATGAAGTGTAAGCACCACATAGTGCTTAAAGAAGGGTTCTCAAACTGGTGGCCCTCCAGCTGTTGCAAAACTACAAGTCCCATAAGGCATTGCAAGGCTGACAGCCCATGAGACATTACAAGCATGACTCCCACAGGCAGAGGCATGCTGGGACTTGTAGTTTTGCAACAGCTGGAGGGCCACCAATTTGAGACCCCTGGCTTAAAGTTAAAGTTCAGCCAAAAACTAACTAACTTTACTAGCAGCCACATTCTAACACATTCTATCTAACCTTGTAAAGAAAAAATCATTATACACACCTTTTCTGCAGCCGTTCCGGTCCAGTCTCCAGTGACAGATGTTGTGTGGAAGAGACAGCCAACAATGGCTGGGAAATGCCTGGAAAGTGAAGTCACCCATATGCCGCGTACACACGTGCGGACTTTTGCCGGCGGACCTAGTCCAGCGGACAATCCCGCGGGACTTTCCAGCGGGGTCCGCTGGACTTTCCGAGCGTGTGGACTTGCCCACACACGCACGGACTTCTCCAGCGGATAATCCGCCGGCCAAAAGTCCGCGGGACTTTTGAAAATGAACGGACTTGCCCACACACGGAGCAGTCCGTTCATTTCGAACGTAACTTCAGGTTACGTAGCTAGCGTAGGCAGTAAATGCCGCCGCGCTAGCTCCGCAAGCTGGCATGGATTTAAAGGGAATCCCCACGCCGAAAAAACGGCGTGGGGGTTCCCCCCAAATCCATGTCAGACCCTCATCCGAGCACGCAGCCTGGCAGGCCAGGAAAGGGGTGGGGACGAACGAGCGCCCCCCCCTCCTGAGCCGTACCAGGCCGCGTGCCCTCAACATGGGGGGTGCCCTGGGGAAAGGGGGGCCGTGCGGCCCCCCCACCCCAAAGCACCTTGTCCCCATGTTGATGAGGACAAGGGCCTCTTCCCGACAACCCTGGCCGTTGGTTGTCGGGGTCTGCGGGCGGGGGCTTATCGGAATCTGGGAGCCCCTTTAATGAGGGGGCCCCCAGATACCGGCCCCCCACCCTATGTGAATGAGTATGGGGTACGATGTACCCCTACCCATTCACCTAAGGTGTAAAATGTAAAGTACAAAAACACACACACTTTTGAAAAAATATTTTATTGCACTGCTCCGGGGGTCTTCTTCCGTCTTGGGGGTCTTCTCGCCGGACTCCCCCGCTCTCTTCTGCTCTTTTACCTAGCTCTTTCACGAGGGGGGGAGTCCGGCTACCTTCTTCGTCGTCGCCGCCGTCTGGGGGTCTCGATCCGCCTTCGGGGGTCTTCTTCCGTCTTGGGGGTCTTCTCGCCGGACTCCCCCGCCATTTACCAAGCTCTTTTACAGAGCGGGGGAAGTCCGGCTACCTTCTTCGTCGTCGCCGCCGTCGTCTGGGGGGTCTCGATCCGCCTTCGGGGGTCTTCCGGGGGTCTCTTCTGTTCTTGCGGCGGTCGTCGTCTTCCGCGCCGCCGGCGCCTTGTCCTTCTTCTTGTTCTTGTTCTTGTTCTTCTTCTTCTTCCGATGTTGACCCGACGCTCTCTCTGCCCGGAATGCCTGTGCCGGTCTGCGCTCGGACTTATATAGGGACATGGGGGACAGGGTCACATGTTCATGTCACATGGTGACCCCGCCCCCTTGCGATGTCACAGTCCCAGCATCCTCCGGGACTGTGACAACACAAGGGGGCGGGGTCACCATGTGACATGTGCATGTGACCCTGTCCCCATTCCCCTATATAAGTCTCAGCGCAGAGCGGCACAGGCATTCCGGGCAGAGAGAGCGTCGGGTCAACATCGGAAGAAGAAGAAGAACAAGAACAAGAACAAGAAGAAGGACAAGGCGCCGGCGGCGCGGAAGACGACGACCGCCGCAAGAACAGAAGAGACCCCGGAAGACCCCCGAAGGCGGATCGAGACCCCCCAGACGACGGCGGCGACGACGAAGAAGGTAGCCGGACTCCCCCCCTCGTGAAAGAGCTAGGTAAAAGAGCAGAAGAGAGCGGGGGAGTCCGGCGAGAAGACCCCCAAGACGGAAGAAGACCCCCGGAGCAGTGCAATAAAATATTTTTTCAAAAGTGTGTGTGTTTTTGTACTTTACATTTTACACCTTAGGTGAATGGGTAGGGGTACATCGTACCCCATACTCATTCACATAGGGTGGGGGGCCGGTATCTGGGGGCCCCCTTATTAAAGGGGCTCCCAGATTCCGATAAGCCCCCGCCCGCAGACCCCGACAACCAACGGCCAGGGTTGTCGGGAAGAGGCCCTTGTCCTCATCAACATGGGGACAAGGTGCTTTGGGGTGGGGGGGCCGCACGGCCCCCCTTTCCCCAGGGCACCCCCCACGTTGAGGGCACGCGGCCTGGTACGGCTCAGGAGGGGGGGGGGCGCTCGTTCGTCCCCACCCCTTTCCTGGCCTGCCAGGCTGCGTGCTCGGATGAGGGTCTGACATGGATTTGGGGGGAACCCCCACGCGTTTTTTTTCGGCGTGGGGAGTCCCTTTAAATCCATGCCAGGTCACGGAGCTAGCGCGGCGGCAGTAACTGCCTACGCTAGCTACGTAACCTGAAGTCACGTGCTAAATGAACGGACTTGCCGATGAGCGGCAAGTCCGTTCATTTCAAAAGTCCCGCGGACTTGCCCACTAACGGCGGGATTGTCCGCCGGACTGCCAAGTCCAGCGGATAATTTGAAAACAAAACTTCAAACTTTGGCGCCAAAAAGTCCGCCGGACTTTGGCGCCAAAAAGTCCGCCGGCGCCCACACACGAGGGGATTATCCGCTGGACTTCAGTCCAGAGGATAATCCCGCGGGATTGTCCCTTCGTGTGTACGCGGCAATAGACTTACTATGGGGCTTCTGTTGTGGGTTGCCTCTCCTGCACCCGCCTACACAGAGAAACCGCAGCTGACAGTTCAGCGTGGGACTGGACCAGATCGGCTCCAGAAACGGTATGTATAGTGATTTTTGCATTACAGGGTTAGATACATTTTTTTAGAATGTGGATGCCAGTAGAATTATAGTTTGTTTGTTTTTGATTGAACTTCTACTTTAAGTACTGTGAAGCCCAGCCTGTTTTATGACGCACTTCTGGGAAATGGTCAGAATGATGTCGATGTCATTTTGCTCAAAGTGGACTGGTGGTGCTGGGCAGAGGAGAGAGGTTACATAAAGCTTGGACACTGTTTTTAATCCAAGAAGGAGACTGAATAATAATAAAAAAAAAAGATGTTGGAATTCTACTTAACAAGTTAAGTGGAACTAAATCCATTGGTTTAAAAGTGGTTGTAAACCTTTACTTATACCCAGTGAAGTGACTGGCCTCAGGTGATACACAGACAAAAAAACAAATCTTATCACATAAGATGTACATGTTTATTTGCAGTCTTCTCTTCTCTACAGCTCTTCAAAGTGCAACATTTATAAAGCTTGTCTGAACTTCCAGAAAGCAGGGGGCAGGAAGTTGAAGTTACACTCTGCAGAGCTCATTGAGAGCTGATTGGAGGGACGAGACACACCTCTCTTCACACAGAACGCAGGAACAGAGGCTGTCAATCAGCTGGAGGTCCCTCCCCTGTCACCTTTTTTTTCTCTTTGAGTCAGGAAAACTTGTCAGAAGAGTGAAGCAGCAGACAGAAATTACATGTATTGCTCTTAATTGAGACAAGTACACATTATAGAGGAATATGCTTTTCATGTCTTGCCACTTTTTTCATGTTTTATGTTTTCATGTTTCATGTCATGCCTCTTTAACTGTTTTCCAAAACATTTATAATCATGGCATGCCCTGAATAATAACACTCACAGTTGCAGGTGCTTCCAACTTAAGACAGCCCATAGATAAGTCATTTTTTTTTAGTCAACCAGCGGGTTGACCAAAAAAAAAAAAAAAATGATTTGATTCCCCCATCCACACACTCTAGATGGAAGAGGGAATTCTCCCCACTTAGCTTTTATATTCTGACAGCAGGGAGACTTCCGCGCCATCAGAATACACTGATCAGTGCTGCTGGCTATAGCCATCAGAGCTAACCGAGTGAGGAAAATCGGACAAGACAGTTGCACAGAAGTCGATTGGTAGATCAAATGTACAACTTCGCTGCCCATACATGGATCAAAATTAGGCCAGTCCATGCTGAACCGCCCAAATTTCAATCCGAGTATGGCCAGCTTAACTTTTAAGCCATCAGATGGCTGGTGTAATAACTGATCATGTGTTCAGCACCATGGCAACTGCAGATTAAACAGAGGCTAAAGCTTAGTACACACGTATCGAAAGTTGGCCAGTTCAGCAGGAACCAGTCGCCTTTCGGTACATGTGTACCGCTGTCTGTTCAACGACCGGCTTTTGTCGAGCGGTCTTGCTGGAAAACAAGCATTTGATTTTGCAGCCAATGGGGCACACTAGGAGCTTTGGTCGCTCCCTACGTCCTGCACCTCACTGACAGGAATGACTGCAGTGTCACTCCTGTCAATAGGGCTATTTTTCAGCCGGAAGTCTGAAAAGGAAGTCACTGGCCCTTTGCGCACCACTGTCACATGTTGTAAACACAGAAGATACAAGCAGAGGAAGCTCCACTCCTGTTATCACACAAAGTACTCCTTGCACTGCAGCATGACAGCACAGCCCAGCTTCCGGGCAACCATTCCTCCTGCAATGAGGACTGTAAGTAGCTGGGGTGTTGGCCATTCCTCCTGCAATGAGGATTGTAAGTAGCTGGGGGTGTTGGCCATTCCTCCTGCAATGAGGACTGTAAGTAGCTGGGGGTGTTGGCCATTCCTCCTGCAATGAGGACTGTAAGTAGCTGGGGGTGTTGGCCATTCCTCCTGTAATGAGGACTGTAAGTAGCTGGGGGTGTTGGTCATTCCTCCTGCAATGAGGACTGTAAGTAGCTGGGGGTGTTGGTGGAAGAGCTACAGTGTGTACCGAGAGGGAATGGGTGAAGAGTTTTGTAGTGATGGGGTTGGGGGGGGGGGGGTCTGTACTGGAATACAGGGAGAGCTTGGTAGCTGGAGCACACTTGCGGGGGGCACTTTGATAGCAGCATGTGACTTCTACAGTACATATATTAATAAAAGTATGAGACCTCTGTTTTTATTACTTTGAAATCCACATGCATCATGACCATGGATGCAGTGAGCTACCAGTTAAAGAGGGGGGGGATAGTAGTCTAGATGATGCAGAGAGAAGTATAGTAATTGAGATATACACCAGTTGGGTGCTTTTTATTTGTAGGCCTTAGCATGTCTAAGGTTTGGCATGCCTTATCTTGACAACTGTGACTAAGTAGCTCACCTATAAATAGAGTTTCCTACAAGCCTGGAATTGAGAAGAGAACGGTGTTTTAATCTTCTCTGACCAGGCCAACTAGACTATTCCTGAGAGATTGTAGAAAAGTATAACTGGCTGATTAAAACAAATAACACCACAGCCTGGTCAGAATGAATAGGCGGCCTGTTCTGAAAGACTGTCAGTTCATTTGTCCTGATATCCAGTTTGTAACATACAGGTCTATGCCCTGTGGACAATACCCCTGGCCAAAGACATCCATTAATAAGTGAATGATGGATTATTCGGCAAATAAATTGCCACCACCACACAGTTATTAAGTCTTGTTTGTAAGACAGCAGAGGCTATGTTCCTATTAAGAGCAAAATACGTGTGATCCTTGTACAGAGATACAATTGGACATTTACGGAAATAGCCACTATTGCCTGCAACAAGGAGAGTTTATGTATTTATTTTGAAGTCCATCTTGTCTCCCACACTACCAAAATACTTCCCATCATCCTTCAAAATATAATTAAACCCTAGGGAGAACGTTTTTGCCTAGGATTTATTATTGTTCACAGAACAACGGTCATTGCAAGCCACTTATACATGCACACATATTTGAATGAGCACGCTAATTCACGCATGTGTGCCTAATTTCAGACTTGGTGCTAGACAACCTATTTAAGGAGCATTGCTGAAATAGGCAGTTGCTGGGTAGTCTTCAGCTGTTATTCTGCAATTTGAACCTGGACTTGTTTCTGGGATCTGCATTCTGCTGCTGACCCGGTGTGCCTATGGACTTGTCTCTGCTCTGCCTTCCTGCTAAAGATGTTGGCTCGCTCCTAACCATGGTTTATCTCTGCAAATTACCAGTGGGACCTAAGCTAGTTCCTGATCCCAGCTTGCCCCTGCTGATTCCCAGTGTGAACTTGGCTAGTTCCCATCCTTGATTTTCTCTGCTGACCTTCCGGTGTGACCTCAGCATGCCTCCTGACCACAACTCTGCTTTCTACCCATGCTTGCTGTCTGACTTCTAGGCTGCTAGCTATTGCCTATCCCAGTCTTTTCTCTCAGCCTATCATGTGTTCCAGTATTTCTCCTGCTGCCTTTCAGCCTGCTTCACCTTTCTTCTCAGGCAACTCTCATTCAAGTATTTCTCTATAAGGTAGTTTCTGTGGACTGGACTCCCGACACTAATGCCACTCTGTGCCCTCTCACTCCCTGTGCTCCGCTCCAGGAGTGTCTGGAAGATGTAAGGAAGGCCCTCTTGTCATTTTGGCCTCTAACCAGGTACGTGAGGAAGGAAGGACTGGGAACCTTTGGCTTGGGGGAAAAAAAAAACTTTCTTGGTAGGGGTGGTTTTCTCTGGGCTAAAGAAAGTGTACCACAAAAAGTGTACCATAACACTGTACCTCATTGCTTGGTGGGTATGGTAAAATGTCAATGTTCCCAAAGGATATGCTTTATTGTGGCGCAACATTTCACCATTACAGCTGTTCTTTTCATCTTCTCAGCTCAAAATATTAATTCCCCTGACAATTTAGAGCCATTAAGAAAGTTGCTTATGGAAGACTTACCTCTGCCAGATGCTTTCTTTCAAGCAGCGGGTCTGAAAAGGGTACAAAAAGCTATTTAATGCCAACCATTTGTCACAGACTGTGACTCCCACTCTGATCTTGGTCTAAATGGTGAAGGGCCCCCAGCCCAACATATCAGTACTGGTCTGGGGGGGATAATTCCCCCTGCCCCCCAGACAATTCTTGTCCTGGTTTACATACATTTTAAAAAATATTAATGGCACTTGTAGCCAAACTGAAGGCGCAATGATGATATTTCCTTTTAAAGTGTCCTGGGGGTGGTGTTTCCTGTCTGGAATAGGGGGCATCCTGAAAGATGATTGGTGAAAATATATTTAACCACTTCCGGACCAGCCACCATGGATATCCGTCAGTACTTTGACATTAAATATGTTGTTATGGCAGCAGATAGCTGCAATAACCCCGGTATTTTTCTCCACAGTGGGCTGTCCGTTTTAAGATAAAAGTTGTCTCTGTGACGGATTTGCCACAAGATCACTTTTATGGGTGGCGGGAGTGGTACCCCCCCTACCGCCTTGTCCCAGTGGTCTCCGCCACTTACCGGAGCGGTTGGAAGTGGTGGAGACGATCCGGTCCTGTGGCCTGATGGGCCCTTGGAGGACCGGTGCGACATCAAACATCACTTCCGGCCTTAAAGGGACAATTTTTTTTATGGGATGTTTACATTCCTTGTAATAGGAATAAAAGTGATCCAAAAGTCACACTCACATATGTAAACGGTGTTCAAACCACACATGTGAGGTATTGCTGTGATCGCTAGAACAAGAGCAATAATTATAGCAAAAGACATTCTCTCTAACTCAAAACTGGTAACCTGTAGACATTTTTAAACATTGCCTTTGGAGATTTTTAAGTGCCAAAGTTTGTCGTCATTCCATGAGTGGGCACAATTTTGAAGCGTGACATGTTGGGTATCAATTTACTCAGCATAACATTATCTTTCACAACATAGAAAAAAGTTGGGCTAACTTTACTGTTTTCTTATATTTTAATTAAAAGAAATTTATTTTTTCCCAAAAAATTGCGCTTGTAAGACCGCTGCACAAATATGGTGTGACATAAAACATTACAACGACCGCCATTTTATTCTCTAAGGTGTCTGAAAAAAATAATAATAATAAAAAAAAAAAAATATATAAAAAAATATATATATATATATATATATATATATATATATATATATATATATATATATATATATATATATATATATATATATATATATATATATATATATACTAGAGTATAGGTCGACCCGAATATAAGCCCAGGCCCCTAATTTACCACAAAAAAACTGGGTAAACGTATTGACCCGAGTATAAGCCGAGGGTGAGAAAGGCAGCAGCTAGTGTAAATGGAAAAGAGGGTCACAGCCTACCTGTGTCCTGTGCATGCCCCGTGTGCCGTTCTGCAGCCTCTGTGTCCTTCTGCAGCGTCTGTGTCCCTCTGCAGCCTCGGTGTCCCTCTGCAACCTCAGTGTCCCTCTGCAGCCTTAGTGTCCCTCTGCAGCCTCGATGTCCCTCTGCAGCCTCCTTGTCCCTCATTTGCACCGATCAGCATGCAATAATTACATACGGCGGCCATAACAGTATTCAAAAGCCGCGCCTCCTCCTTGTCTGTGATAGGCGGAACACTCAATTTCCCAGCAGTCAGTGTTTCGCCTATCACGGACATCCGCTCATCCTCATACCACGGATGAGGATGAGAGGATGTCCGTGATAGGCGGAACACTGACTGCTGGGAAATAGAGTGTTCCGCCTATCACAGACAAGGAGGTGTGGCGTTTGAACACTGCCCAGGCCGCCGTCTGTCTGCATGAAACACTGATCAGGTAGACAGACGGCGGCGACTTGAGTATAAGCCGAGGGGGGTACTTTCAGCCCAAAAAAATGGCTGAAAATCTTGGCTTATACTCGAGTATATATGGTATATATATATATATATATATATATATATAATGTTTGGGGGTTCTAAGTAATTTTCTAGCAAAAAATAAAATATTTTAACTTGTAAACAACAAGTGTATAAAATAGGCTTGGTCCTTAACCACCTGATTACTTTGCACTTAAACCCCCCTCGTGACCAGACCAATTTTCAGCTTTCAGTGCTCTCACACTTTGAATGACAATTACTCAGTCATGCAACACTGTACTCAAATGATTTTTTTGTCCTTTTTTTCCCACAAACAGAGCTTTCTTTTGGTGGTATTTGATCACCTCTGGGCTTTTTATTTTTTGCGCTATAAATGAAAAAAGACCGAAAATTTAGAAAAAAAATGAAATTTTCTTTGTTTCTGTGATAAAATTTTGCAAATTTGAAATTTTTCTTCATAAATTTTGGCCACAATTTATACTGCTACATATCTTTGGTAAAAATAACCCAAATTTGTGGATATTATGTAGTCTGTGTGAAAGTTATAGAGTCTACAAGCTATGGTGCAAATCATAAAAAAAAGATTATGTCTGATGTACTGAGGCTTATCTCATTTCTTGAGACCCTAACAAGCCAGGAGAGTATAAATGCCCCCCAAATGACCCCTTTTTGGAAAGTAGACATTCCAGGGTATTTAGTAAGGGGCATGGTGAGTTATTTGAAGTTGTCATTTTTTTCCCACAATTCTTTGCAAAATTAAGATTTTATTTAATTTTAATTTTTTTTTCACAAAATTGTCATTGTAATAGCTTATTTCTCTCACATGGAATGTGCATACCACAAATCACACCCCAAAATACATTCTGCCACTCCTTCTGAGTATTACGATACCACATGTGTGAGACTTTTTCACCACCTGGCCACATACAGTGGCCCAACATGCAGGGAGCACCATCAGGTGTTCTAGGAGCATAAATCACACATTTCATTTCTCAACCACCTATTACACTTTTGAAGGCCCTGGAGCACCAGGACAATGGAAACGCCCATAAAATGACCCCATTTTGGAAAGCTAACACCCCAACGTATAATCTATGAGGCATAATGAGTCTTTTGAACGGTTCATTTTTTTCCAGAAGTTTTGGGAAAATGTGGAAAAAAATAAAAACGCATTTTTTTTTACACAAAGTTGTCGGTTTATAAGATATTTCCAACACATAGCATTTACATAGCAAAAATAACACCCCAAAATACATTCTGCTACTCCTCCTGAGTATAACGATACCACATGTGTGAGACTTTTATACAGCTTGACCACATACAAAGGCTTAACATTGAAGTATCACCTTCAGGCATTCTAGGAGCATAAATCGCACATTTCATTTCTCAACCACCTATTACAATTTTGAAGGCCCTGGAGCACCAGGACAATGGAAACGCCCATAAAATGACCCCATTTTGGAAAGCTAACACCCCAACGTATAATCTATGAGGCATAATGAGTCTTTTGAACGGTTCATTTTTTTCCAGAAGTTTTGGGAAAATGTGGAAAAAAATAAAAACGCATTTTTTTTTACACAAAGTTGTCGGTTTATAAGATATTTCCAACACATAGCATTTACATAGCAAAAATAACACCCCAAAATGCATTCTGCTACTCCTCCTCAGTATGGCGATACCACATGTGTGAGACTTTCACACAGCCTGGCCACATGCAGAGGCCCAACATGCAAGGAACACTGTCAGGTGTTAAAGGGACACATAGCATGCACATACCAAGAATTACACCCCAAAATACATTATGCTGAGAAAAGGGTAAACAAAAGCTTACCTGTGGTTGTAGTAGCGCAGTTGTCCACAGGAGGATAGCACTGGTCCAGGCAGCAGGCAGGGACTTGGTCAGCAACAGCGAACACAATTTTTCAGGCAGCAGGCAGGGATACTGTTCATATACAGTCCAGGGTCAGTGCAGAGATATTGTCAGCAGTGCCAAAAATATTGGTCCTGGTAGTAGGCAGGTCCATGTGGTGTGGTTAGTGCGACAGACAGAGGCATGGCGGCAGTAAGTCCTACAGGCAGCAGGCAGTGCAAGTAGGGCCTCGTTCAGGACAGAAGGGGGACAGGGGTAGAGGCTTCTCCCACCCAAATCTCTTTGAAGCCTCCGAGCCTCCAGACCCTAATCTAGGATTGAGAAAACAAAAAAAAAATTGTTTTCTTCATCCAGAAAAACATTTCTGGAGCCCCTCACATATGTGAGACCCCTGTGTTGAATCCCACTAGTCCAGTAGCAGGGTACAAGATCAGTCCAAGAGGCAGGCAAATATCATGGTCAAACAGTCCAAGGTCAGTTCCAGATCAGACAGAGGTAGGTACAGAATCGTTAGGCAGAAGCATGGTCGTATAACAAGCCAGGGTCAGTTCCAGATCAGGCAGAGGTAGGTACAGAATCGTTAGGCAGAAGCATGGTCGTATAACAAGCCAGGGTCAGTTCCAGATCAGGCAGAGGTAGGTATAGAATCGGCAGGCAGAAGCATGGTCGTATAACAAGCCAGGGTCATTTACAGAGCAGGCAGTGGCATAAGGGGTGTGACGGTGTGTAAAGGGAGGAACTAAAAATTTACTGAAGAATGGTAACGGCGAAAACAGTCACCTATGCAGAGGCCTGGTTGGGAAGGACATTCTGCACAATAGTAAGATGTGTCTCTTCTGACTCCTGCTCTGGTACACACCTTACATCTTTTTTGACGTCTTTGTCCTGTTGGTTTGGGAGGGATCTTATCAGGAAAGTGGCGCTCGGAGAGTCGACTAACAACATCTGATCTGATATTTACTGGTGGGCCGTTTGGGAATATAAGGGCGGTGAAAACTTCCTCCTGGTAGCCAAAGAAGCGTTTGGGGTTTTGGGTGGATTTACGGTAAAGTACAAATGTATTGTATAAGGCCAATTGAAAAAGATAGATGGCAACTTTTTTGTACCAGTAGCATGTCCTTCTTATGGCAAGGTACGGTTGCATCATTTGATCGTTATAGTCGACTCCCCCCATGAACAAATTGTAGTCGTAGATGCATTTTGGTTTGTTTATGGGGCCACTCCTTCTGGGGATCTCCACGAACGTATCGTTGTGGATAGAAGACAACATGTATACATCCCTTCTGTCCCTCCACTTCACTGCCAGAATCTCCTTATTCCGCAAACTTGCCGCTTCTCCTTTTCTCAAAGTCTTGTTCACAAGACTTTGAGGAAAGCCCTTCCGATTTTTCTTTACAGTGCCACATGCTGGCGTCTTCATCCGGTGGAGGTTGTGGAACAGGGGCAGGGATGTGTAGAAGTTATCTACATACAGGTGGTATCCTTTATCCAGTAGGGGGTAGGCAAGGTCCCAAACAACTTTCCCGCCGCATCCTAAGTAATCCGGGCAATTAGGGGGCTGCAGCTGGGTGTCCTTCCCTTCGTACACTATAAATGAATATGTGTACCCTGTGGCTCGTTCACACAATTTGTATAACTTCACCCCGTAGCGGGCCCTTTTGCTGGGGATAAATTGCTTAATTTTAAGCCTGCCGCAAAATTTTATGAGGGACTCATCCACACATATATGTTGGTCCGGGGTAAAAAGCTGGGAGAATGCTTGGGAAAATGTATTTATAAGTGGCCGAATTTTGTAAAGTCTGTCGTATTTTGGGTCATTTCGGGGAGGGCACTGGGAATTGTCACTGAAATGTAGGAACCTCATTATCATTTGATACCTGGATCTGGACATTACAGCGGAGTAGAGCGGCATGTGGTGGAGGGGGTTGGTTGACCAATAGGTACGCACTTGATTTTTTTGTCGAGTCCCATATTGAGTGTGAGGCCTAAAAAAAGCTTAAACTCCTCCACCGTTAGGTCTCTCCATTCATAGGGACGGGCATAATATGAAGTTGGGTTTTTCAAAATAAATTGTTGGGCATAAAGATTACACTGGGCCACGATTGATCCTAACAAATCCTCCGTAAAAATTAAATGAAAAAAATCGATTGGGGTAAAATTCTCCATGTCCACCTGGACTCCTGGCTGGGCAGTGAAAGGGGGAATGTTGGCTTCTCCTGAATTAGGAGGAAGCCACAAAGGGTACTGAAGGGCATAGGGAAGGCTGGATCGGGTCCTAACCCTTTGGGGCTGAGGTGACACCCCACTGGTACTTGGACTTTGCACTGCGGTGCTGGTAGATGGCACTGCGGTGCTGGTAGGTGGCACTGCGGTGCTGGTAGGTGGCACTGCGGTGCTGGTAGATGGCACTGCGGTGCTGGTAGATGGCACTGCGGTGCTGGTAGGTGGCACTGCGGTGCTGGTAGATGGCACTGCCTCTCTAGAACGCCTTCGTTTGGCGGGCCGAGCAACTTCATCCTCTGAGTAGTCACTCAGTGTTTCGCTACTGAGGACTGGATCATAATTCGGGTCAGATTCGGAACCGGAATTGGAAATGGAATCCGACATAGAGAGCTCCCCGTAGCTCTCGTCGGGCGTGGAGAGAATTTGGTATGCCTCCTCGGCGGAATAAGATCTTTTGGACATTTTTGCAGCGCAGATGTGATCTGATGAGGCGGCACAGGTGGGCACAGATAGGCACTAATGAGGTGGCACAGGTGGGCACAGATTTGTACTAATGAGGCGGCACAGGTGGGCACAGATATGCACTGATGCGGTGGCACAGGTGGGCACTGATAGGCACTGATGAGTCGGCACAGATGTGCACTGATTGATTGCACAGATGGACACTGTTGAGGTGGCACAGATGGGCACAGTTGAGGTGGCACAGATGGGCACAGTTGAGGTGGCACAGATGGGCACAGTTGAGGTGGCACAGATGGGCACAGTTGAGGTGGCACAGATGAGCACTGATCGATGTGGCACAGATGGGCACTGATCGATGTGGCACAGATGGGCACTGATGAGGCGGCACTGATGGGCACGGATTGGTACAGATGGGCACTGATGAGGTGGCACTGATGTGGTGGCACAGATGGGCACTGATGAGGTGGCACAGATGAAGTGGCACAGATGCGCACTGATCTCAAGCTGCAGGCGGGCACAGGCGGGCACAGGCGGGCACAGATGCACACAGCTGGGCACAGATTGCACTAGCTGTGTGTACCAATAGGGACTGTGGGCACTTTTGGGCACTTTTGGGCACTTTTTGGGTACTTTTTGGGCACTTTTTTTTTTTTTTTTTTTATTGGATTTCACTCACTGACACTCACTGACACGATATGGCTTCTCTCTCCTCACTCGCTGTCTCGGTGTGAGGAGAGAGAAAGCCGGCAATGAGAGATGATCTCATATGTTTACATTTGAGATCATCTCTCATTGGAGGAGGCGATCGCGCTGTAAACGGCCGCTGTGATTGGCCGTTTACAGCGATCTGTGATTGGCTGTGTCCAGGGGACACGGCCAACACAGATTTTCCCCGCTGCGCGCTCACGAGAGCGCGCGGGGAGCCAGGGAAGGGGACAACGTCAATAGACGTAGTCCCGGCATATGAGATCCGCGCTGAAGCCGTCAATCGGCTATAGCGCGGATCTCAGCTGGTTAAAGTGGATATAAACCTGATTCATGAAATTTGAGCTGGGCACATACATCTGCAGTGTTTTCTTATCTCTCTCCAAAGCACTATGTTTCGTGGCTTTATCCTGCTCCGTTCTTCTCTTATCAGCCTGACAAGTTCTCTGTCAACTCTGAGAAAACCAGGCTGCAATTTGTGTCTTGCGAGGTTGCTATAAATAGATTAACAGAGAGCTCAACTATTCACGAAAACAGCTCGCAAGTCTCTGTCTGTCTCTGTCTATGTGGAGGGGGGGGTGTGTTTCTTTCCTCCAATCAGCTGTCTTGGCTGTGTGCCTAGACTTCACTCCCAGTGCTGAACAGGAAGAGAAAATCTGTTACATGATCTGCACTTTCTAAAGAATATAGAAAGATAAAGACAGCAGATATACATGTAAAATGTATGTAGGGACATTTGTTTCATCTCTGTGCATCATCTGAGGCTGTTCACTTCACTGGGTATATGTGAGAGTTTACATCCACTTTAAGTTGCATGAATATAAACATAGTGTGTGTTCCTGTTGTCATAGAATATCTCTAAAAACGTTATATTGGTGGTTTTATCCTTATTTGATCTTGATGCAGTTACTTTCGGATCTTGCATGTAAGAAGTTTCTAACAAGAAAATGCTTGTGCTGCCTATAGCAACTAATAAGACGGCTTTCAAGTATATGTCAGTAAATGCTCAAAAATCTCTCCTTTCAGACGTTTTTTTAAACAATCTGGCTGGGGGAACCAAAGAATGAGACAGTATTTCTGGGAAGTCATATATATTAAATGCCATTCAAAGTCTACCAAGAATTCAATAAGGAAGAAGCACATACTCAGTCCTGTCAAACGTGGGAGATGATTTATACATCATAAAGTAATTTATTCATAGTGATCATCCATAAAAACAAGACATGCTCCATACACATTACACAAAGCCATTTGACAGAAGCTATTTCTGTCAAACTGACAAAAATGCTTAGTACCTCGTGTGAAAAAACAGCGTTGTTCAGTTGTCATCGTTGTATAGTTCGTGTCCCTTTGTGCAGTTGCTTGTTGCACGCTATACATAATAATTCAACAAGCAATATGCATAGGCTTCTCTAAAACCATTGAGTTGTATTTGATACCTACAGTCTCCATTTTTGCCAATCATCACTCATTAAATGTACTTCTTGCAATGCATCAGAATAAAAACGTGTTTAGAAAACAAATATACATGAAAAATTAATACGCTAAAACCATGCTAAGGTATGTGTGTGATAATTGACTTGTAAGCAAATACAAAAGTTAAACAAACTATTTCTTCAAACTTTTCTAGGGATTTTACACCATTTTTTCTTCTTTTCTTTGCACAACAGGAGATTCTAGATGTCCAGGGGTGCCTTTTTAATGACATAATATTGGAAAGACTGATCTCCAGTCCAGCAGCCCAATTTAAAGTGATATTAAACCTTTGTTGTTTTTTTTAAAACCAAAATAACAAACAGGTCATACTTACCTGCTCTGGGCAATGGCTTTGCACAGAGCAGCCCTGACCCTTTGTTTTATGGGGTTGGCCCTCCAGTGCTCCAGGCCCCTCCTATTCGACGAGTGTCCCCAGGAAAACACTTTCCCTGGGTGCACCTGTGTGTGCTCGTGCCAGAGCCACCCAGTCTGCATCTATCAATACAGACCAGGCGACTCGGCTCCACCCCCGCTCCCTCGTGTCAACATTTGATTGACAGCAGTGGCAGCCAATGGCTGCCACTGCTATTAATCTGGCCAATGAGGAGGGAGACAGTGGCAAGAGGTGCTGCTCTCATGCACGTTGCTGGATTGGATCAGGCTCAGGTAAGAATAAGGGGTGGGGGGGCACCTGAAGCACAGAAGGTTTTTTTACCCTAATGTATAGACCTATAGCAAAATGACGTACGGGCGGTGGTTCAGTTATCCTGACTGGGCATCATATGACATCCAGCAGCATAAGTTGCGATCGCGCGCCCTAGGTGACATGCAGCGCAGCGATGGGTGGTGTGGCGTGTCAGTCTGACACACCGCATCACTGATTTCTGTAAAGAGCCTCTGACAGAGGCTCTTTACCACGTAATCAACCGTGTCCAATCACGGCTGATCACAATGTAAACAGGAAGAGACTTTTATCGGCTTTTCCTCACTTGCATCTGACAGACGTAAGTAGAGCAGAGACAATTGGCTGCTCTCCTGACAAGTGGGGGTCTGTGCTGATTGTTTATCAGCACAGCTCCCCCATGGATGCCCACCCAGGACCACCAGGTTGCCACCAGGACCACCAGGGATGGCCACCACACAGGACCACCAAGTATGCCACCCTATACCACCAGGGTTATTCCAATCAGTGCCCAGGCAGCTGCCAATCAGTGCCCATTAAAAATGCCTGCCAGTGCCACCAGTGATGCCTATCAGTGCAATCTATCAAAGCCAGCCATCAGTGCCCATCAGTGCCACCTATCAGTGCCCGGCAGTGCCGCCTATCAGTGCACATTAGTTCCCAGCAGTGCTGCCTATCAGTGCCACCCATAAGTACCTATCAGTGCAGCCTTTCAGTGCCCATCAGTGTCGTCTTTCAGTGCCCACCAGTGCCACCTATGAGTGCCCATCAGTGCTGCCTATCAATGTCCATCAGTGCTGCATATCAGTGCCACCCATCAGTGCCCATCAGTGCCGCCTATCATTGCACATTGTCAGTGCCCATCAGAGCCACCTCATTAATGCCATCTCATTGGTGCCACCTCATCGTGCCGTCTTATCAGTGCCCGTCAGTGCAGCATCATCAGTGCCCATCAGTGAAGGAGAAAACTTACTTTTTTTTTTTAAATGTTATAACAGAAGCAAAGAAATACTTTTTTTTTTTTTTTTAATCTGTATTTTTTATTTGTTTAGCAAAAAAAAAAAAAAAAACGCAGAGGTGATCAAATACCACCAAAAGAAAGCTCTATTTGTGTGAACAAAATTATAAAAACAATTTTGACACGGTAGCATGACCGCGCAATTGTGATTTAAAAAGTGACAGCGCTGAAAGCTGAAAATTGGCTTGGCAGTAAGTGGTTAAGGTAAAATATGGGAGGAAGATACTGTATGTCTTTTTATTATGTAAACTTGGTGGTTTTACTTGTATTATTGCCAATATATACAGTACATATCTCCACCTTTCTCCCCAGAAGTCCTGAAACATTTAGCCCAATTTATGGCCATATACTCGAGTGTACCATTGTCGGCAATGGGCAACTTTAAAGTGGTTGTAAAGGTTGAAGGTTTATTTTTCCTTAATGCATTAATGTAAAAAAACCTTCTGTGTGCAGCCCCCCCACCCCCCCTTATACTTACCTGAGCCCATTCTCAATCCAGTGCTGTGCTTGAGAGCAAAGGCTTTCTCTGCTTTTTCCCCTCCTTTGCGGAGCAGATTGACAGCGGCAGGAGCCATTGGCTGTCAATCAAATCTTGTGATGAGGGAGCAAATGTATTTTCATGCAACAAATTTATTTTGTGGAAGGAGAAAATACAGGGCATTTGCTTACAATGGTGGGGAGGCCACAACAAGAAGCTTCTTACAGGGATGCTATTATTACTGATATTTATGGTAACATAAAAAATGCTCACGCTAAGAGGAAACAAATGTAGCCAGTTGCTGGGCTACAACACGGAGAGGGTGATATTGCTCTTTATTTGCGACTCTCCCTCTACTGTGATATTAATGTTATACTGCACCATCCTCCTCCAGCCAGCAGGGGGAGAGCTTAAGCAAAGCAAGCCCATAGACTTGTGTGCAGAGTGCAGAGAATCCTGGGAGTTGTGGTTTGAGATGACAGCCATATTATGGCTACACTATAATAGTTACTCTACAGATCCTAATATGTCGTGGGAGTGGGGAGATTATTTTTATTAAAATACTCAGGAATGTTCTTCCTCCTGGCACCGAGGGAGCTTGAGAGGGAGAGCACCTTTGTCTAGATATTAATCTGCCAGTGGGAGACCATGCTAGCAGAGATCAGAGCCTGAGACTGGGAGTGGGGACGCCTGGCAGCACTGCCCACATTACAGCACCTGCGCTGCTGTCTCAGGTAGACTGGAGCATCCACTCAACCTCTGCCTCCCACTGCAGAATACTGGAGGCTTTCAGGGAAAGACCAAGAGGTCAGCGCAACATCCCAGGGATTGATAAGAGGACTACTTACCTATTGCTGATTCTGCTAGTAGAAATTGTGCCACTGAGAACAGGACCTTAAAAGGGTAAGTTCACCTTTACAGAAAAAATCTGTAAGGTGAACTTACACAGGACCCCTTCTCAAAGTTTAGCCTGTCCATGGGGATTTGGTACAATTTCTAAATAAATGCTACCTCTCCAAATTGGGTAAGGAAGATTTACAATATTATTTTATGTTCCTATGATGCTAGATGAAATCTCTTTATTGCTTACTAAGACTCTTAATAATAATAACTCACCAAGCATAGGAGGTATACAAAATGTATGATGAAATCCTATTACTAGAACTACTCAAAAATTATAATACAACAGCAGACATGGTAGATTGCCCACCTCCATGAACAAGACGATCATAATAGTGCTTCCTAAGCCTGGCAAGGACAGACTTTTACCCGACTATTATAGACCTATCTCTTAATGAATACAGATAGCCCATATTTTGACATCTAGACTACCTGGTATTATTCCTAGACTAATACACAAAAAACAATCTGCATTTGTTCCCTAAAAGTCTACAGCATTAGACACTATTTTGAACCTCCAACTCCCAATGGATGATCTGGGCAATAGAGCAGTTTTCTCTCTCTATGCTGCCACAGCACTTGACAGCATTCATTTGCCTTCCCTATGGGAGGTCCTTGCAAGCTTTGAGCTGGGTGACAAGTATATCAGATGGACACAGATAACCTATGCAGATATGGCACCTAGATTAAGAATCAAAGGCCCTTTGTCATGACTGTTATTTGCCCTAGCACTAGAAATGTTGGTAGCTCTAGTCAGATAGTTATACAATATTAAAGGCTTTAGGAGGGGCACTGTGGAGGATAAAATCTCTCTTTATGCAGATGACACCTTGTTGTATCTGGGAGACAAGACAGACCCCCTACAAGCCACAATGTTGCTTATTATAAGGTTTGGTACTTTTTCAGGGTACTTTTTGAGGGCTTGCTTTCACCAGTTGCCCGCGTGTGCTTCACAAATGAAAGTAGTTTAATCCTTCAGATATCTGGGAGTCAAGATTACTCCAGATTCACAGGAATATTAGGATTTGCACCTGCAGAATTATCCTATACTCATTTAAGAAAAGCTCAAGCTGCTGCAAACTGCCATTTTCCATGATTGGAAGAGTTAACCCAATCAATATGGCATGGGCCCCACAATTACCTTATAGACTACATAAATCTCCTGTATGGATTTCTAGAAAATGGTTTACCGGCATAGATACGCAGTTTTGGGAGTTCATTTTGAAAAAACAGGTCGCTAGAATTACATTTCCAATCTTACAATACTGTAAAGATCAGGGAGGATTGGCAGTCCAGAATCCCAAGTTTTATCTTCTCACTGCTCAACTCCAGCAGATAACAGTATAGGACTTGGATTTGTATATTATTAGCACATCCAGACACAGATTGAACAGCACAGTTGAACCTGGAATTGGGCCTCTCAAATGTACCATCACGCTTCCCCACAATGTTTTTGCTGAAAATAGTTAAGAAATCCCTAAAAATAAGTCTGTGGGTCTCAGGCTAACTTAAAAGTATGCCTATATGGCATAAAACGAACTGTACAGAAATTGCTTAACTGGTAGACTTTGGTTTTTAGCCAAATATATTCTGGGAATATATTGAATTCATGCTTTCACATGCTTGACTCTGAGTTTGATATCCCGTGGCAACAGTCTTATAAGTGTTTACAGTTCCATTATGCTTCAAGCTCAAACACAAAGCCTTATGCCGTGTACAGACGGACATTCCGACAACAAAACCGTGGATTTTTTTCCGACGGATGTTGGCTCAAACTTGTCTTGCATACACACGGTCACACAAATGTTGTCGGCAATTCCGAACATCAAGAACGCGGTGACGTACAACACGTACGACGAGCCGAGAAAAATTAAGTTCAATAGCCAGTGCGGCTCTTCTGCTTGATTCCGAGCATTCGTGGACATTTGTGCGTCGGAAAAGAGCACAAGGGGCAGGACTTTGAGTGAGGCACACGGAGGCATAGACAAGAGTTAAAATAAAAAGCAAGTTTTAATAGCTTGAATTAATCATACATGTTACACATTATTACACATATGTTAGTAATATCAATTTCATCTGATTACATATTCCAACAAGGACTTAATAGTAAAAAACTTGATGTTCAATGACAACAATTATATGCAAGTATGTGACAACTTAAGTGTCACTTGGGAAACATACGAGGATAGTAAGGGGAGATATCAGAAAGGAACGTCCATACTGTATTGAAGAATGTATACGTTAAACGGTAGTTGTAATCTCTACGCGTTTCGTGACCTTTATGTCACTCGTCAGGAGAAAGACCGTAATGGTAATCTATAAATAGAGAAAACAGCCATATTTTGAATAGTCTGAAAAACGTGGACAAATGTACAATATGTAGTGCCCCCCACACATATGCACACCTGAACCACAGACTTACATATATATCTGCGCAGAGGCAGTGCGGCAGCTGGGAGTCAAGCCGGCCTAAGATGCCCTAGACCAGGAGGGAGCAAGACCGGTCGATGCCCATGAAGCACATACGACAACCCCAGCAGATCGACATGTGTGATGTGACTAAAATTAAAATGTTTGGAAATAAGGTGACTCTTGATGGGGAACCAATCAAGGCAGGCAAACAAATTGTTGGTGTAGAAGGTGAGTGGGGTTGGAGTTGGGAAAACGAGGAGTGAGACAAAAGTGAAGCATGAGTGCAAGAAAAGACCCCAAACTAGTAAAGGTGAGGAAGGAAAGGAATAAAGACAAGAAAAAAGTAAAGGAAAGTACAGAGAGAGGAAGAGCCACGTAAATAGAATCACAGTGGTGAGAGAAACAACCAGTGAGAAAAAGAGCAAGAGAGGAAATTTAGATATGGTGCAGTGGGAAAGAGAAGGGTATGCATATATGAATACCTGGAAATATAAAAGTGGATTGGCATGTGATTGCTTGAAGGGGTGGAGAAGGTATGCCAAATATAGGATCCTGCATGGGGGAAAGCAGCACATGCACCGAGCACCGCCAATGGACCTGTGCGTTGGAATTGTGTACACACGCTTGGAATTTTCGACAAGTTTTATTGTCAGTAAATTTGAGAACCTGCAAATTTGTTGGCAGAAACTCCAACAACAAATGTTCTATGGAGCATACACACAGTCGGACTTTCCGACAACAAGCTCACATCCAACATTTCTTGTCGGAAAATCCGTTCAAGTGTATGGGGCATTAGTGTTGGAAGAACTAATACATGAGACAATGACTGAGGCTAGTAAAAAGGAAAAGATCTTGCACATCTATTCTAATATTTTATTGATGTCTCAAGATCCTGCCCATGTGTCTAGGGAGACACTGTGCAAAATGGGGAAAGTCCTCAGGATCATATGCGTTCCTATATCCATATACCATCTGCTGGTAAAATCTAAAATCTAGAGGTCTATATTGAGTTGAGCAGATATACAGTATAAGAGAGGGCGGTTTGGCTATAGTATAAACTATATTACCAAAATTATTGGGACACCAGCCTTTACACGCACATGAGCTTTAATGGCATCCCAGTCTTAGTCCGTAGGGTTCAATATTGAGTTGGCCCACCCTTTGCTGCTATAACAGCTTCAACTCCTCTGGGAAGGCTGTTCACAAGGTTTAGGTGTGTGCCTATGAGAATGTTTGACCATTCTTCCAGAGGCGTATTTGTGAGGTCAGGCACTAAAGTTGGACGAGAAGGCCTGGCTTGCAGTTTCCACTCTAATTCATCCCAAAGGTGTTCTAATGGACAAACGTTCCCATAGACACACTCCTAAACCTTCAGGACAGCCTTCCCAGAAGAGTTGAAGCTGTTATAGCTATAAAGGGTGGGCCAACTCAATATTGAACCCTACGGACTTAGACTGTAATGCCATTAAAGTTCATGTGCGTGTAAAGGCAGGCATACCAATACCTCTGGTAATATAGTGTATTTTGGAAAAGGTGGGATATTGAAGAGAATTGTTCACATCACATCGTTTTCTTTCACTGAACTGTTTGACTGGCACAAATTTATATTTGGATGATTTCACATGATGCACATGGGACTTTGAATTTACTCACGTCGGTTCTATTTTATATACACTATGTACAAATTATTTTGATATTTGTATTTTCACTATTGAATAATCCAAAATACCACAATGTAAAAAATCACTACATAATGATGAAATTTGAGTATTCTTTCAAGTGCTGCAAGTGTGAACAGGCCATGAGGGATGAATGCAAGTAAAGACTTGTCGAAAATCATTAGAGACAATACATGAGTGATGACTGAAAATTGACAAGTGAGGATTGATGCATCACTCTATGCTTTGTGACATGTCACTGATCAAACACATTTACTTTGATGAATGATTACATTTGACTTTGATGAATCATAATATTCATTGTGTCTGTAGTATTTTGCAATTATGTATGCTGATGCTCAGAAATGGACATAACTGACAACGTGTTTCTGCAGCAGTTTGAAAAATTGTTCACAACAACCCTAGCTGCTGTTAAAATTAATGCCTGAATAATTGCAGAATCAGGGTATTATTTCACATATTAACCACTTTCAGACCGGACCATTTTGCTGGCTTAAAACCAGACCACTTTTTGCGATTCGGCACTGCGTCGCTTTAACTGACAATTGCGCGGTCGTTGGAAGTGGCTCCCAAAAAAAAATTGACGTCCTTTTTTTCCCACAAATAGAGCTTTCTTTTGGTGGTATTTGATCACCCCTGCGGTTTTTATTTTTTACTTTTTTATTTTTTACTTTTTTTCTATAATAAATATCCCCCAAAAATGTATAAAAAAACGTTTTTTTTCCTCAGTTTAGGCCGATACGTATTCTTCTACATATTTTTGGTAAAAAAGAAAATCGCATTAAACGATTATTGATTGGTTTGCGCAAAAGTTATAGCGTTTACAAAATAGGGGATAGTTTTATGGCATTTCTATTAATATTTTTTTTTTTACTAGTAATGCCGGCGATCAGTGATTTTTATTGTGACTGCGCCATTATGGCGGACACATCAGACATTTTTGACACATTTTTTGGACCTTTGTCAATTTTTGCTATACAAATGCACTGATTACTGTTTAAATGACACTGGCAGTGGCACTAGGTGGCAGTGTAGGGTTAAGTGTGTCCTAGGGGGATTTTGCTAACTGTGGGGGGTCTGGCTGTGTTGTAGACATCACTGATCTCTACTACAATCACAGGGAGCAGAGATCAGTGTCACTGTTGTTAGGCAGAATGGGTAGATGCTTGTTTACTTTAGCATCTCCCCGTTCTTCCTCCCCGTGAGACGATCGCGGGTATCCCTGCGGCATTCGAGTTCACGGGACCCGCAATCGAACTCGACGAGGTCACGACCAGCGTGCATGTGTGCCACTGCCAGCACGCATGTGATGGCATGGCGGCAAATTTAAAGGGACGTACCTGTACGCCCATATGCCTGTCCGTGCCATTCTGCTGACGTACATCGCCGTGCGCCGGGAAGCAGTTAAAACAACGAATGGCTTCTCATAATGGGGAGTTTTGTCAGCTTGAATTTCCATGCCAGCACTCTTTGTTGGCTTTTACTTTTAATATGGAAACTGCAAAAGGCTGTGATACCACAAGAAATACCGGTACTCCAAAGTAGGAGGTGACATGACAAATAGGTGGACAGTGACAGATCCAGGAATATTAGCTTATGGCTTTACTGCCAGAAACCGCTAAAGAAACCAATGAGTGCCTCAGCCCACCAGATTCAATGTACAACAGAAATTGCATTTTTGGGTGGACTTACTCTTCTAAATGTTTATCCTCTTTGCACAGAAGAAAACAAATTGAATATCATAATATTAATTGAATCCTCCTGTTTTACCATGTCTGTGTTATGATTACATTTTATTAAAATTATTAAAAAATGGGAAGTTGGGACTTTAAATGAAGCACCTGGAAAAAGGTGCCTCCATCCCTGTTGTTTGCAATAAAGAAGAGGGCTTTGGGACTTTAAATGAAGCACATGAAAGGAACCGGGTACTGGATTAAAAGTCATTTTTATTAAACTAGTACATATGGCATAGCACATCCAATCAGTACATACATCAATGTGAATAGTTTGTTAGTATACACACCCATGGCCCATTACAATACATTAATATATCAGGGTATCAACATGACACTATACAGTATGTGATATCGTGAGCCAATATTGCTCTATATAAAAGTTCAACCTCTGCCAGTTTATATAGTAATTGGAGAATTGAGAGTTGGTGGATAATTGGTTTGTATGGACAATGAGAACATTTCAGGATTGCACACTGTAATATATAAGACCCAAAAAAGTAATGTGGTTATACTATTAGCATGTGGCTTGGGGTCTGGAGAGAAGTCACTGGAAAATAGAGAGGGAGAGGGCTTACTAAAGCAGAGCAAGATCTTTTTTCAATATACTGGATGCTTCTCCAATAGCAACATATGACAGCAGCAGCAGACATGTATTACATGCCCTGAGAAGGCACTCTTTCCTCATTGCCCTGTTCTCTGATGTGTCTCAAGCTTCGACTGAGCTCCGACAAGCTTCCACCTCCTCTCTACCCCTTACTGGACACACCCTTTGCCCTGGACCCTTCAATCCAGTTAGCTTGCTGCCCCTTTCAAAATATCACCCCACTAACCCTCTGCCTCTTCTGCACTCAGTCATGGTGGCCCTCCTCCTAGTTCCACTTAGATCCAGGCCATTACTTTAATTTACTATTAGTTGACAGGGTTCTCACTAGGACTAAGTTGGTCAGCATTACTATTGGACGACAGAATTGTATTTTGTGCAACAACTACTGTACATCAGTATTTAGTTACAGAGCCGCCTCCCCCCTCCACCATCCAGGTACAGGGGAACCTCTGCAAGGGGGGAAGTCAGCTGTTTGGGGGCCCAAATGTAAGAGGGGGGGCTTTCTGGGGACACTAATGTAAGGAAGGGGGCCTCTGGGGACACTAATGTAAGAGGGGGGCTCTCTGGGGACACTGATGTAAGGAAGGGGCCCTCTGGGGACACTGATGTAAGGACGGGCCCTCTGGGGACACTGATGTAAGGACGGGGCCCTCTGGGGACACTGATGCAAGGACGGGGCCCTCTGGGGACACTAATGTAAGAGGGGGCCCCCTGGGGACACTAATGTCAGAGGGGGGCTCTCTGGGGACCCTGTGTAAGGAGGGGCTCTCTGGGGACCCTGTGTAAGGAGGGCTCTCTGGGGATACTAATTTAAGAGGGAAGGCTCTCTTGGGACACTAATGTAAGGGGAGGCTCTCTTGGGACCCTGGTGTAAGGGGGGGCTCTCTGGGGACCCTGGTGTAAGGGGGGGGGCTCTCTGGGGACCCTGGTGTAAGGGGGGCTCTCTGGGGACACTGTTGTAAGGGGGGATCTCTGGGGACCCTATTCTTCAACCAGTAGATGGCAGTGTTTACAAATGTGTAGCTGCATCTATGGTATGTATTTTCTCTGAATAAAAGTTCTTGTTCCCTGTCTGCAGTTAAACAGCAAAGCCCATGCGGACTGTGCACTGTTTGTTCTGAAGGGCTATATACAGAGTTTCTAACAATTACAATAGAACTTTACCCAATTCTTCTGTGGGGACTAACAGTTCCCTTTGAACATGATCACCAGATCTAGTGGACATCTTCAAAATCAAATGGTGGCAATACCAGGAGCATTTTCTCATGAAGCTGCTCATGTCACACAGAGCACCAAGTACCTTTCCTCCTTGCATCAGCTCTGTAAGGAAAGCATATTTGAAAGCTTCCAGGGGTCATAGCTAACAGTGCAATCAGGGCCAGGTTCACAATAGGAATAGTAGGTACATTCCTATAAGTATTAGAGGGAAAGGGCAGCTTTTTCTTGTATAGTTATTTATAGTAAATCATGTCAGTACAAATTGGTTAGTTGTATAGCACCCTCCAAATTGCTAGGTGAGGTAGATTTAGTTTAGGTCCTCTGTAGGCAGAGAAGCAAGGGTTCATTTGTTTTTAGAACTATGCAGTGCTTCAAGGCTGTGGCTCTGTTAGCTCCCCCTGGCTTCTAGAACTTACTGGATAGTTCTAGAACTTAGAGCGTGCAACCTTAATATTTATGGAGTTCCCAACAATCCCTGAGGAGGAAAAGCTCAGTAGATCGGGGAAAAACCCATAAATAGTCAGAAGGCTGGCATTCAGGAGAGCAGAGTCCAGGGTCCAGTCACCTGGAGGGGACCCCTGTGCTGGGGGGCTCTGCTCTTGAGTAGAAGGAAAGCCAGGAGAAGGAGAGAGCAAGAAGAAGGAGCAGTTGGAAGTCTCACAGCCTTTACTAACCTCAGCTTAGCTATGCTTAGCTGAAGCCGTCCTGAACGCAAGACCCGACCTTTTAGCAGTGTGCCCAGGAAGACTGTTTAATAAGCTTGTGAAGAAAGTGTGAAAATTCATGTTGCCTGGGAGAAAGACCCAAAAATCCAGCAGCCCTTATAGTAGTGAGCACTACACTTGTAAAAGTTTTTCTACACAATATTACATTGCTCTAAGTCAGGTTAGCACCATGAAAGTAAATGTCTTTACGTAAAAGAATTAATGCTAGTGGACTGGTTTTACTATGTTGCCAAAAGTTGTGTTTCTAGAGGCTCCAGTTTCCATCCTACCCTCAGTGCCATACTCTCTGGGATGAGGGAACTCAAACAGCGGCTATAAGGCAACATTTTACCTGAAGACTCTCTGGAGATCTGAGCAAGGGTGGGCCATACAGGAGATTTTTTAAAGGTGATCTCCAGGCAGCATCAATCAAATATTGCAAAGCTCCATTGTCATCCCCCTATAAAGTATTAGAATTTTCTTTCAATGCAGAGTGGCAGTGCCTCCTGAAGTCCCCTCCACCCTTCCCCCAGGAAGATATAATCATCCATTCACACTCCCCACTGCCCTTGTTGCAGAAGTCTGACCAGAGTAAACTCTGGTGTCAGATGGGGATGGAACTTACCCGGGTAAATGTCACTGTTCTCCCCACATGATGGTGTTTCGTGCTGGCAACAGGCCCTTCAGGCTCGAACATTGTCACATAGGAGAGATTCCATATGCCTTCACACCCAGCAGCCCCAACTCCATAAGACTAATAGAGCAAGGGCTCTGGCAGAGTGGGGAGTTTTAATTGTCAGGAATAAGTTGTCAAAATAGACGAGCTTACAGTTTAACATTCCTGTTATGGTAATACAAATGCTCAGAGTTATGCCACGTACACACAACAGGTTTTTCCGTTGGCATAAACTCTGATGGTTTTTCTGACGGAGTTCCACTGAAACTGTCTTGCCTACACACGATCACACCAAAGTCTGGTGACGTACAACACATACGACGGGACTAGAAAAAGGAAGTTCAATAGCCAGTACCCAATAGCTGCCATCTCATACTTGCTTCAGAGCATTTTGGTCCGTCGGAACAGCATACAGACGGGCGGTTTTCCAGATGGGAATTGATTCCGTGGGAAATATTTAGAACATGTTCTATTTCTAGGTCCGTAAGAATTTTCAAAAGAGGCCCACACACGATCGGAATATCCGATGAAAAGATTCTGTCTGACTTTTTCTGCCGGAAAGTCCGACTGTGTGTACACGGCATTAAACCTGTTTGGTCTAAACATTATTAACCTACCTGCTACATTTAGAATATGGTAGGGAACAGGTACAACCTGAAGGAGCCTACGCAAACATGGAAAGAAGATGAAGGCTGTATGTCTAGAGTCCTCTGGAAATGAAACCCAGAAATCCAGCACTACAAACCAAAACCTCTTACACACAGCTCTATCCCAGACAGGGCATACTTAAATTTGACATGTTTGAAGGACAGATGGATTTCATGTCTGAACTGTCTTGTATTTTTTATGCATTTCTTTTCATTTTTTACATCCTTTGCATATTGAAGTACTCAGCTTCTTTTGATTGCTTAAGATCTTTCAGCCAAAACAGAAAAATGAAAGTCTAATATATTATGACTACCTAAGTCTGTGGGCAGAAATCTAACATAAATCAATGTGTAAAATGCATGTAAGCATTTTCTCTGTAAGAAACTGGCAGCCTTGCCAGCTTCACCCATTATTATTACTTCTTCCACCACTTCCAATATTTCACTTGGTCAGAAACTGCAAATCATTCCTCTGCTGCATACAAAGCTTTTCACCTACACAGGAAATAAACAGCAAACTTCACCTGGAAAATGCTAGCTAAATTTATTAAAGAGGTCTTGGGGCTGACTATAAACCATATCACGGGCAATGATGTGTCTATATCTGAGATTTATACAATGCTGACTTACACTAAATTACCAAAGGTTTGTCGACACTTGATCATCACACCAATATGAACTTGTTGTTGGGTATCCCATTTCAAAACTGTGGCTATTGGTATTGAGTTACATCCATTCCCTGCCATCTATGTAGCTATAACAACCTCCACTCCTCCAAGAAAGCCTTCCACAAGATTTTGAAGTGTGTCTTTGGGAATTTGTGCCCTTTTAGGAAAAAAGGTATTTGCAAGGTCAGTTACTAATTTGCGCTTCACATACTGTATGTCAAGGCAGGATCGGATTTGCATTACTGGAGCCTGTAGACACACAACTCTTAGCACCCAAAGATCTGTGTCAACTGCCTCTTTATGCACTGACATACCTTCATAGATCTCGAGAGCTCTAGATCTGTCCAGACAGTATAACTCTCCAATAAAGCTGGGCATAAATGGATTTAAATTCAATCAGTTTGGCAAGGATTGAATTTTGATGTGTGTGTGGCCCTCCCTGTTTGACAAAAGTCTATCTAACGATGGGTGGGATTCCACCTCGCTTGTGTGGATAGAGGAATCTGTTGTCTTTTTGTTTTGTTTTTTCGTTCAGCCCACTGGCTAGACAAAAATAAAATAAAAATAACTGCCTATGCCCAGCTTAAGACACAAATGTTGAATCCAATTACATTTTACTTCACAGACTACATTAAAAAGGATGTTTTTCCCAATGTTGAAAGTGTAAGAAGACAATGACTTTCTAAGCCTTGTGTTTGCAATAAAAACTGAAACCAATCATCAGAACATGAGAGAAAAGAGGTTCTAACTAAAAACTTAGCCAATGAGCCCCCCCCCCCCCCCCCCCAAAAAAAAGGAGCAAGGAATATACCAAATGCACAATTGTGAGAAAAGGGAAATTCTTGCATGAAGAAAGATGGGGATGACTCTGATGAGCTTCTTAGGCCTTTTGCTGTCTGCAGGGTTTTGACATGCCACTTGAGCTGACAGTTATATCAACTTGGACCTTGATGGATGAATCTGTGGCTAAGTCACAGTTTGATTTCTTTGTATGATAATTTTATTGGAGTGTGCATCATCTGAGGCTCGGGATTTGAATGGGTGGCAGGTTCCAATAATTATGCAACATGGATCAGTCTTAGGTCAGGCTTAAGGTGGCCATCGATGGATTGAAATTCAGGGACTGGCTAAATTTTGATCCATGTGTGCCCACAGCAGTTGAAAAGAAGTCAGTTTACTGGTCGACTTCTGTTCAACTGCCCTGTTGGACAAAAGCTGCTCGAACAGTGGCTGCATCCAAAAGCTGCTCAATAATTTGTGTCTTCTAAGAGCAGTAATGTCTCACACTTTCAGAACACAACAGTACAGTGGGGATAATTCTTACACCAACCTCAAATGTGTGGATGGGGGAATCGGTTCAGAAACATGTGTGGCCCACTTTAAAGTGATACTAAAGTGTATTATTTTTTTTGTTAAAAATAACAAACATGTCATACTTACCTGCTCTGTGAAGTAGTTTTGCACAGAGAAGCCCCCGATCCTCCTCTTATCAGGTCCCTATCCTGCGCTCCTGGCCCCTCCTTCCTGTTGAGTACCCCCACAGCAAGCAGCTGTCCATTCAGACATAGAGCTGTAGCCCAACTACGCCCCTTCTCGCTCCTCATTGGCTCACTGGATTTGATTGACAGCAGCAGGAGCCAATGGCGCCACAATGCCATCTCAGCCAATGAGGAGGGAGGGTCTCGGGCAATCAAGACACTCCAACATCGCTGGATCGAGATGGGCTCAGGTAAGTATTAGGGGGGCTGAGGGGGGAGCTGCACACAGAAGTTTTTTTTTTATCTTAATGCATTAAGATAAAAAAACTTTTGACTTTACAACCACTTTAAGAATCTTCAGTTCAACCATCGTGCTGCTAACATATCGTGTGTACTCTTAAGCTCGATACATATTAGAAGAATTTTGTTTAACATTTTTTGTTTTAAAAATATTGTAAGAACATTTGTTTGCTTTTCCAAGCATTAGTGGGGTCCAATCGACTTCCTTTTTTGACCACAATGACAAGAAAATTCAAAGGAGCGGGATGGAATTTTTTTTCTAAAATGTTTGAATTTCTAACAGTGTATGTGATTTAATTTGGTAAAGTCAATTTATTCCAAAATCGTTTGTTAAAAGCAAACAAAATCTTGAACTACAGGGGGTCCCCGGGTTACAAACAAGATAGGGACTGTAGGGTTGTTCTTAAGTTGAATCTGTTTGTAAGTCGGAACAGGTACATTTTTTAAGTGTAGCTCCAGCCAAAAAAATCTATTTTTAAGTTTTTTAGATAACATAGAGAAGGGTTATCACCCCTGTAACATTTGTTTAGCTGTCTGTGCCCCTGTTCAGAAGATTTCACCTCACCTTCTGTCCCAATGACAATTGGATTTTGAAAATTTTGGGTTGTTAGGGAAGCATGGACTGGTGATAAAGCATCAGTGGAGACACCTTTTACCCATAATAACTCTTACAGGAGTGAATTTCCCTTCCTAGGGGTGGATTTCCTCTCACTTCCTGTTGTCTCCCTCCGTTTGTAAGTAGGAGTCGTTTGTAAGTCGGATGTTTGTAAGTCGGGGACCCCCTGTACTTTCAAACAACATTTAAATGTACTTAGAATTTTTGTATGAACGTTCCTAAGAACTTTGCTACAATTTTTTTTTTTTTATTCTACCACTGTATACCCAGCTTAAGGATGCCTCTTCCCAGGAGGAAGTTGATTTTGGCATTTGTTGTTAGGTGGTGAGATGCAGTCAGCTAAATGGTTTAGATTAGATTGAGAAAGTGTGTCTTTTGGGTTAGGGTTTCCTTATCATTATGTAAACCCGAGGTAAGTAAGTGACAAATTCAAATTTCAGCCTTATAACAACTAACAAGGAGATAGTATGCGACCAGACAAAACTACGAGTACACCAATGCTAGAAGTCTGGCTAACAAGATGGGAGAACTGGAGCTGCTGATGTACAAGGAAGATTTTGATTTTGTGGGAATTTCAGAGACTTGGTTTGACAGCTCTCCTGATTGTCTGGAAACCATTTAGGAGTAGAGATAGGGAGGGTAAAAAAGTGGGAGGGGGTATGCTTGTATATCAAGAATGATGTGCAAGTGAATGTGAGGGACAATATCACTAATGGAGCTAGGGAGGAGGTAGAATCCTTATGGGAAGAGCTTAAAAGGGAGGAAACTAAGGGGGAAGTAATACTGGGTGTATGCTATAGGCCCCCTAACCAAAGGGAGGAGGGGGAGGTGGACCTCCTATCACAGTTTGAAATGGCGGCAAGGATGGGAAGTGTCATTATAATGGAGGATTTTAATTATCCAGATATAGACAGGGCGGAAGAAACTGCACATTCGTCTAAGGCTCACCATTTCCTAAATGTCTTGCAGGACAATTTTATGGGTCAGATAGGGAATTCACCAACAAGAAACAATGCGTTACTGAACCTACTGATTACTAACAATACGGACCTTATTGAGGATGTAGAAAAAGGGGGCAACTTAGGAAACAGCGACCACAGGTCATTTAGTTTCAGTATAAATCACAGAAATAGGAAGCACAAGGGTAAGACAAAGACACTCAAAAGAGCCAACTTCCCTAAACTGTGCTCTCTGCTAGACGATATTAACTTAGATAAAATCCTAGGAACAAAGGACACAGAGGAAAAATTTAAGTGTTTTAAGAGCATACTAGATAAAGGTATTGGCCATTGCATTCCATTGGGGAATACATTTAAAAGAGCTAAAAAAAATCCTAGGTGGCTGAGGGGTCATTGTCAGAATTCCAACTTTACAAAGAATGCGATAAGAAATGTAAGGGTGCAATCAGGGTGGCTAAGATAAAACATGAAAGGCACATAGCAGAGGAGAGTAAGAAAAAATGCCAAGAAATTCTTTAAGTATATATTCTCTTCCACAAGCAGTGGTATCAGCTAGGAGCATTGATAATTTAAAAAAAACTATTAGATGGGCACCTTAACAACCGCAACATGGTATACAATGTATTGACATATACGCACGCTCTCACACACACATAGGTTGAACTGGATGGACTTGTGTCTTTTTTCAACCTCACCAACTATGTAACTATCTATTTGATTGCAGTTCTTTCAAAATATGCACTAATAAAATCATAAGAACAAGATGACCTTCCCAAAATTTGCACTGAGTCAGCACAGGTATGCAGTGTATAGAACAAAATATTCCCCTCTAAGTGGGCCACCTCAAAAAATTCTGGAGCACAGACTGCCTTTGAGGAAATACCTTGAAAAGACATACAACTTATTTTTTGCACATGTTTTTTTACCACATTTTTTTGATGATGTAGCTAACTGCATTTCAATATGAAAGTTGGAGATAACTGTTCATCTCCATGCTAACAGGGTAGCTTTAATGGAAAGCAATTTAGGAATTATGACCTTAGGGAATATCATTTAAGCCACTGACAGGGCAAATAGATAATTTCCCTTGGTTATTTCTCTTTCAATGGATAACCATAGCTTGTCGTCATTTGGGAAGGACCAGTATTTAATTTGATCCAAAAGTGTTGTGTAGTAGTAGTATTTATGCATATCAGGTAAGTTCATACCCCCTTTGTTTTTAGAAGATGTTAAAATAGAGAAAGTTACCCTTGGTTTTTTGTTATTCCAGACCAGGTTTCTCAATTTAGTATTTAGAATCTTGAAAAACTTGAAGGTATTGGAATAGGTATGGCTCTAAAAAGGTAGAGTATTTTGGGTAGGGTTTGCATTTTAAATGCTGTAATTTTGCCTATCCAGGACAGGTGTGTTTTTTTTATATTTTGAAAATCTTTAGAAATCAAGTCTAATAACTTAGGAAAATTAGCTGCATATAGTTTTTTTGCGGGAAATGTAAGGTTCATACCTAGATAGGTGAACAAAGATGCATCCCAATTATAATTATATTTTTCTTTGAGGATGGTAGCTGTATCATTAGATATATTCATAGGTAGGGCAAAGCTTTTTCTATTGTTAATTTTGTAATAAGGTACTTTACTAAAGGAGTTAAGTATTGATTGTAGCACGTGCAGGGATTTGTTGGGATTAGTTAGAGATAGAACAATGTCATCGGCATATAGCCCAATTTTATGTATTCTATCACCTATCTTTATTCCTGAAATATTTTCATTGGACCTAATGGTTTCCGCTAAGGGTTCAATTACCAAAGAAAATATAATAGGTGAGAGTGGGCAACCCTGTCTGGTGCCGTTCGTGAGGTTAAAAGTCTTAGACAACATTCCTGAAGTGGAAACTTTTGCTGATGGTTGTGTATAAAGTAGCATAAGTGCTTCATGGATAAATCCTGAAAATCCAAACTTCTCAAGAGTCCTGGAGATATAGTTTCAGTGCACTCTATCAAATGCCTTCTCTGCATCCAGACCTAGGAGCAGAGAAGACGTTCGTGTGTTCTCAGCGTAGTTAATCAAATTGATCATCCTTCTCGTGCTGTCCGGGGCTTGACGACCCTTAACAAAGCCTAATTGATCAGAGTCGACCAGGTAAGGGGTTATTTCTAACAAACGATTGGCCAATATTTTAGCAAAAATTTTAATGTCCAAATTGAGCAAGGAGATTGGTCGATAGTTTTAAAAAGAAGTCAAGTCTTTGTCAGATTTCGGGAGAGTAATTATTACTGCTTCTAATAGTTCTTTCGGGCAACATTTTGCTGTAGCTATGCAATTAAACAGGTTTGTTAAGTGCGGAGCTAAAATATTAATGAATGTTTTGTAATATTCGTTGGATAGACCATCGCTACCTAGCGATTTATGCAGCGGAAGGTCTTTTATGACTTTCTGGGTTTCCATTAACGATATGGGTTGATTTAGTGTGTCAAGTGTATTAGAGTCAATTTTGGGTAAGTTCACTTTGTCTAAAAATATTGTAATGTCTTTTAACGTTGGTTGGATAGAATCCTTTTTTTTTTTAAGTTGTATAAATCTCCATAATAATCTGAGAAAGCATCTGCTATTTCTTGTGGGTTTATTAATGCTTTCCCAGATTTATGATGAATTGGTCTATCAATTTTTTGTCGTTTGAGGTATTTGTCATGGTTAGTTAATAAAGTTGTCCTAAGCTCGTTCCTTTTGTTGTTGAGTTTTTGTAATAAGTTAGAATTATCTGGAGATTGTTTATCTTCTTTTTCAAGACTAGATATATCTTTTAAAAGGGTATTATCACATTTTAGCCTGTCTCTTTTATCCCTAGATGCCATCTGGATAAGGATACCCCTGATAAAGGATTTGTGAGTACACCACAGATTTGTAGTGGATGTAGAGCCATTATCATTCAAATCAAAGAATTCTGTCAATTTGTTCTTCATTGCAGACACGTATCTCTCTTGAGAGAATAGAAATGTATTATTCTTCCAAAGGGTTGACATTAGGCCTTGTTGGCCTGTCGTAATAGATAAAGTGATTGGTGAATGGTCTGACCAAGTGATATTGGTCGGGGGTCATCGGGTGGCCCTTGCCCCCATCTGACATCATGGGGAAAGCCATAGGGAAGCCCCCGTCAATTTCATGTGCGTCAGAGGGGGCGGGGTCACCAGGTGGCCCCGCCCTCTGTTATATAAGAACTGTCAGGAGAAGAGAAGCGTCACACAGCGGGAGCCTCCCATTGCGCAGAGCAGGAGGAAGAAGAAGATGGAAGAAGAAGATGAAGAAACTGAAGGATGAAGAAAGGAAGAAGACCAGAAGAAAGAAGATGAAAGAAGACTTTAATAAAGGAATTGTTAAAGACCGTCTCCTGTCATTTTTAACACTTTTGTCACTTTTTTTGTGAAATGGTAGGGGTACTTTTGTACCCCCTTACCATTTCACACAGGGGGAGGCCGGGATCTGGGGATCCCCTTGTTAAAGGGGGCTTCCAGATTCTGATAAGCCCCCCACCCGCAGACCCCCACAACCACTGGGCAAGGGTTGTGGGGATGAGGCCCTTATCCTCATCAACATGAGGACAAGGTGCTTTGAGGGATCACAGACTCCCAAAGCATCCTCCCAATGTTGAGGGCATGTGGCCTGGTACGCTTCAGGAGGGGGGGGCACTCTCATCCCCCCTCTTTTCCTGTGGCCTGCCAGGTTGCGTGCTCGGATAAGGGGCTGGTATGGATTTTGAGCGGGACCCTCATGCCATTTTTCTTTTGGCGCCGGGTTCCCCTTAAAACCCATACCAGACCTGAAGGGTCTGGTATGGATATTTAGGGGGAACCCCACGTAATTTTTTTTTTTAATTTGACGCGGGGTTCCCCTTAATATCCATACCAGACCTGAAGGGCCTCGTAATTGAATTTGGGGGAACCCCCACGCTTTTTTTTTTTTAATCAATGACTTTCAATGACTGTTACGGGAGCCGACAATTCATTATAGCCGCGAGTGCTTTTAAACGCTTTTTCATGCAGAAATGACACTTTGTGCAGGGACAGTTCTAAGCACGGGAAACATGCGCCCCTTTACAGGCATACTATACACACCCCCCAGGTACAAAATTTAAAGGAATATTACACTTTTATTGTTTCACTTTAAGCATTATTAAAATCCCTGCTCCCGAAAAAACTTCAGTTTTTAAAACTTTTTTTTGCATTGATACATGTCCCCTGGGGCAGGACCCAGGTCCCCAAACACTTTTTATGACAACTTTTTAAAAATCAATGACTTTCAATGACTGTTCTCTGTATTACGGGGAGCCGACAATTCATTATAGCCGCGAGTGCCTTTAAAATACTTTTTTTCCTGCAGAAATGACACTTTGTGACAAACTGACAATAACTTTTTAAAAAGCACCATTACATTGCTGAACACCGAACTCTAACCCGAACATACAGTAAATTGTTCGGGTTCAGGTCATAAAAACCCAAAAGTCCGGTACGAACCCGAACTTTACAGTTCGGGTTCGCTCAACCCTAAACACGAGAGAAGCAAGGGTTTATCGAAAGACTGAACCAACTAGCATAACCAGGAAGCAAGCAAGAGACCAAAGAATATACCAAATGCACACAATAACAGGTTTTAGTGGCACCACACTACCACTAGGTGTCAGTAACTACACAATTCTCAATTACAATGCAATCTAATGCACCAACAGAGAAACGTATTAGGTGGGACACAACACAAAGCACCGCCCCTCTACAGGAAACACCAATATTTCATAACATTTACTTGGGTTCCTACTCATAGTTTAGAATATTGTAACAATGGTTAAAACATTTTAGTTGACTGTATTACTACCAATGAGAAGCAAAAATATGTGTAGCCAGTAACTAAACAGGGAATAAAAAGCTGCCTTTTTGACTCAGTAGCATATAGGCATTAACCTAATATACCTAATTATAAATCTGACCCTGTATACAGGGCAGCGTGTTGTTTAATGATAGCCTTATAAATGATGCATAAGCCTAAGATTTAACTACTGGTACTCCAGTACGCTTCATCTAACTGAAATGAGAGTATTCCAAATGCTGCCAATTTTGGATGCAGGATTTTGAAATTTGTGTCCCTGAAAATGTCTCTGGTTTTAAACATCCTCAGTCTCACACTGAAATGTCTGCTGGTGTTAGAAATGTTACATTCAGTTCTTACTATATATTCATATAGCTATGACTATTTATTTACAATAATTGTATTGCTTAAACTGACACTTTTCTCATTTAGTGCCTCCTATTAGCCCCTCCCTCCTCCCGGTATATTCATGAATTATTTCTTTGTCAATCCCTACTCTTTTAGAGCTTTCCCTTTGTTGATTACGGTTATGGGGAAGCATGTGACCTCCCCCATGTGTTAAGCCTGAGCCAGGTCCAAACAGGGCTGCAACAGGGAGGCAGTGGGGGAACAGGGATGGGTAATATCCCTTGCTGGAGGGAAGGGGCTGGGGCAGGGGTTATCAGGAGACACTGTCTGCAAAACAGGCAGTTGACTGTTTGTCCTAAAAGGATACACATTCAAACAAGGCCTGATGTTACCACTTGATCCACAACCTTCAGTGACTGCCCCAACAGGTTCAGAATAGACACAAGGGACTCTGATAACCAGGACTGTGCCACATGAGCCTGCTAAACAGAGGCCCTGCTCTTCTCACATGCACCTCTGCCTATTTGGCATTTTATTACTGCATGAGTTGTTCACACCCAGCCTTTGGCTTTTCCCTTAGAACCCTTTGATGCCAACTGCACAGTAATAGATTTCTGAGATTTCAGGAAATTCTCTCAGATCCGATAACAGCATAGATCCCAGCTGAGCTGTATAGACAAAATTGCAGCCCTTCTACCTTTTTTTTTTTTTTTTGGAATAATAGATTTTTATTGAGTTTTACAATTTATACAACAAAAAACAGAAAATCCAGATATTGGAAAAATCAGTGAAACTTCAAGTGGAAGCTATGGCTTACAATAGTGCAAGAATATGGTACATTAACATGCAGTAACGTGTAGAACGAGAAAATATCCATGTAGCGCAGTTCAAGCGTGTGGACCCAGTTAAACATAGGTACATGTCCAGTCTTTGGAGTTGATGGGGAGGGTGGTCCCACTCCCCGGCCACCCCCTATGGGCTCTTACTGTGGCCAGAGTGCGTGACCCCCCACCCCGCGGTCAAAGTAGACTTTCAATTCAAACAAGCAGTAACTATAAAACCATTTACGTATGTAGTGACTGTACATTGCTTTCACAATTATGTCAATAAGTATGCTTAGTCCGTCCTGGCAGAAACCATAACTTTGTATAGAACTATTCAGTTAGTGGAATTTGAGTATTGTTCTTGATCCACGTGGACCAAGGGAGCCATAGTAGATTGGCGCAGTCCAGTCTGCCATTTCTGATTGCTATGTTTTGTTCGTATATATAGTGAAGATGGGTTGTCCTCACTACCTCTCCTAGGGTGGGTGGTTCAGGGTTTTTCCATCGTCTAGTTATGAATAGTCTAGTTGAGAGCAGAATATGAGACAGGACGTGTCTTGTTTGAGGGGGGTAACTGTCCATGTCCAGGGACAGAAGTGCAAGGTCAGGTCGAGGGTCAAGATTGTGACTTAATATTTCAGATAGGAGTTGGAATGTCGATGTCCATAGGGGCAGTAGTTTGGGGCAGCTCCAGAACGTATGGAGCATATCTCCTCTTGTGCCACAAAGACGCCAGCATTGGGCACTAGTGGCATTAGAGAATTTCGATGTTCTAGCGGGTGTCAGGTACCAACGTTGGAAAATTTTTATTGTTAGTTCCCACAGGTTAGAGCAACTAGTGACTTTGTAAACTGAATTGCATGCATTGGTCCATTGGTCTATGGTGTATTCTCGTCCCAGGTCAGATTCCCACTTAATTAAGTGGGTAGTTTTGGTGAAAAACTGCTTCTGTTGAAGTATATTATAAAAAAGGGATATTCCTTTGTGTTTGCTCATTGGGTTGTGCAGGAATTGCCTAGCAGGTTGGGGGATTTCACATGTCCAGGAAGTAGACGTACTTAGATAGTGTTTAGTCCTGAGATAAAGGTAGAAATCTGATTTAGGTAGGTGGAATTCAGACTTTAGGTCTTGGAATGATTTGAGCTTGTTGTCAGTGAAAAGATCATTGATGTAAGTGATGCCGTGCTCACTCCATCCTGTAAAGGAAATGTGATCTATTTTATGATGTAGCACTCGTAGTGGGATGTTCATGGAGACTCTCATGGGGTAGTTTAAGGTGTGGGTCGTGAATTTTTTCCAGGTTTGGATTGAAGCTACCATCGTGGGGGGAAAGTGTGAAGAATTAGTGGCGATGCGTGGATTAGATAGCAGCCAAGTGAGTAGGTTCTTCCCTGGAGCAATAGCGGACTCTATCTGTCCCCAAATAGTGCGGTGTACAGGAGAGAACCATTCTTTAATCTGTGTGAGGATTGATGCCATGTAGTAATCACGGAAATCTACATACCCTGCTCCCCCTGCTGTACGGGATTTGATTAGGTGTTTATGTGCGCTTCTCGCTTTCTTGCCTTGCCAGGTGAAGGAGGATAGGATAGTCTGAAGAGACCTAAAGTAGTTATTTGGTATAGGAATTGGTAGGGTCCTAAAGAGGTACAGAATTTGGGGGAGGTGGAGCATTTTGAATGCCGCTAATCGGCCCATCCAGGACAGCTCAAAAGACGCTAATTTGCGAAGATCCTCTTGGAGTTTGATGCGAAAGGGGATATAGTTATGATAGAATAGTTCTGCTGTAGTTTTAGTCAGTTGAACTCTAAGGTAGGTTATACTTTTTTCAGCCCAAGCAAATGGGTATTGTAGTTGTAGTAGTAAACTGGAAGTAGCATCAATGCCCAGGTTCAGGATATTGGATTTGCTATTATTGACTTTGTAATAAGATATATTACTGAATTGGGTTAGCGTCTCTTGAACTGCCTGGAGGGAGGTGGTGGGGTTGGAGATCATTAGTATGACATCATCTGCGAATAGACTTATTTTATTCTCTAGTTTTCCTATTGGTATACCCGTAATTTGTTTGTTCGTTCGGATGGATTGAGCAAGGGGTTCCATAACTAAGTTAAAGATTAAGGGGGAAAGAGGGCAGCCCTGCCTAGTTCCGTTTGTTATGTTGAATGGGTCAGACAGTGAGTCCGCCGAGTACACTCGAGCTGAGGGAGAGGAATATAGGGCCATGATGGCACTGTGAATTTGACCTGTCAGTCCGAATTTCCCCAAGACCGATGATAGGTACCCCCAGTGTACTCTATCGAACGCTTTTTCAGCATCTAGGGATAGGAGTACAGAGGGGGTACCTGTGAGCTTTGCGTGGTGGATAACATCTATCATCCTTCTGGTAGCGTCTGAGGATTGTCTATCTTTCGTAAAGCCGGATTGGTCTGTATAAATAAGCTCTGGGAGGATGTCGATTAGTCTATTGGCGATCGATTTTGCGTATATTTTAATATCTACATTAAGTAGAGATATTGGCCGGAAGTTTTGGGGAGAGGTTGGTTCCTTGCCTGGTTTGGGGAGTGTAACTACTATTGCGCTAAGCATATCTGAAGAGAAGGAGGATGTGGAGACCGCGGAGTTGTATATTGTGCAAAGTGTGGGGGCCAGGATCTGCTGAAAAGCTTTATAGTATTCTCCAGTGAATCCATCTGGACCAGGGGACTTGGCTGTCGGGAGTTGAGTAATAGCAAATTCTATTTCAGGGGTTGTAAAGGGATCGTTGAGTTTAGCTAGTTGTGTTGGAGAGATAGAGGGAAGGTCGATGTTTTCTAGGAATTTGTTAATGTCTTCTTGGGAAGGCTGAATGGTACTTGAGTCGTCTTTTAAATTGTAGAGGTCCTTGTAGTAGGCACTGAATGCATTCGCTATTTCGTGAGGTTTGAGCAGTTTTTCTTTAGTGTGTGGGTGCAACATGTACGGAATTTTGGATTTGGCCTTATGCCCTTTTAATCTTAATGCCATCAGTTTACCTGCTTTATTGCCTGTGGAATATGTATTTGCTCTCAATTTGGTATATGATTTTTCAAAAAAACGGCGTGGGGGTTCCCCCCAAATGTCAGACCCTCATCCGAGCAGCCTGGCAGGCCAGGAAAGGGGTGGGGACGAACGAGCGCCCCCCCCCCCTCCTGAGCCGTACCAGGCCGCATGCCCTCAACATGGGGGGTGCCCTGGGGAAAGGGGGGCCGTGCGGCCCCCCCACCCCAAAGCACCTTGTCCCCATGTTGATGAGGACAAGGGCCTCTTCCCGACAACCCTGGCCGTTGGTTGTCGGGGTCTGCGGGCGGGGGCTTATCGGAATCTGGGAGCCCCCTTTAATAAGGGGGCCCCCAGATCCCGGCCCCCCACCCTATGTGAATGAGTATGGGGTACGATGTACCCCTACCCATTCACCTAAGGTGTAAAATGTAAAGTACAAAAACACACACACTTTTGAAAAAATATTTTATTGCACTGCTCCGGGGTCTTCTTCCGTCTTGGGGGTCTTCTCGCCGGACTCCTCCGCTCTCTTCTGCTCTTTTACCTAGCTCTTTCACGAGCGGGGGAAGTCCGGCTACCTTCTTCGTCGTCGCCGCCGTCGTCTGGGGGTCTCGATCCGCCTTCGGGGGTCTTCCGGGGGTCTCTTCTGTTCTTGCGGCGGTCGTCGTCTTCCGCGCCGCCGGCGCCTTCTCCTTCTTCTTGTCCTTCTTCTTGTTCTTCTTCTTCCGATGTTGACCCGTCGCTGTCTCTGCCCGGAATGCCTGTGCCGCTCTGCGCTCGGACTTATATAGGGACATGGGGGACAGGGTCACATGTTCATGTCACATGGTGACCCCGCCCCCTTGCGATGTCACAGTCCCAGCATCCTCCGGGACTGTGACAACACAAGGGGGCGGGGTCACCATGTGACATGTGCATGTGACCCTGTCCCCATTCCCCTATATAAGTCTCAGCGCAGAGCGGCACAGGCATTCCGGGCAGAGAGAGCGTCGGGTCAACATCGGAAGAAGAAGAAGAACAAGAACAAGGACAAGAAGAAGGACAAGGCGCCGGCGGCGCGGAAGACGACAACCGCCGCAAGAACAGAAGAGACCCCCGGAAGACCCCCGAAGGCGGATCGAGACCCCCAGACGACGGCGGCGACGACGAAGAAGGTAGCCGGACTTCCCCCGCTCGGTAAAAGAGCTTGGTAAATGGCGGGGGAGTCCGGCGAGAAGACCCCCAAGACGGAAGAAGACCCCCGAAGGCGGATCGAGACCCCCAGACGGCGGCGACGACGAAGAAGGTAGCCGGACTCCCCCCGCTCGTGAAAGAGCTAGGTAAAAGAGCAGAAGAGAGCGGAGGAGTCCGGCGAGAAGACCCCCAAGACGGAAGAAGACCCCCGGAGCAGTGCAATAAAATATTTTTTCAAAAGTGTGTGTGTTTTTGTACTTTACATTTTACACCTTAGGTGAATGGGTAGGGCTACATCGTACCCCATACTCATTCACATAGGGTGGGGGGCCGGGATCTGGGGGCCCCCTTATTAAAGGGGGCTCCCAGATTCCGATAAGCCCCCGCCCGCAGACCCCGACAACCAACGGCCAGGGTTGTTTTTTTCGGCGTGGGAGTCCCTTTAAATCCATGCCAGGTCACGGAGCTAGCGCGGCGGCAGTAACTGCCTACGCTAGCTACGTAACCTGAAGTCACGTGCTAAATGAACGGACTTGCCGATGAGCGGCAAGTCCCTTCATTTCAAAAGTCCCGCGGACTTGCCCACTAACGGCGGGATTATCCGCTGGACTGCCAAGTCCAGCGGATAATTTGAAAACAAAACTTCAAACTTTAGTCCGCCGTACTTTGGCGCCAAAAAGTCCGCCGGCGCCCACACACGAGGGGATTATCCGCTGGACTTCAGTCCAGAGGATAATCCCGCGAGTAATAATAATCTCAGGTCATGTCTAAGTTTAAATAGTCTGGTTTGGAGTGCAGGAGAAGGGTTGGATTTGTTTTGTGAGTCAGTAAGTTCTATGTCAGCAGTAAGTTGGTCAAGTTTTCGTGATCTCAATTTTCTTGCCCTAGCTCCCAGTTGGATAAAGACACCCCTGAGTACAGCTTTGTGAGCGTTCCACACCACCCCCGGGTCAGACACCGATTGGGAATTTATGGAGAAATACTCCTCAAGATGTTGTTGTATCTCCTGTCGTGTGGACTGGTTTTGTAGTAGATAGTTGTCAAGTCTCCATAAGTAGGAGCTGGGATGGTGGAGTTTAGCATTAATAGTAATACTAATGGGGGCATGGTCTGACCAGGTGGTAGTGTGAATCGCTGACGCTGAAATCTTTTGCAACAAGACTTTATCAGAGAGAAATAAATCGATGCGTGAGTAGGTGTTGTGATGCGGTGACAGAAAGGTATAGTCGCGTTCACTGGCGTGACAACACCTCCACACGTCAAATAAGGCATTAGAGGATATAAAGCCTTTCAGAGGAGATGCGAGTCTCTTGCAACCAGCAGTAGAGTCAGTATGGACATCAGGTACTAAGTTGAAGTCGCCACACCACAGAACATGACCTTTCTTGAGTTTGTGGACCTTTTCCATGAGCTTATTGAGGAAGGACATCTGTCGTTGGTTCGGTGCATACAGGGATACTAACGTATAAAGGGTGTTGTTAATTTTGCAGATGAGAATAATGTACCTTCCCTCGGTATCCGTGATGCACTGTAGGAGTTCAAACGAGACTGTGTTGCGTATGGCAATGAGGACGCCTCTTTGTTTCTTAGTGTATGATGATTTAAAGATATGAGGAAATAGCCTGTGCTGGCATATAGGAGCTGAGTCCTGGGTGAAATGTGTTTCTTGGACACATAAAATGTTGCTTTTGAGCGATAAGGCTGTCTTCCAGAGGGAAGAACGTTTGGCCGGATGGTTCAAGCCCTTTGCATTCAGGGACACGACTGTTACGGACATTGCTGTGTTCTCTAGGATGTTGGTGCGTTTAAGCAACTTACAGTTGGGAGGAGAGGAGCCCGGACGTTTCAGGTTGTTTGCAGGGAGAGTAGCGGGGACACTTCAGTAGTTGTACGGTGAGTAGTTTCGGCGTTGGAGGTCGTCAGATAGTGGAGGTCCACTGTAGAGTCTTCACTGATCTATCGATAGAATTTGCTGGTGGTAGGTATCGAAGTTGCGTCACGACAAGTCTGTAATGAAAAATAAGGAAAGAAAAGAGAGAAAAAAAAAACAAAAAAAAAATACAAGGTATATAGCAACCTTGAGTTCGGTAGGTAGTAGCAGATGTTGGTCAATTGGAAATAGGTCAGCAGTAATCCACTACTCGTGGGGGGAAAAAGTTCAGAATCTAAGACTGAGAGAGCGGTCGGCCGGACCGGATCTTGTATAGTAGCTCAGTAGGAGTATGGGCAGCAGCTTTCAGTTCATGGAGGGGTGGTAGTTTCTTCTTTGGGAACTCTGAGGGGGGGAGTTGAATCTCCGTGGAGGTGTGGAGGGGACATTCGGCGGTTCCGGTATTATGCCCCAAGAGTGTAGTAGTTTCATTCCTCCTTCCATTGTGGAGATTGTATGTGGGATGCCGTTGTGTGTAACCAGAATGGTGGCAGGATGTCTCCATTTGTAGATTATCTTATGGTTCGTGAGGGCTTTTGTAACCGATTTCAGTTGTCTGCGCATTTGTAGCGTGTACTGCGATAAGTAGGCAAAAAGTTGGATGTCTGTGTACGGAGCTGGCAGGGTGTTCATTGCTCTCGCTTTTGATAGGATCTGCTCCTTTGCTTGATAGAAGTGTATCCTAAGGAGCACGTCCCTCGGGACCGTGTCAGCTAGATGTTTGGGCTTAGGGATCCTGTGTATGAGATCGATCGTCAGCTCTATAGGGGTTAATTCGGGTAGCATGGCGGCAAACATGGAGCCGGCGTATGCGTGCAGTTCAGCAGGAGGTACCGATTCCGGGATCCCGCGGATTTTTATATTGTTGCGGCGAGAGCGGTCCTCGAGGTCTGCGATTTTTGATTTGATCCATTCAGTGTCATCTTTTTGGGCCATACATGTATCAACCAAATCATTGACTGTCTCTGTACATTCCCCCACCTTGTCTTCTAGGTAGTGCACTCTATTGTCCATTTGTCTCATGTCTGTAGTGAATTTTTGCATCAAGGAGGACAAGTTAGTCATAAGGGATGATTGGAGGGACATCAGCATGTCTTTCATAGTTGTATCAAGGACTGGCTGTCCAGATGTGGGGAAGGCCGCTATGGAGGACTGTAGTGAGGAGATGGCGTGTGCATTGTGCAGTGGTGTACTCACTGTGGGTCCGGCCTGGTAGTTGGGATCCAAGCGCATCCGCGCCTTAGCTGGGCTCTGGGAGTTGGGGGTGCGAGGAGGAGAGCCATCGTGGGATGGGGGAGTGAAATCCCCTTCCATTTCCCCTGTATCGCCGCTCGGTGGATCTGTGTAGGCCGCGGCCTGTTTGTCTATGGCGCCGGCGGCGCCATCTTGTCTGAGGCCGCCGCGCTGGAACGAAAGGGCCGTCAGCTTCTGGAGGTTCCGTTCCTCCTTTCTCTTACGGGATGCCATTCCGGAGGGGTCCCCAGCACTAGTGGAGGCGATGTGGAAGTTCGATGGGGCTTAAACTGCCCGTTTAGCGCTTTAATTCCGGCCGGCCTGGGAGAGCTGCAGACTCAGGCTTCCATCCGGATCGCGCGCAAGCCACGCCCCCCCCCTTCTACCTTCTTAATAAACATCAAGGGCTGTAGAAAGAAACTGAAAGTACAGAGATTGTCGCCACCAAGGTAGATAGCAGTAAAATATCATCCTCATTCAAACAACGGTGTGTGTACAGCACAAGGCAGGCAATGTGTTTCAGCCAAAAATGGCCTTACTCATGTCTTATCCCATAAGCTGTACCTTATTTGGAAGGAATCTCACTCTTTTGTAACCAAGTCACCCTATTCCTTTTTCCTCCTCAGTTGTCCCTCTTTTTGATGTGATGTAGAGACCTCTATTAGTGTTCTAAAATATTTAACTGCCATCCTCTGACAACACAAGGAGAAGTCCTGTCCAGTGGCATTGGAGAAGGTGTGAGGACAGCAGGAGCCAGCGAGCACATCCAGGAGATCTCCAGGGATCTTACAGCTGGATGGCTGGTGAGTGAGACAGTCGGGAGAACTGAAAGGCATGCCTGAGAGGACTAAGGCAGCAGTCTGGGATGGTAGTAGAGTCAGTCTGGGAGGACTGTGGAAGAATAGCCAGGAGGGCTAGTAAAAGGGGCAGCTGCAGCCAGGTGGGCTGGCAGTGCCTGAAGAGGTGGTGCTGGTATCAGTAGCCACAGAAAGGCAGCCGCACACTGGGACTTTTATACACCAAAGGGTCCCAATGTCCCTGCCTGTAAAGGGCTTTACTGGATCTGGCTAGGTGCCTTGTCAGATCCCCCAAACTCCTTCCAGGTGGGCCTGAGTGGTGTTCTGCAAGCGATGTGCAGGAGGCAGAAGAGGAGTGTATATATTGACTGTATATAGTTGTGTCTCTGAAGAGTTCCTATGAGGAAAAGTCAAGTGGGCATCCCATAAATACCCCTATCCCCATCCAAGTTTAATACCCCTAATAAACAAAACAAACAAAGTTGCTGTACTGTTTCCTGACTCGAGTGTGCTGTGGAAATTCGGTGTGCCTGGCTGTTCAGGGTGGGGGATCCCTGTTCCCCAGCGGCTCCTACGGGGAAGGCTCTACATTTTGGAAGGTCAGTATAAAGGAAAAAAGTAGTGGTGAAAATATGCATCACTCCCTTTTATGTGATCCTTTTTCATAGTCAATGTAACTGGAGTTCGTGTAGATTGTGCTAAAAGCTGTCCTTTTTTCTCAGCTATGGAATATAGGCTTCCGAATGATTTACAATAAGATTATTTTCTTTAAGAACATAATGTAACATTGTAAACAAAATTTGGTTGTGTAAGGGCTCATGCACACAGGTGTAGAAATTTATTGAAGATTTTACAGCAGAAAGCTGGCAACGTGATCCTGCATAAAAAGTGATCCATAGTGCATCTCAACTCATATGGACACCAATGTGTATGTCTGTATAGAGTTGAGTTAATAATTATGTAGAAATTTCCATGAGGAATGACTGAAGGCCCAGGTAATTCTGAACCCCGACCTCTACTGTGCTTTATGTTTACATCTCCCCCTGGCAGTGAATGAGACATTTACTAGGCAGATGCAGCGTCACAGGTGGAAAATTACCTTGGCAGGTACCTTAGAATGAACATTTTAGTGGCAATACACCAGGTATAAGGGTTTGAGTTTGAGGTGGGTTTGGCTTACTTTACTGATGTTCTGGTGCCAAATCCAAACCCCACTGAAGTCAATAAGGGTCGAAAGCTAATAACCAATAATGGCCATCTTCTAGGCTAATAGGCAAGGCATTGTCACTCAAATGGCATTGGGGCTGGGCACCACCTTGGAGAACATGTACTGATGGGGACTTGAACCGGACAGCTGGCTAGCTCCCACTCAGGGCCCCGGGAACACAGAATGACACGCACACAAGATGAGGTCAAAAATATGTTAATTTAACCACTTCCCTCCCGGCCTATAGCAGAAAGATGGCCAGACGGTGGCTCAATTATCCTGACGTCCAGCAGGATAACAGCCGCCGCACGCCCGTGGGGGGCGTTCATCGCGGCGATCGGTGGTGTGTCAGTCTGACACACTGCTACACCGATCTGACGGAGGCTCTTTACCACGCAACCCCCCCTCAGATGCCCACACTGGACCACCAGGGACACCACCAGGACCACCAGGGATGCCCACACCAGATTGATGACCAGGGATGCCACCCTAGACCGCCAGGGATGCCAGTAAGTGCCCAAAAAATACCAATCAGTGCCCACACATCTTGCCAGTCAGTGAGTGCTTGCCAGATGTCTCCTCATCAATGATGCCCCGCAGTGCCATCTATCAGTGTCCATCAGTGCCACCTATCAGTACCCATTCATGCCCATCTGGGCCCACCTATCAGTGTCAATCAGTGCCCACCCGTGCCACCTACCAGTGCCACCCATAAGTGCTCATCAGTGCCGCCTATCATTGCCCATCAGTGCCGCCTATCAATGCCCATCAGTGCTGCATACCAGTGCCACCTATCAGTGCCCATCAGTGCCGCGTATCAGTGCCCATCATCAATGCCACCTATTAGTGCCACCTCGTCAGTGCCAACTCATTGGTGCCACCTCAGTGCCCATAAGTGCCACCTTATCAGTGCCCATTAGTGCAGCCTCATCAGTGCCTGTCAGTGAAGGAGAAAACGTATTTATTTCCAAAATTTTATAACAGAATCAAAGAAAAAAGTTTTTTCTTTTTTTTCAAAATTCCCTTTTTTTATTTGTTGCGCAAAAAATAAAAATGCCAGCAGTGATCAAATACCACCAAAAGAAAGCTCTATTTGTGGGAACAAAATGATCAAAAAACATTTTGGGTACAGTGTAGCATGACCACGCAATTGTCATTAAAAGTGCAACAGCGCTGAAAGCTAAAAATTGGCTTGGGCAGGAAGGGACAAAAGTGTCTGGTATTGAAGTGGTTAATAAAGGTGGTAACCCTTGGTTTTATATAAAATAAAAGAAGGAAGGATTTCAATACATTAGGGTTTGGTTACAGAGAAAAGGGATGGCAATTCTAAGAAAAGGAGTTTATCTCCATATGACGCGCAGTCATATAATATTTTCGGTAAAAAGATACAAGCTAGGATGTTCTCACAATAAACCAGCTACACTAATCTATTAGACTAAACATTTCTAGAAAGTAAACACATTCCGAGTCAAACTCAGATAATAGAAATGAGATGGAAATATACAGAATAGAAACAGCAAAGAAACATCATTAACCCTTTATGTACTAAGTAAGGATGAGCCGAACCCCCCGGTTCGGTTCGCACCAGAACATCCGAACAGACAAACGAACACCGTTAAAGTCTATGGGACCAAACAATCAAAAGTGCTAATTTTAAAGGCTTATATGCATGGTATTGTCATAAAAAAGTGTTTGGGGACCTGGGTCCTGTCCCAGGGGACATGTATCAATGCAAAAAAAAGTTTTAAAAACTAACGTTTTTTTCGGGAGCAGTGATTTTAATAATGCATAAAGTGAAACAATAAAAATGAAATATTCCTTTAAATATTGTGCCTGGGGGTGTTATATGTTTAGAGCAGTACCACAGCAAAATCACATTTCTAATGGAAAAAAGCCATTTAAAATGATTGCGGCTGTAATGAATTGTCAGGCCTCAGCAATATAGATAAAACTCATTGAAACCCCCCCCCAACCCCCCCCCCCCCCCCCCCCCCCCCCCCCCCCCCCCCCCCCCCCCCCCCCCCCCCCCCCCCCCCCCCCCCCCCAACCCTGAACCAAAAATTAAAGGCCCTTCAGGTCTGGTATGTAAACTACCCCTTAATTTCCATACCAGACCTGAAGGGCCTGGTGTGGATTTTGGGGGCACCCCTATGCGATTATTTTATTTTTTTAAGCCTGCGCCAAATTTTTTTTTTAAATGGCGTAGGGCCCCCCCCCCCCCCCCCCAAATTCATACCAGACCCTTATCCGAGCATGCAAAATGGCAGGCCGCAGGAAAAAAGGGGGGATGCCCACCCTCCTGAACCGTACCAGGCCACATGCCCTCAACATGGGGAGGGTGCTTTGGAGTATCCCCCCAAAGCACCTTGTCCTCATGTTGATGGAGACAAGGGCCTCATTCCCACAAGCCTTGCCCTGTGGTTGTGGGGGTATGCGGGCAGGGGGCTTATCGGAATCTGGAAGCCCCCTTTAACAAGATCCCCCAGATCCCCCTACCTATGTGAATTGGTAAGGGGTACATTGTACTCCTACCATTTCACAAAAGAAAGTGTCAAAAATAGTAAAAAAGACAGGAGACACTTAGGGACAAGTCCTTTATTAAAAGATGAAAAAAAAATGCCCCGCGATGTCCATTCATCTTCTATCACGCCGCAGACGAGCCGAAAAAAAAAAACCGCACATCTGTACCTCCATGGGAGGCTCCTGCCGAGTGAAGCTTCTTCTTGGTGACAACTCTTATATAGCTGAGGGCAGGGCCACTCGGTGACATTGACAGGTGACCCCACCTTCCTCTGACATCATGAGGCATTGATACATGTCCTCTGGGGCAACACCCGGTCCCCAAACACTTTTTATGACAATAACTTGCATATAAGCCTTTAAAATTAGCACTTTTGATTTTTCATGTTCGTGTCCCATAGACTTTAACGGTGTACCTGCGGCTTTCGAATTAGCCCCGAACACTGCATATTGTTCGGTGTTCGCTGAACAACCAAAGTTCAGCCCGAACTTATGCTCGGGCCGAAACGTTCCCGCCGTGCTCCGATGCCCTCCGCCGCTTACCGGAGCCATCGGTAGCGGTGGAGGCGATTGGATCCTTGTCCTTGCTGGCTATGAAGATGAGTGAGGGGACGATAGTCCCCAAACGTCTCCATACCATTGCAGGGCGGAAGCGATGTCAAAACGTCACTTCCGCCCATAGCTCTTAAAGGGACATTTTTTTTTTCACATGACAAAGGACAGTGTAAAAATAAAAAATAAAAGGTAAAACGCGCCCCGTCCCGCAGAGCTCACGTGCAGAAGCGGACATGGTATTTCTGCGATCGGTAGAGCGAGAGCAATCATTCTAGCCCTAGATCTCCTCTGTAACTCAAAACATACAACCTGAACCTGTAGAATTTTTTAAACGTCGCCTATGGAGATTTTTAAGGGTTAAAGTTGTCGCCATTCCATGAGCAGGCACAATTTTACGTGACATGTTGGGTATCAATTTACTCGGCGTAACATTATCTTTCACAATCTAAAAAAAAATTGGGCTAACTTTACTGTTGTCTTATTTTTTAATTCAAAAAATGTATTTTTTTCCCAAAAAAGTGTGCTTGTAAGACCGCTGCGCCAATACGGTGTGACAGAAAGTATTGTAACGACAACCATTTTATTCTCTAGGGTGTTAGAATAAAATGTATAATGTTTGGGGGTTCTAAGTAATTTTCTAGAAAAAAAAACATTTTTTAACTTGTAAACAACACATCTCAGAAAGAGGCTCGGTCCTTAAGTGGTTAAGGAAATGCAAACTACGCTAATAACACGCTATTGCTTCTAAATTCTCTGAAATTATATTACCAGCATTTTTTATTCTGCCTTTTTTTCCGGTGTTTTTTTAACTTAAAAATAACATGCTGGGAAGGGTGACCTTAACCTGCATGTGCACTACTACAGCAAAACTGACATTTTCAAATGTCAAGAAAAAAATATGTGAGGTTCCCACTCCAGAATCCCTACCAGACCCTTATCCAAGCATGCAGCCTGACAGGGGTAGCATGAGCCCCTCCCCCCGTCATGAACCATATAAAGCCACAAGCCCTCAACATGGGGACCCTTGCAAAGCACTTTGTCTCCATGTTAATGAGGACAACAGCCTGTTCCCCACAGCCCTGGACCAATGACTGTGGAGGTCTAAAGGTGGGGGTTCAAAGGTATCTGGAAATCCCCTTTTCAGACAAGCAGTCTTAAAAGAGATAAAATAGGACATCCGTCCGTCTGGATTTTGCAGAGCGGATCGGGGCAGATCGAATGTCAGCGAATGTCCGACGCCCCATAGAGCTGTATGGAGCGACCGTTTAGATCCGCCTGAAAAAACTCTGAACAGTCTGCATGTGTGAAAGGGGCCTTATGGTGTAGGGAATCGCCAGCTGAAAAAGCCAATATCTGAATGATGCCTGTAACTGCAGGCATCATTCAGATATACCTGCTCAAAGTCAAGGACGTCATATGACGGCCGCTGGGCAGGAAGTGGTTAAAGTGATATTAAAGTCTTGTTTTTTTTTTTTTGCTGTTTAAAAATAACAAACATGTTATAGTTATTTGGTTTTGCACAGAGCAGCCCAGATCCTCTTCTTCTCGGGTCCCTTGCCGGTGCTCCTTGCCCCTCCCTCCTGCCGAGTGCCCCAACAGCAAGCAGCTTGCTATCAGGCCCCCGAGCCTAGCGGCTGCTCTGTGTGTCCATTCGGACAAGAAGTCACGGCTCGGCCCCCCTCTCCTCATCGGCTCACCAACTTTAAATTGACGGCCAATGGCACCCGCTGCTGTGTCTCAGCCAATCAGGAGGGAGACTCCTGAACAGCCAAGCTTCGCTGGATAGAGATGGGGCTCAGGTAAGTATTGGGGGTGCTGAGGGGGGCTGCTGCACACAGAAAGTTTTTTATCTTAATGCATAGAATGCTTTAAGATAAAAAAAACAGGTATCAGTAGCCACAGAAAGGCAGCCGCACACTGGGACTTTTATACACACCAAAGGGTCCCAATGTCCCTGCCTGTAAAGGGCTTTACTGGATCTGGCTGAGTGCCTTGTCAGATCCCCCAAACTCCTTCCAGGTGGGCCTGAGTGGTGTTCTGCAAGCGATGTGCAGGAGGCAGAAGAGGAGTGTATATATTGACTGTATATAGTTGTGTCTCTGAAGAGTTCCTATGAGGAAAAGTCAAGTGGGCATCCCATAAATACCCCTATCCCCATCCAAGTTTAATACCCCTAATAAACAAAACAAACAAAGTTGCTGGACTGTTTCCTGACTCGAGTGTGCTGTGGAAATTCGGTGTGCCTGGCTGTGCAGGGTGGGGGATCCCTGTTCCCCAGCGGCTCCTACGGGGAAGGCTCTACATTTTGGAAGGTCAGTATAAAGGAAAAAAGTAGTGGTGAAAATATGCATCACTCCCTTTTATGTGATCATTTTTCATAGTCAATGTAACTGGGGTTTGTGTAGATTGTGCTAAAAGCTGTCCTTTTTTCTCAGCTATGGAATATAGGCTTTCGAATGATTTACAATAAGATTATTTTCTTTAAGAACATAATGTAACATTGTAAACAAAATTTGGTTGTGTAAGGGCTCATGCACACAGGTGTAGAAATTTATTGAAGATTTTAGAGCAGAAAGCTGGCAACGTGATCCTGCATAAAAAGTGATCCATAGTGCATCTCAACTCATATGGACACCAATGTGTATGTCTGTATAGAGTTGAGTTGATAATTATGTAGAAATTTCCATGAGGAATGACTGAAGGCCCAGGTAATTCTGAACCCCGACCTCTACTGTGCTTTATGTTTACATCTCCCCCTGGCAGTGAATGAGACATTTACTAGGCAGATGCAGCGTCACAGGTGGAAAATTACCTTGGCAGGTACCTTAGAATGAACATTTTAGTGGCAATACACCAGGTATAAGGGTTTGAGTTTGAGGTGGGTTTGGCTTACTTTACTGATGTTCTGGTGCCAAATCCAAACCCCACTGAAGTCAATAAGGGTCGAAAGCTAATAACCAATAATGGCCATCTTCTAGGCTAATAGGCAAGGCATTGTCACTCAAATGGCATTGGGGCTGGGCACCACCTTGGAGAACATGTACTGATGGGGACTTGAACCGGACAGCTGGCTAGCTCCCACTCAGGGCCCCGGGAACACAGAATGACACGCACACAAGATGAGGTCAAAAATATGTTAATTTAACCACTTCCCTCCCGGCCTATAGCAGAAAGATGGCCAGACGGTGGTTCAATTATCCTGACGTCCAGCAGGATAACAGCCGCCACACGCCCGTGGGGGGCGTTCATCGCGGCGATCGGTGGTGTGTCAGTCTGACACACTGCTACACCGATTTGACGGAGGCTCTTTACCACGCAACCCCCCCTCAGATGCCCACACTGGACCACCAGGGACACCACCAGGACCACCAGGGATGCCCACACCAGATGGATGACCAGGGATGCCATCCCAGACCGCCAGGGATGCCAGTAAGTGCCCAAATAATACCAATCAGTGCCCACACATCTTGCCAGTCAGTGAGTGCTTGCCAGATGTCTCCTCATCAATGATGCCCCGCAGTGCCATCTATCAGTGTCCATCAGTGCCACCTATCAGTACCCATTCATGCCCATCTGGGCCCACCTATCAGTGTCAATCAGTGCCCACCCGTGCCACCTACCAGTGCCACCCATAAGTGCTCATCAGTGCCGCCTATCATTGCCCATCAGTGCCGCCTATCAATGCCCATCAGTGCTGCATACCAGTGCCACATATCAGTGCCCATCAGTGCCGCGTATCAGTGCCCATCATCAATGCCACCTATTAGTGCCACCTCGTCAGTGCCAACTCATTGGTGCCACCTCAGTGCCCATAAGTGCCACCTTATCAGTGCCCATTAGTGCAGCCTCATCAGTGCCTGTCAGTGAAGGAGAAAACGTATTTATTTCCAAAATTTTATAACAGAATCAAAGAAAAAAGTTTTTTCTTTTTTTTCAAAATTCCCTTTTTTTATTTGTTGCGCAAAAAATAAAAATGCCAGCAGTGATCAAATACCACCAAAAGAAAGCTCTATTTGTGGGAACAAAATGATCAAAAAACATTTTGGGTACAGTGTAGCATGACCACGCAATTGTCATTAAAATTGCAACAGCGCTGAAAGCTAAAAATTGGCTTGGGCAGGAAGGGAAAAAAGTGTCTGGTATTGAAGTGGTTAATAAAGGTGGTAACCCTTGGTTTTATATAAAATAAAAGAAGGAAGGATTTCAATACATTAGGGTTTGGTTACAGAGAAAAGGGATGGCAATTCTAAGAAAAGGAGTTTATCTCCATATGACGCGCAGTCATATAATATTTTCGGTAAAAAGATACAAGCTAGGATGTTCTCACAATAAACCAGCTACACTAATCTATTAGACTAAACATTTCTAGAAAGTAAACACATTCCGAGTCAAACTCAGATAATAGAAATGAGATGGAAATATACAGAATAGAAACAGCAAAGAAACATCATTAACCCTTTATGTACTAAGTAAGGATGAGCCGAACCCCCCGGTTCGGTTCGCACCAGAACATCCGAACAGACAAACGAACACCGTTAAAGTCTATGGGACCAAACAATCAAAAGTGCTAATTTTAAAGGCTTATATGCATGGTATTGTCATAAAAAGTGTTTGGGGACCTGGGTCCTGTCCCAGGGGACATGTATCAATGCAAAAAAAAGTTTTGTGCATAGAATGCTTTAAGATAAAAAAAAAATTCTGCCTTTAGAACCTCTTTAAACCACATATGAAAGTACAAAAATCAGATACAGGTAAACATTTTTTGCTGCAGAATAATACTGAATGTGTTTTCTAGAGTTCTATCTCGAGCTACATGGTGCGTGTACCATTGCTTACAATTTTGTAATAGGGAAGTAAAAAATATTCTGCAGCACTTCATATAAAACCCTGCCGTATTAAAAAAAAATGAAAACAGAATGCAGTAAACAGCAGTCATTAAGGTATAATGGCTATGATTAATACACTGGTTGTTAAATGGTGGGTAACGAGATTAGCTTGCATCTTTCCTGCCCAATATATACTTAAAGTAATTGCATCTCTACAAAGTGCATTATCATCACTTCTCGTTCTTTATGATGTCATGGCACAGCACTGCAGTAGAGATAGAGGAGCACATTTACATTACTAGCCTACAGCTGTCTTTGGGAGACACCAAAAAACGTTTATCTACAAATCCTAGATTTATTTCCTTTATATATTATTGAAAAGGCATACAGATGCAATTTGTACAGTGCTTGTAGGAAAGTTGTAGCTTTGGAGCCAAGTATGTCGTTTCTGCTATTAAATTAGGCTGAAAGTACAGGTGAACCTAAGCTATGCTGTAGTAGACCCATGCCAGGATATTTGGAAAGGATGTGCTTCTATCATCATACAAAGTATAACATTTTGTTCTCTTGTGTTAGTATACAGTATATGTATATACTGTAAAAAAAAAATCTCTGCCTAAACTGCTGACGTGTTGTAAAAAGGTGCATACTCTGATGCTGCCCCATTAACCAGATTAATCCATGGCTTATGGCTTAGGGGCATACGATTTTCTTGTATCATCATGGTGTTACTTTTTTTAGGTAAGTACTGTATTTATTGGCATATTAACACTCACTTTTTCACCATGAAAATTGGGTGCAAATATGTTATAAATGTTATATGCCAATACTTCAATTTTACCTGCCTTGGAAAGGGACAGGGAGGGGGGCGGGACGAGCGCCGTCAGATTACATACAGTGAGAATCTCCTGTTTACTTGGCGGCCTCTGTAATAGGAAGTCCCATCTCCTGGGCTGCCATTGGACCACTGTTCTGTCTATCATAGGAGATTCTCACTGTATGTAATCTGTCGGCGCTCATCCCGCACCCCTCCCTGTCCACTCTAGGCTGCATATGGGCATCGATCAGGCTGCATTGATGGCAATGGTGAGGCTGCTGCCTTGATGGCAATGGTGAGGCTGCTGCATTGATGGTGAGGCTGCTGCATTGATGGCAATGGTGAGGCTGCATTGATGTGGACTGATGAGGCTGCATTGATGGCACTTGTGAGGCTGCAGATGGGCATTGGTCAGGCTGCAATGATGGCATTGGGGAGGCTGCAGATGGGCACTGACCCTTATTTTGCTTCAAAGTTCCTTCAAAGTTCCTTATTTAAAATTTAAGTTTTTTTTTTCCTGAAACTTCCCTCTTAAAATGAATGTGCGTGTTGTCCGATAAATATGGTATGTTGTTAAATATTTCCTTTAACTGTAGTAATCTAGCAGTGGGTTTCACTGTTACCAGGTGTAAGGTGCAGGTTCCAACATTTGCAGTTATTTATTCTTTGCATACTTGTTCCTGGTAGGGCTGCCCCCTCAACCCTTTAAAACCAAATAGATATGAATTACATATGTTTATTCCAGGAAAACTAAGATTCTACAGGTGATTCAGCAATACTACAGCATGCATAGGCAATTGTGCCAAAGTTTGGTGAATACATGTCAGCTGGACAGTATAAATCATGTCTGTAATTGGTCAACAAATAGGCAATTGGGACAGTAGGAGGGAAATAAATTGGCAATTGTGACCATGCACGGGCAATATGTGGTGAATAAATGGTCAATTGTGGCAAGATATGTTCAACCAATGGTCAATAATGACAATACATGGACAAACAAATGTACAATAGTGACAATATGTGGTCAACAGATGGGATTTCATCACAATGGATGGGCAACAAATAGGCAATTATGATAATATGTGGGCAATAAATGGTCAATTGGGGCAGTATGAGGGAAACAAATTGGTAATTGTGACAATGCATGGGCAATATATGGTGAATAAATGGTCAATTGTGGAAATATATGTGCAACAAATGGTCAATAATGACAATACATAAACAACAAATGTACATTAGTGACAATATGTGGTCAACAGGTGGGCATTCATCACAATGAATGGGCAACAAATAGGCAATGATGATAATATGTAGGTAACAAATGGGCAAAGTTGACAATACAGATATTGTACATAAAAATACTGGCAAAACATCTAAAACATGGTCTGCCTACCCCAACCGCCTTACATTTAGTTCAAGCAATCCAACAGCATGTTGAGGTTTTCTTCTCCTGCTGGCAACCAATATCCTCTCAGCCATAGAGATAGGGCTAGAAATGGAGAGCAAGCACAGCTATTGCCTCTTCCCAGATCTCTCCCCCTTTAGCATCAGCTCTTTGTTCCAGCTCATTGTGTAACTGAGAGCGTAGTAATGTTGACATTTTGGTCACAGGGTAGCTGGTGAATTGGAGATAATGTTTGATAGCCCAATACCTAGTATTCATGTTGATTTGCTGGAGTATCTGGGCTAGGGTTGCCAACCCCATCCCTTTAAACCCGAACACATATTAATTACACAGGTTCTGTGGCTGATTAAGTTGGTAATTAAACTCACTTAGCTCCTTATCTGCATTTAACTAGCCTCAGAACCTGTGTAATTCATATGTGTTCGGGTTTAAAGGGATGAGGTGGCAACTCTAATCTGGGCTAATGTCAGAAGGCTCCCAGTCTTGCAAATGCTTCATGGCTAATTAAATATAGTGTGAATCACCATCCTAATCAGCTATTAAATCTGTGTAATTCATGTTTTTTTTAAAGACTAACTCCAGGAATCAGCATGTTATACATAGTTACATTGGTTCAGCTTGGACCAATTTAACTGTGTATATACCATACCTGGCCAATGCTGCTGGAAGCTGGAAATCACTGAAGTAGACATTGCTAATTTTCTAAATGAATGCAAAGCATTCTCTGATTGGTCAAGGTGGAGAGTGTGACATCACAGCCTTGCCTCTCCACCCTGTTCTTTCAGAAAATGTTTTGAATACATTCAGAAAATGGAAAGCATTCTATAAATGACAGCTGACCTCCTGTATTCCACAATGCATCAGGCTGGCCACTGGTATATCATTTACATAGTTAAATTGGTCCAGCTTGGACCACTATAACTATGTATATACCACACCTGGCCAATGCTACTGGAAGCTGGAAATCACTGAAGTAGACATCGCTAATTCAGTGATACCCACTAGCTTCTGGGTCCCATGCTGAGCAGCTGACCTGATGCATTGTGAAAACAGGAGGCCGGCCACTCAGCACAGGAGCCATTGAGAGAATGCTTTGCATTTTCTGAATGAATTCAAACCATTCTCTGATTGGCCAAGGTGAAGAGTGTGACATCACAGCCCTGCCTCTCCACCCTGTTCTTTCAGAAAATGGTTTGAAAACATTCAGAAAATGCAAAGCGTTCTCTCAATGGCTCTCAATTGGTCCAGCTGACCTCCTGTATTCCACAATGCATCAGGCTGACCACTCAGCATGGGACCTGGAGTGGCCAATCGTCTGTGTTTCACAATGTATATCATATACAGTACATACTTACCTGAAGGGCGCGTGCGGCACGCTCTGTGATCAGCGAGTCTGTGAGACTCGCTGGATCACAGATCCGAGTAAGGGGTCGATCCCGACCCCTTACCACGTGATCAGCTGTCAGCCAATGACAGCTGATCATGTGATAATAACAGAGCCGGTAATCGGCTTTTTTTCCTCCTCGCGCTGACAGCGCAAGGAGAAAAAAAAAAAAAAAAGCCGATCACCGGCGGCAGTGAGAGGGACATCAGTCCCTCTCACTGCAATGTGCCCAATCCATTGTGCCCACCTTTGCCCCATTAAAGTGCCGCCTACCAGTGCCCACACTGCCATCTCTCAGTGCCACAGTGCCATCTCTCAGTGCCCACAGTGCCAGTGCTGCACATCAGTGTCACCTGCCAGTGCTCATCTGTGTCACCTACCAGTGCTCATCTGTGTCACCTACCAGTGCCCATCAGTGCCCATAAGTGCCACCTAGCAGTGCCCATCAGTGCCCATCAGTGCCACCCATCAGTGCCACCCATCAGTGTCATCCATCAGTGCCCATCGGTGCCACCCATCCGTGCTACCCATCTGTGCCACCCATCCGTGCCACCCATCCGTGCCACCCATCCGTGCCCATCAGTGCCATCTTTGCTGTCCCCATCAGTACCGACTTATCCATCCCCACCAGTGCAGCCTATCAGTGCCCACCAGTGCAGCCTATCAGTGCCCACCTGTGCCGCCTCATTAGCGCATATCAATGAAGCGGAAAAATTACCTGTTTGCAAAATTTTATAACAAACTATTAAACGTGATTTTTTTATTTTTTTTAATTTTCCATCTTTTTTTGTTTGTTTAGCAAAAAATAAAAACCCCAGCTGTGAATAAATACCACCAAAAGAAAGCTCTATTTGTGGGAAAAAAATGATAAAAATTTAATTTGGGTACAGTGTTGTATGACCGCGCAATTGTCATTCAAAGTGCGTCAGCGCCAAAAGCTGAAAATTGGTCTGGTCACAAGGGGGGTTTAAGTGCCCAGTAATCAGGTGGTTAATGACCAGGCCATTTTTTTGTGATACGGCACTGCATTGCTTTAACTGACAATTGCGCGATTGTGTGACGCTGTACCCAAACAAAATGTATGTCCTTTTTCCCACAAATAGAGTTTTCTTTTGGTGGTATTTGATCACCTCTGCGGTTTTTATTTTTTGCGCTATTAAAAAAAAAAGACGGACATTTAAAAAAAAAACATATATTTTTTATTACTGCTATAAAACAGATCCAGTAAAAAAGTAAAAAAGTTCTTAATTAACTTTAGGCCAATATGTATTTTACGTATCTTGGTAAAAAAAAATCCCAATAAGTGTATATTGATTGGTTTGTGCAAAAGTTATTGTGTCTACAAACTATGGGATAGATTTATGGAATTTTTATTTATTTTACATGTAATGGCAGTGATTAGCATTTTTTAGCAGGACTGCGACTTTGGACACTAAGTGACACTTTTTGGGGACCAGTGGCACCAATACAGTGATCAGTGTTTTTGTGGTGTCAGGAAAGCGATTTTACATGTGTTCCCGACACACAAATGTGAACGCAGGCTAAATGTTGCATTGGTGGTCAGTGTAAATCTTCCCATTACATTGGTGCTTGGTGTAGAATCCTTTCATTCACACTAGTGGCCAGTGTGAATGCCCCCCTTACATTGGTGGTCAGTGTAAATCCCTCTTTATATTGGTGGTTACTGTGAATGCTTCTATTACATTAGTGGTCAGTGTAAACCCCTATTACATTGGTGGCCAGTGTTGAAACTCCTCTTTATATTGGTAGTTGGTAAATAAAAAAAAAAAATGAGCATTGCCATTGATTGAAACAAGAGTGAAACTGCATGGAGAAGGGGTGGCAATAAATGTTTTGCCCAGGGTCCAATCAATATTAAAGACGGCCCTGGGTATGTTGTTACGCACAGCTAGGCTGCCCCGCTGCAGTACATGTGCGGGGTCGGTCCGGAAGTAGTTAAACCATTAGCTAGCTCGTGTATATGTGTTAACATGTATCAAAATGTATGATGTGGACACTTATGCCTCGTACACACGGTCAGATTTTCCCACAGGAAATGTTCGATGTGAGCTTGTTGTCGGAAATTCCGACTGTGTGTATGTTCCATCGGACATTTGCTGTCTGAATTTCCAACAACAAATGTTTGAGAGCAGGTTCTCAAACTTTCCGACAACAAAACTTGTTGTCAGAAATTCCGAGCGTGTGTACAAAATTCCGACACACAAAAGTCCATGCATGTGTTGGAACTGCGATGGGCAACACTGCCCAGAGCATCCCAATGCGAATGGTGTGAATAGACCCTTAAGGGCTCATTCACACTTGCCCACACACACTAAACTGGAGAAGTTTATTGTGCAGGCAGGACTGCAGTCTGTTTCAGGCTGCACTGATGCGTGGCAGGGTGTGGTGTGATTCGCCATCCAATGAGGTGCAATAATATGCAGACATGCAGCTGGCTTGTAATGAAACAGAGAACAATTGTGTTCTATGTGCCCTAGCAGGGACTGGCATTCTTCCAGCATGGAAAACACCAGTCACTGCTCTAGTGTGAACAGGCCCTAAGCCTAAAGGGGATTTGAAGTCGAAAAGTAAAGGTTTGCTATCTTCATGAGGAACATTTAGAAATGTTATTTGTGCCAACACAAGGCCCTAAAAAATGTACCTTTTCACTTAATGACTTTATGAAAAATAGGAGTACCCTAATGTAGAACTGAAAGCAATTTATTTTCATTTTGGATAGAGTAAGGGGGGTCCCATAGGAAGTGAGAGGATATCCCTCCAAAGTGAGAAAAATCCCTGGTAGTCACCAGAATAAGTATCCCAATCAAAAGCTTTTCTTTATATCCCTGTTATGGTGACCACTCAAAGGGTTTGATTTACCAAAGGTAAATAGACTGTGCACTTTACAAGTGTAAGTGCAATTGTCATGTATAGGGATTAGCCCGATGTTCGAGTCGAACATCAAGTGTTCGCCCGTTGGCCAAATAACGAACATTATGGGGCGTTTGCAGGAAATTCAAGCACCCCGTGGAATGCCCCATAATGAACCTGCATTCTTTGGCCAATCACAGCACGTTCTGCTGTGATAGCCATGATTGGCCAAAGGCAGGGTGCCTTTGGCCAATCATGGCTCAGGTGGCTAAGTCCACGCCCCACACTGTTAGGCTGCTTACAGAGCGGCGGTACATAGTTTTATGAATGAGTGCAGCAAAATTACATTTGTAAAGGAAAAAATGTAATTTAAATCTGCTTGTGGCTGGAATGTATTGCCGGATCCCGGCAATATACATAAAAATCGTTGAAAAAAAACGTCATGGGTTCCCCCCAGTCCATTACCAGGCCCTTTGGGTGTGGTATGGGTATTAAGGGGAAACCTGTGCCAAAATGTAAATAAAAATTGCATGGGAGTCACCCCCAAATCCATACCAGGCCCTTCAGGTCTGGTATAGATTTTAGGGGAACCCCATGCCAAAATTAAAAAAAAAGGATGTGGGGTCCCCCCAAAATCCATACTAGGCCCTGATCCGAGCACGCAACCTTTATTGAAAAAAAGTGTCCCACGATGTCCATTCGTCTTTCATCCAAGCGCTAATGACCCGAAAACAAAACCGGAAAGACTCTGCCTCGATGGGAGGCGTCCCGCGACTGCAGGCTTTTTTCAATTACAGCTGTTATATAGCTGAGGGCGGGGTCACCCGGTGACGCAAATGGGTGACCCTGCCCCCTCTGACGTTACATGACGTTGCATGATGTCAGAAGGGGGCCAAACTGTCTACTGTCAGTTTTACAATTTTTACACTTTTTTGGTGAATGTGTAGGGGTACAATGTACCCGATACCCATTCACATAGGGGGGGCAGCATCTGGGGGTCCCCTTTTCAAAGGGGGCTGCCAAATTCCGATAAGCCCCCACCCGCAGACCCCCTCAACCACCAGGCAATGATTGTGGGGAAGAAGCCCTTGTCCCATCAACATGAGGACAAGGTGTTTTGGAGGGGACCCCAAAACACCCTCCCCATTTTGAGGGCATGTGGCCTGGTAGGGTTCAGGAGGGGGGCACTCTCTCATCCCCCTCTTTTCCTGCGGCCTGCCAGGTTGCGTGCTTGGATAAGGGTCAGGTATAGATTTTGGGGGGACTTCCATGCCATTTTTAAAAAAAAGTTTGCACAGGGTTCCCCTTAATATCCATTCCAGACCTGGAGAGCCTGGTATGGATTTTGGAGGGACCCCGATGCAATTTTTTTTACCTTTTGGTGCAGGGTTCCCCTTATTATTCATACCAGACCCAAAGGGCCTGGTAATGGACTGGGGGGGGGGGGGCATGCCATTTTTTTCAATGATTCTTATCTATATTGCCGGGATCCTACAATTCATTACAGCCACAAGCAGTTTTAAATTAAATTTTTTCCTTTAGAAATGCAATTTTGGTGTGGTAAACATGGGAAAGATGCGCTACTTTACAGGCATACTAAGGACACCCCCCAGGCACAATATTTAAAGGAATATTTATTTTTTATTGTTTCACTTTAAGTATTATTAAAATCACTGCTCCTGAAAAAACAACCATTTTTAAAACTTTTTTTGCATTGATACATGTCCCCTGGGGCAGGACCCGGGTCCCCAAAAACTTTTTTAAGGCAATAACCTGCAAATAAGTCTTTAAAATTAGTACTTTTGACTGTTCATGTTCCTGTCCCATAGACTTTAACGGTGTTCGCACCAATTATTTGCCTGTTCGCAAGTTCTGGTGTGAACCGAACCGGGGGGGGGGGGGGGGGGGGTGTTCGGCTCATCCCTAGTCATGTAAGCCAAGGGGTGGGGATACCAGTGACATCACTGTCCTAATATGGTCACTGGCCATACACTAATAGGCCACTTTATTTGGTATACCTGTTCAATTGCATGGTAAAAAAATTGCTAATCAGCCAATCACATGGCAGCAACTCAATGCATTAAGGCATCTAGACATAGTGAAGACGACTTGCTGAAGTTCAAACCAAGCATCAGAATGGGGAAGAAAGGGGATGGTTGTTGGTGACATACGGGTTGGTCTGAGTATTTCAAAAGCTACTGGAATTTTCACACACAACCATCTCTAGGGTTTACAGAGAATTGATTACTGTGATTACTTTTTTGAATGAGTAGGGTTATTATGTACCACTTACTCATTTACATAGGGGAGGGGGCAGTAAGTCAGGACTGGACACTAGATAAGCAGTATTAAGTCTATTATTTGTAGCACCCTCTACATCGGTAGGTACTAGAGGTTAGGGTTTTTGGTAGTGCAGACAAATTTAAGCAGGCCTAGCTGGAAGATAGGCCTGTTTGTTTTGGTTTGTATGGGCTGGGAGTGGCTCAGAATTAGCAGCTGGTGATTCACAGGCAGCATCACTAACACCTCCCTCTTCTTTCTAGAGCCTTTTGGAAGGTACTAGAAAGAGGGAAGGAGAAGAGAGGTGGAGCTGCCTGGGGTATGTTAAGGAGCCCTGACCAGTCCCCAACCTGAATTGGCATGGGGCAGGCCTCCTTAAATATCCTGAGTCAGCCCAGCTGGGGAGAGTTGTCAGGTGGAAGAACTGAGGATGGAGTGTTAGGTTGTCAGGGCCTTTGAGGGAGCTCCCCAGTCTGGGGGGAGGGGGGGTGACCTTGGGCCTGGGACTCGGGTGCATTGATCTAACTGTAGGGGTGATGGGCTATCAGGGACATGATAGAGATCGCTGTTCCCGATCACTGTGAACAGAAGATCTCTGACATGTCATCTGTCAGATTGGGGAATCGCCTTGTTTACAGTTCCTCATTCTGCCTCTGTACACTGCGATCGCGGGTCACTGGCAGACATCGAGTCTACTGGACCCGCGGACACACTCCTGCCCGCTATCTCCTGTGCAAAGACAGACGTACACCTATGGCGGTTTTCGCAGGAGAGCCAACCTTCCACAGTATATTGACAGCAGCTGGTCGGCATGCGGTTAAGCAATGATAACTGTTCGATAATTCAAAGAGCCAATAAACTAGCAAACCAATCAAAGGAAATTTATAAGAAAAAATAAATGAAATAGTTGTTTTACTGGCAAGAGTACATGGTCTTTGGTTAATCCTATTTTAAAAGCACAAACAAGCATTTTCACAGTACATAAGCTGTCTGTAAACATCATAGAATTGTCAGGCATCCAAGCAAACATAACCAACTTTTGATGTCTGCTGCAAGAACACTTGGATTGGAAGTGTTCCTGTTTAAGCTATAGAAAAGGTATGATACTTCCCTGTAGATATTACCTTGTCCATGCATCTATAAAAACATCAAGAAGATTACTTGGGACACTTTAAGTTCTGGTCTGGAAGTGCTGAATACTGGTCTTAAAGTGGAAATCCAGTCCAAACGTTCCTCTCTTGTTTTGAACTGAGTGGGCAAGGTTTACATATTTTTTTTTTTAAATTATGCTACCTTTGCCATTTTTCAGTATTACCTTCACTTCCTGCCCCAGTGACAGTGGTCACTAAAACAGAAGGTGAGGGGAAACTCTCTAATAGGGAGACAGACAGCAATAAAAACCTAAAAGAATGGGGAAGGGGTAGAACTTTTACCATGTTTTTAATGCTGTCATCTGCTCTTGGGAGATTTCCATCCACTTCATGTTACCATGACAGTGGTCACCAGGACAGGAAGTGACTTCCTCAATTGGCACTCAGAGTAATGCAAATCTGACAGACATTTTAACCTCTCCACACTCTATTCAAAACAACAAAGCTTTTTGGGATGGAGTTCCACTTTAATGGAAGTGCTGGATGTAGCATTTAGCAGGTTTCAGCAGTTATTCGGCATACTTCAGAAGATCATTTTGTCAAACCAGAGAGGTAAACAGCCCGATCTATGGATGACCAAGGATCTGTGCCTGCACCTGCTGCACAGAAAATGTTGAAACCTACCCATGCACCTTAGTAGGAGTGCTGGAGGTTAGCCATACTGTTATACAAGTTAAACTTTGTAGCAGGTGATCAGCTTGACTCAGCCTTGGATGCCTCTTATATTGTCTGAGAAAAATGTAGATGAAGCCAGATCAGTATGAAACATTTTGTCGCTAGAATTTAGAAATTGCAGATCTTAAGCTAGCCAAGAGATGGAGGTAATTAGAATTCCACTTTTGCCATCTTTAAAAACGAGATATCCACTGACTGCACTGTACAATGTTAAAGTGAACCTGTGGTTAGTTCAGAACCCTTATGCCGCGTACACAGGATAAAACATTCCGACACCAAAACTGTGGATTTTTTTCCGACGGATGTTGGCTCAAACTTGTCTTGCATACACACGGTCACACAAATGTTGTCGGAAATTCCGAACGCCAAGAACGCGGTGACGTACAACACGTACGACAAGCCGAGAAAAATGAAGTTCAATAGCCAGTGCGGCTCTTCTGCTTGATTCCTAGCATGAAAATTTGAGATCCAGCTCTCAAACATTTGTTGTCAGAAATTCCGACAGCAAATGTCCGATGGAGCCTACACACGGTTGGAATTTCCGACATGAAGCTCACATCGAACATTTGTTGTCGGAAATTCTGACCGTGTGTACGCAGCATTACACTTGTCTTCTTTTGGGTCATTTAGCAACAGGATCAAAAGTATAGCATTAGTCTAAGGTCAGCAGTACAACTTCATTTTGTTTGATGGTGTAAAGCAGGTTTTGCCAGACTATGCCCCAAAGAGAACAGACAGCCTGCTACAGATGTAGCAATATGGACTACAATCATAGTACAATCGTACCTTCCAGTATGGCAAAGCATTGTCTGTCCCTCTAGTGATCAGTGTATCAGGTGATGTCATATTTGTGTGACAAACAAAAGGATTGTGGAACGAATAGTCTCCCTGTCAGATAATTGCTTTGCATAATTAAGTGCCAGGGCTACATATCCCAGAGATCTTTGCTGCCATCGGGAGATTGCTAGGAGTAGCTATAAGCTATAAAAGAAGCAAAAGCCTGCGCGGAGCTCTCTTCCTCCCGGGCCTGAAGCATGAGAGACGTCTCTGTGCAAGAGGAAGAGAGAGGTCACGGCCTACCACGTGGAGTACCAACTTCCAACCCATAACCTGAGAGCCCTAGCTCTGCCGTTTGCTGTCGGACATCCTTCCAGCACCACTCCGGTCGCCTGCCTGTCGGTGTGTGTCAAACTTCACGTTGAGATATTGAGACAGCGCATCCGCTGCACGAGTGTTGCTTCACGAGTTCCTGTCCGGAGGACATCGGATCGGTAATTTGAGAGAGGGCAGATCGCTCGACATTTATACATTCTTTGACACCGTTACATTGAGACACTTTGCACAGACATCTCTACTTAAGGAACACTTTACTGCATTTACTTGAACTTTGCTTAGACATCTTTAGCCTTCCTCACTACAAGAAATCTACTGTTTCCCACTACACCTAATCATATTAAAGTTAACAAGCTTCTATATGCCGGTGAAGAATATCAGATCTGCAATGTGGACTTTATTGCCATTACTGATAGAGAGGCCCCTATATTATCATTTCCTGAAATTATATTTTAATTTCCTGCACTCCCTTCTTAGGATAGCATTATATGCTGGCTAGGTCCATCTTCTACAAAGTTGCAGTATAATCAGTTAGCTGAAATATCCGTTTAGGGCAGTGTTGGCGAACCTTGGCACCCCAGATGTTTTGCAACTACGTTTCCCATGATGCTCTTGCATTCTGCAGTGTGGGTGAGCATCATGGGAAATATAGTTCCAAAACATCTGGGGTGCCAAGGTTCGTCATTACTGGTCTAAGGGGTAACATTATCTCTCAAGGAAGGCCTTGCTAAGTCTTGGGGGGGGCTAAGGGGGCTGCGGCACATGGATGTTTTTTTACCTTTATGCTTGACTAAGCTTGAAGGGATTTCCTTCATGTGAACTTAGCTGTAAGCCTAGCCAGCCTGTGTGGGCAGGTCCAACCTCACCCGAGGCACCTGCATGCCTTACACCAGGACCTGCCTAATACATTGCCTTGAAAAAGTATTCATACCTCTTCAAATTTTCCACATGTCATGTTACAACCAAAAACGTAAATGTATTTTATTGGGATTTTATGTGGTAGATCAACACAAAGTGCCACATAATTGTGAAGTGGAAGCAAAATGATAAATGGTTTTAAATTTTTTTTTACAAATAAATATCTGAAAAGTTTGGCATACATTTGTATTCAGCCCCCTTTACTCTGATACCCCTAACTAAAATCTAGTGGAATCAATTGCCTTCACAAGTCACCTAATTAGTAAATAGAGTCCACCTGTGTGTAATTTAAACTCAGTATAAATACAGCTGTTCTGTGAAGATCTCAGAGGTTTGTTAGAGAACCTTAGTGAACAAACAGCATCATGAAGGCCAAGGAACATGCCAGACAGGTCAGGAATACAGTTGTTGAGAAGTTTAAAGCAGGGTTAGGTTATAAAAAAATATCCCAAGCTTTGAACATCTCATAGAGCACTGTTCAATCCAAAATGGAAAGAGTATGGCACAACTACAAACCTACCAAGACACGGCCGTCTACCTAAACTGACAGGCCGGGCAAGGAGAGCATTAATCAGAGAAGCAGCCAAGAGGCCCATGGTAACTCTGGAGGAGCTGTAGAGATCCACACCTCAGGTGGGAGAATCTGTCCACAGTAGTGCACTCCACAAATCTTGCCACAAATCTTATGGACGAGTGGCAAGAAGAAAGCCATTGTTGAAAGAAAGCTAGATGTCCTGTTTGCAGTTTGTTAGAAGCCATTTGGGGGAAACAGCAAACCTGTGGAAGAAGATGCCCTGGTCAGATGAGACCAAAATTGAACTTTTTGACCTAAAAGCAAAATGCTATGTGTTGCGGAAAACTAACACTGCCATAACCCTGAACACACCATCCCCTCCGTGAAAAATGGTGGTGGCAGCTTCATGCTGTGGGGATGCATTTCTTCAGCAGGGACATGGAAGCTGGTCAGAGTTGATGGGAAGATGGATGGAGCCAAATACAGGCAATCTTAGAAGAAAACCTGTTAGAGTCTGCAAAAGGCTTGAAACTGAGCAGAGGTTCACCTTCCAGCACGAAAACAACCATAAACATACAGCCAGAGCTAAAATGGAATGGTTTAGATCAAAGCATATTCATGTGTTCGAAAGGCCAAGTCAAAGTCCAGATCTAAATTCAATTGAGAATCTGTGGCAAGACTTGAAAATTGCTGTTCACAGATGTTCTCCATCCAATCTGACAGAGCTTGAGCTATTTTGCAAAGATGAATGGGCAAAAACTTCACTCTCTATATGTGCAAAGCTGGTAGAGACATCCCCAAAAATACTTGCAGCTGTAATTGCAGTGAAAGGTGGTTCTACAAAGCATTGACTCAGGGGGCTGAATACAAATGCATGCCACACTTTTCAAGTATTTATTTGTAAAATAAATTGAAAACCAATTATGAGCCATTTTGTGTTGGTCTATCACATAAAATACCAATAACATACGTTTACGTTTTTGGATGTAACATGACAAAATTTGGTCATGAGGTAGGAATACTTTTTCAAGGAACTGTACATAGGGCTGACTCAGGCCTAGCACACAAGCCACCGACAGTCTACAGTTCATGCAAAACTGTGCTTTTGTCACACACATACATGTATAGTGTGCCCTAGACATGGAGTACCCCGAACACTCACTGACCATATCCCTTGTCACCCTTGACAATGACTCTGCTCTGGGTGGGGACACTTCTTGCAACTTTGTGTGTTCCACATGGTTACAGGATAGAGCTAATGCTTCTATATGCACCACCAGCCCCTAGTCTGATCAGGTTTGCACTCAGTTGCTCCACTGGGATCCTATATCCTACTGTGTGTTTATCCATGAGATACACAGTTTAGCATTGGCATAATGGTAACTATCTCACCTTACATCACCTCTGGTAACAGGAATGCACTTCAAACACTTCAAGTAGCCACAGGCATGGTGCAACCTTTTATTGAGGTAGTCCATATGCACAGTTCAATAAATGAATTATCTTCCATTCAGCAATAAACAGTTCTTCCCTTCATCCAGCAGCATCTGACCTTGGCTAGTCTCCACCCACAACCTAAATAGGATCCTGCCAGGAAAGATGTAAAGCAGACACTTTCCCTAATGGGGTAATAAATTACCCATGCCTACATGTGTACTTCATGTACTCTAATGCCGGGTACACACGGTCAAATTTTCCGACGGGAAATGTTCGATGGGAGCTTGTCGGAATTCCCGACCGTGTGTAGGCTCCATCGGACATTTTCAATCGGAATTTCCGACAAACAAAATTTGATATCTGGATCTCAAATTTTCCGACAACAAAATCCGTTGTCGTAAATTCCGATCGTGTGTACACAATTCCGACGCACAAAGTTCCACGCATGCTCGGAATCAAGCAGAAGAGCCGCACTGGCTATTGAACTTAATTTTTCTCGGCTCGTCGTACGTGTTGTACGTCACTGCGTTCTTGACGTTCAGAATTTCCGAAAAGATTTGTGTGACCGTGTGTATGCAAGACAAGTTTGAGCCAACATCGGTCAGGAAAAAAAACATGGATTTTGTTGTCGGAATGTGGGATCGTTTGTAATCAGCATTAGGGTGAATACACTACAGAGTACCAGCCTGAATAAGATGGACACACAGGTAACTTGCAGCAGACCGCTTTTATCAAGGTTAGAGCCTATTCCTGTCATGCCCCTTAGTTCATCTAAAGTTCCTGAATGAAAAAGAAGACTAAACGGTTGACTATGCCCCACTTGACTCCATTCAGGATGAAGAAACCAGTTTTATATGGATTCACTTTCAACTCATGCATCTATGTAGGTTGTCATAATCTGCACTTTGTATTAATGTATTTCTGCAGATTGTATACCCCACAATGCTTTGCAGACTCAATACAAGGGTACGTAGAAGACAATACTTTTCTTTGTGCCCTGTATACCCCACAATGCTGTGTTTAGTCCAACTGGGGTGTGTTTCTTAAAGCTGATTTTTAGATATGCCTTTTTTTGCATGGGTACATTGGTCCAGCTTTGGACCAGTGTAGGTATGCAGGTGCCATGCCTGGCCTATTCCCTTGGAAGCTGGAAATCACTGTAGTACAGTGAGGAAAAAAAGTATTTGATCACCTGTTGATTTTGAATGTTTGCCCACTGAAATGATCAGTCTATAATTTTAATGGGAGGTTTATTTTAACAGTGAGAGACAGAATAACGACAAAAAAATCCAGAAAAACGCATTTCAAAAAAGCTATAAATTGATTTGCATTTTAATGAGTGAAATAAGTATTTGATCCCCTATCATTTAGAAAGATTTATGGCTCTCAGGTGTCTTCTATACAGGTAACAAGCTGAGATTAGGAGCACTCTGTTAAAGGGAATGCTCCTTAATCTCAGCTTGTTACCTGTATAAATGACACCTGTCCACAGAAGCAATCAATCAGACTCCAATCTCTCCACCATGGCCAAGACCAAAGAGCTGTCCAAGGATGTCAGGGACAAGATTGTAGCCCTACACAAGGCTAGAATGGGCTACAAGACCATGCCAAGCAGCTTGGTGAGAGGTTGACAACAGTGCAATTATTTGCAAATGGAAGAAACACAAAATAACTGTCAATCTCCCTCGGTCTGGGGCTCCATGCAAGATCTCACCTTGTGGAGTTTCAATGATCATAAGAACAGAGAATCTTGTCAATTACCTTAAGGCAGCTGGGACCATAGTCACCAAGAACACAATTGGTAACACACTACGCCGCAAAGAACTCAACTCCTGCAGCACCTGCAAGGTCCCACTGCTCAAGAAAGCACATGTACAGACCCATCTGAAGTTTGCTAATGAACATCTGAATGATTCAGAGGAGAACTGGGTGAAAGTGTTGTGGTCAGATGAGACCAAAATCAAGCTCTTTGGCATCAACTCAACTCGCTGTGTTTGGAGGAGGAAGAATGCTGCCTATGACCCCAAGAATACCATCCCCACCATCAAACATGGAGGTGGAAACATTGTGCTTTGGGGGTGTTTTTCTACTAAGTGGACAGGACAACATCACCGCATGAAAGGGACGATGGACAGGGCCATGTACTGTCAAATCTTGGGTAAGAACCTCCTTCCCTCAGTCAGGGCATTAAAAATGGGTCATGGATGGGTATTCCAGCATAACAATGACCCAAAACACAAAGCCAAGGCAACAAAGGAGTGGCTCAAGAAGAAGCACAGTGGCCTAGCCAGTCTCCAGACCCTAATCCCATAGAAAATATGTGGAGAGAATTGAAGGTTCGAAGTAACCAAACGTCAGCCTCGAAACCCTAATGACTGCAAAGAGGAGTGGGACAAAATCCCTCCTGAGATGTGTGCAAACCTAGTGGCCAACTACAAGAAATGTCTGATCTCTGTGATTGCTAACAAGAGTTTTGCTACCAAGTACTAAGTCATGTTTTGCGAAGGGGTCAAATACTTATTTAACTCATTAAAATGAAAATCAATTTATAACTTTTTTGAAATGCGTTTTTCTGGATAGTTTTGTTTTTCTTTCTCTCACTGTTAAAATAAACCTGCCATTAAAATTATAGACTGATCATCTCTTTGTCAGTGGGCAAACATGCAAAATCAGCAGGGGGGGGGGGATCAAATACTTTTTCCCTTGCGGTAGGTACTGTAGGAGCAGTGCCTTATACAGTGATTTTGAATGAACTGACGCTGACTAGTGAAGTAGGTATATGCTCTGCATGTCCTTCCTAATGCAACACAAACACCTGTACAAGTGTGTAGGATAAGGGACAACATCTTCTACAACACTACACACAAGTGTCTCATCTCTGAGTTTGGTGACTGCCTTAATGTTTGTCTTTCACATGACCGTGGCCCCCACGGCATGTTTCTGGGCATTGGTGAGCACATCTTCAGGAAAGGTGTTACCCTTGTGCTAGGACGAATAACCCTGTTCATCACCTGGCATAGTCCAAAAAACCCACTCTGGGGTAGGCCCCCTATGTGACCTACACTTAGTCACCCAAAAGTTAATGGGAACATGGAGGAATTGTCCCCCGCCTGCCCCTAGGCAAAGTGTGCCATGCAGGGAAGTACATACCAGATCATATGGGATGTTCTCTCATTTTTTCTTTCTGTCTTCTCTCCCACAGTTAAAAAAAAAATATTTATATGTTAATTGGCCTACCTGTAATATGGTCATTAGACTCTGAGCTCCATGAGGAAAACCTGTCATCATTTGTCAATCTCCACCTTCTGAAAATGTTGGTTCTCTGACTGTCTCTAGCTCCAATACTGACCTGGAATTAGTATGCAGATAAAGAATTAAGCTGGCCATAGATAGATCGAATCTTGACCAAGATTCAATCCCTCTATGAGCAGGCTAGTTGTACCCAAGTCGATCCATTATGCCTGTAAGATTTCTTGCATGTGAATACTGTTGGTGGCTATAGCTGCTAGCAGTAATCATTGTGTTCTGCTGGCCAGGAAGGCTTCCCATGCCCCCCCCAAAAAAAATACAATAGCACTGCGGGAGGGATTCCCCCATAAAAACTGACTGTGTTGACTGACTGTATTGATGGGGGAATCAAGTGATTTCCTTTCCTTCCAACTGTGGTGGAAGGAAAGAAATTGCATCATCTATGTCCTGCCTTACTGAAGCCAGGAACAGCCAGATATCTAACATTTTCAGAAGTCTATCCCTCTCAGCAGGTTAGCTTTAAAGAGGAAGTAAACCCTGATGGGTTTACTTCCTCTTTGTTTCCCTGCAAAGGTAAAGCATAATGGAGTACTATGCATCTCATAGTAGCCCATTATGTGTCACTTACCTGTCACGATGTCCCCTCTTCCACGAAGCGTCCATCTTCCTTCCGGGTATCTCTGCTCTGGGGGTGTGAGTGGCCGGAGCAGCGATGACATCACTCCGGTGCATGCGCGCTGAAGCCGTAAGTGATGGCATGTTTGCCTTCACTTGCGGCATGCCCAGTGCGCCTGGACTGTTGTCTATGGCGCACATGCGCCGTAGACAGCGGTGCCCTTTTTTTGTAAAATATCTTCTTAATCATGTAGGTTAAGGAGATATTTCTTGGACCTACAGGTAAGCCTTAATCTAGGTAGTGAGGTAAGCCTGTTTTTTTCCTTGGATTTATCCTTGGGTTTGTTTGTATACTTAATCTAGGCTTACCTGTATGTCAAAGTGGTCTGTAAGGGTTTGCAACAACTTTAAGGGACCAAGATTTGATTTGGCAATGTTTTTTAAAGGTGCTGTAATACAAATTTTCAGCCTTACATAAATTATACCATTTTATAATATTATTGTAGCCAAAAGTTGAGAAATGAGACAGAGGCATTTGAAGTACCAGTTTGCTGTCCACGCTAATGTTGATTTTAAATGTCGGTTGGAGAAATGTTAGATTTAGAGAAAGCTCTTTTCTCCAAAGACAGAGGATCGAGGACAGCAAAATGTGAGAGAGAATAACCAGAAACATGGGTCAAAGGTCACCTATGTACCCAAACCCTATGAATACTCAATCGTGACCCTAATTCTAGGCTTCACTACATATGATCACTGGCAAAATAAAAGTAGATCTGTCAAATCAAGTCAAGAAAAGGAAAATACTACTAAATTCAATTAGATACAGTAGTACAGCTTACACATCAACTAAATGACTAATGCTTGTACACCTCTGGCAATTAGTTAAGTGCAAAGAGCAATAATCCGATCCAGCTGCCAATCAGCTTTAATCAATTTTGAGTTGTCAGAGAAAAGAGAGCTTTTCATGGGGAAATTCTTTTTTTGTGCATTGTTCTTTGTTGCTTAAATGAAGACCCAACAGCATGACATGATTGAATCCTAATTGCTGTGCTTCCTGAATTATTTGGCAGTGGCTTACTACAGATCTGCAGAATGGACAATTTGGTGAGTAACCCCAGGCACTTCAGCCACTTCATTTAAAGCTATGGCCAGCCGATCGTTACAGTACCTCACTCTTACCTCTCCATTATGCTCCGTGGACTTGCCAAACTTATTTTAAAATTGGAACTGACATCACCTGACAGTTTTGCTGTACTCTGCAGTTTATTAATTAAGCAGCTGTTTAAGTCATGATGAAGATTCAGAAAATGGCTTTTTTTTTTTTTTTTGCCCTGTTCTTTAAATTATTTTAATTTGAAACAGGACAAAACTTCACTGAGAATACAAATGGTTAATTTTATTGGATGAACAGGACTTTTACCAGAAACGTTGCACTATACAACAAGTATAATAACTGTGGAGATATTGTATTTACAGCTGTGCTGATGATTTGAATTAAAGAAGTTGAGAATTTTTTCACACAATTTTTTTTTGACATTTTCACTTTAGTTATCCAGCCACGTGAAAAGAATATGCACATCATTAAGTATTCAAAGAAAACAGGATTTTTTTTTTTTTTTTTTTACATGATTGGATAATTAAAGTGAACATTCACACAATTGTTTGATTGAAGATTCTTAACTTTGTTAGTAGATCATCCTGCCTTTACAGCTACTATGTCAACCCTATATGCTATAATCTACTAAAGATGTAAAAATCCCATCATGCTCTACCCCAGAGACTGGAATATCACCATGAGATCTGTAGTTCTCTAAAAACTTGGAAGACATACCTGCCGTAGACAGTAGGCTATATTGGCTGGATCTTCCTTGAGCTGTGGCTGATTGGCCACCTACATGATGGTGCCTGGATAGTTCCAAGATGAACGCCACTTGGCAGAGCCACCTGCATGAAGCCAATTATCTTTTTAGCTGTCTGTAGGGTTGAATTCTGACCAGCACTGTAAGGGGGATATTCTCCATACTGACCACCAATTAATTTGTATCACTGACCACTAATGTTTTGGCTTTAGCAAAGGTCCCCAAGACCTTAAAATTATTTCAAGGGTTCCTCTGAGGTAAGGTTGAGAAAGATTGTTTTAGAAGGTACATACTCCAGGTACATACTCCATACTCAATACTTCCTTTACTACATCTGAGCATGTGCAGGTGTTGGGTCATCTGATCTTTATATCAGGTAATGGCTCACTAGGTACTAAAGCTAGGATAAGAATGGCAGCTCTGGAGCGCCTTAAAAAAAGCCAGAAAAGATAGCCTTCATGTTTATGGCTTGGCATTTACCTCTAAATTTACCTCTAAACTGCTGAGTAGATTTAAAGCTTCCATCAAAATCTTTGAACTGCATGTAATATTTTAGGAAGAATATTTAGCAAAATTACATTCAAATTTTTGTTTATGGTTATTGTTTTATTGCTTTTTATAGCTACATGTTTTACTATATGATACAGTACATTTGTATTCGTCTAGTTGATGCTATCTCACCTATTTACCACAAAGGAACCCTCAACCTTTCAGGTCTTGGGGAACTTGGGGAACCCCTGCTATTAATACTATACCCACAGCTCCTCACAGTATATTAGCATGGTGGTCAGTGGGAAGAATACCCCTTACATTGGTGGTCAATTGGCCCCCTTTATAGATAGCTAAACAGATCTATGGTGTCAATGGTAACTTATCTAAGAAATTTCTGATTGCTCGCGGAACAATTAGCAAACTCTCGAGGAACTCTAGGGTTCCACAGGACCCTGGATGAAAAAAGACTGATCTATAGCCTATCACTATAGAGCACACATTTTCAAGAATTTGGTTACCACTTTCACTTAGAGCTTGTAGCTTTTGTTTGTGTTACCAAAAGGTCTGCACTCCAGGCTGGTTTGAGAATCTTTTGGGAGTTCCCAGCCTGGCAGAGCTGCAGTACATTTAGTTCAGATGCAATGACTAGCAAAACTGACTTTTACAACTAAAGACAGAAATGTGTGAAAACCCATGGTGACCAATTAGAAGTCAGCTTTCATTGTTCCCTTTTTCTAAGCTAATAAATAAAGACATCTGATTGGTTGTCATAAAACAGTACGTTCTGTACCTTTTTGCCCACACATGTGTATGGCACACTAGTACAGGCTTAAAGTATTAAAACATGTGACACAATAGGATACAATCTGCTAAGATCCTCTGAAGTTTAACTTCGACTTAATCTTAAAAAAGTCCTCTTATGTCCCGTACACACGAGTGGATTTTCCGTCAGAAAAATCTTGCATGGTTTTTCCGACGTAATTCCGCTCAAGCTTGGCTTGCATACACACGGTCGGCTGAACTTTCGACCATCAAGAACGCGGTGACGCACAACACTACGACGAGCCGAGAAAATGAAGTTCAATGCTTCCAAGCATGCATCGAATTGTTTCCGAGCATGCGTAGGAATTGCTACAGACGATCGGAATTTCCGATCGGAACTTTTTCCGACCGAAAAATTGAGAACATGCTCTCAATCTTTTGCTGGCTGGAATTTGGCCAGCAAAAGTCTGATGGAGCATACACACAGTCGCATTTTCCGACCAAAAGCTCTCATTGGTCTTTTGCTGGCCGAATTTCCGATCGTGTGTACGCGGCATAAGTTTCCATACCTTATCCTGACCTGCCAATGCTACTACATTTGTCTCTTTCCACATCTGGAAGTTAGAAAGCCAGATGATGAGTGTGCCAATCAAGATCTACTTAGGGGCATACTTAAAGATCACCGGGCACCATAGCAAAACATTAAGGGCGCCCCTCATGGACCTCTCTGCTGCCACAGATGACATAAAGTACATAGAAATAAGAGACAGGCAGCAGGACAGCTGTTAGCGTAGTCATTACATTACCAAGAACCCTACATTTTCAGGAAAGAGGGGGGCATCATTGCAAGGAATTAACTTTAACATGAATTTGTTTCCACCTCTAGGACCCATGCTACTATGGTTACTGTTATGCCACAAAATCTACTATACATCAGAATTAGTCATTTTATTTATTACTTTCAGGATGATAACAGTGCAACACAGTCGTCATGGATCAACAGAGTTAAAATGAGCTATACTCATATAAATATAAAGTGCAGTTACCAATCAGAGCAACTGATCAGATTTTTTTTTTTTTTTCACTAGACAGCTGATCAGTCTTCTGTGTCCTGATTGGTTCTTACAGGTACCTGCACATCAATGTACATTGTACTCTAATAAAGTCTATAAACTACAAATAATGCATTGAGTCAACACAGATTGAACAAAAAACAAGTTAAATTATATGAAAAATATACTCAGCTGAAAAATATAAGAATTTAGATTTAGAAAGAAGTTCAATGACCGCATTACCAGGTTGTAGACCCGGTACTTTAATAAAGATCACAGTGCACCTTACTATCTTTGACACATTATTGCAGATGGAACTTACCTTTTAATATACAGCAATGACATTATCAGATTCTACTTCCCAAAACCTTACACACTTTCAAATGTCAGTTTAATCAAGGTGTGCATTGCTTGCAGTGTCGGAGGACGGTGTTTTATAAAACAGTAATCTAAATGCAATGTTCAGACAGTATAAACAGTCTAGACAATTTATTCAGTGTACAAAAAGTGCCATAGGCACTAATAAAGATGAGATATAATGGAATTGATCAATGACCACAATCCCTCACCCTCCTACATAATCAATTAATAGAAAGAATGCTTTCTGATCCAAACATAAGCATCAAAGCCACTGGTTCGTGCAGCAGCCTTATGGGTTAAGTAATTGCGCCCACACCACCGTACAAAGTTTCCTGATCCAAAGTTTGCATGCAGCACTTACCACTCACGACACGTGTGTCTGAACTGCCATGCCCCCAGAGGCTGGCACCAAGCAGCATCAGGAATGCGTTTGAATACAGAATTGGGCACATGATGATTACAGACTCCAGAATACTACTATTACAATAATAATTTATATCTCACAGGAACAAAAAAAAAAAAAAGCAAAAAAAAAAAAAAAGAAACAGGCAGTTATCAATCCCTGTGTTGCTAAATCCTAGTTCTGGTACAAGTGGCAGTCTGATGTATCATGTCTCTGTGTTGCTCCTTTTTTTGCTGTTAATGTTCAGTTGCTGTAGTAAGTCATGATGAGCACAGCCTGCTCTCTCTTAATGAGCAACGTCTCGGAGTGCCTCAAGTATTGTGCTGTAACCAGCTCCATCCCATTGCTATTGATTTCTGTCCGTTTCATTCTGTAGCAGCCAATCCCAAGGCTTCTGGTTTATGTAACAGACCAGTAACAGGTCACTGCAAACTCCAGACTTGGCAAGAAGAGGCACGGTGTCAGAAGTGTGTTCTTTTATTCTTCCTAGAGCTGAATGTCCTACTGTCATACATATACAAAGCACGTTATATGATAAAGCACTTTTTCCTTATGTGTACATAAGTGTATCTGAACCCAATTACAAACATTATATATATATTGCAACTAACCAATCCTTAAAGGGGCTGTAAATCCTCCGGTTTTTCACCTCAATGCATTCTATGCATTAACCACTTCAGCCCCGGAAGATTTAGCTGCTCAATAAACAGAGCATTTTTTGTGATACTGCACTGCGTTACTTTAACTGACAATTGCGCGGTCGTGCAACGTTGTACACAAACAAAATTAACATCCTTTTTTCCCCACAAATAGATCTTTCTGTTGGTGGAATTTGATCTCTGCGGTCTTATTTTTTGCGCTATAAACAAAAAAAGAGCGTCAATTTCGAAAAAAAAACACAATATTTTGTACTTTTTGCTATAATAAATATCTCCAATTTTTTTTTTTAAAAGGCTAATTTTTTTCTCAGTCTGATATGTATTGTATTCTTCTACATATTTTTGGTAATAAAAATCGCAATAACCTCCCTCCACTAAGTCTGGCTCCAGCCATTTTAACTGTGGGCAGCTGAAGCTGCTGCCTGTTCACTTCCTGGATTTACACAGAGGCACACCTCCAGTTCTGCAGCTCTCATTGGCCCTCTTATGACTCATCCCCCTCCCTTCCTGGCAAACTCCTACAAGAGTGAGAGAGAGAGATGTGCATGATGTCATAAGCCTAGGCTAATGACCAGGCAAGAAACAGGAAGTGGGCTGTATAAGGTGTTTACTGGCAGAAAAATATGGTTTTACTATCCAAAGTAAAAACAACAAGGTCAGAGGATTTAAGAGATGGAAAGTTCAAAAAATTACCGAAGGTCCGCTTTAAAGTGAAAAACCTTTTGTACTGCAGCTCCCCCCAGATCCCCCCTTTTTCTTAACTGAGCCCTATCCGATTCAGCAATGTGCTCCAGGCGCTGCCTCTCTCCTCATTGGACAGATTGATAGCAGCAGCGGGTGTCCAGTGACACAAAGCTGGGGGGCAGGCAGATTCTTGCTGTCTGTGTCAATGGACGCAGCAGCAGGACTCAGGAGCGAGCATGCATGGGTGTCCCCATGGAAATCGGCTTTCCGTGGGGGCACCCAATGAAGGGGAGGGGCCAGGAGCACGGGCGGAGCACCCCAGAAGAAGAGGACCGGGGCTGCTCTGTGCAAAACCAGGTAAGTATAGGCATGTTTGTTATTTTTATGTAAAAAAAAATGAGGGTTTACAACCCCTTTAATGCTCTGTTCACACCATGTAGGTACAAGGGAGTGCGCACACGTTTCTGTGCATGTCATTTTGATGGGGTGCCCTACGCAAGAGAAATGTGAAAAAGAAGTTGCAGCCCCTTTTTTTAGATCATGTCGCACGTGCAAATCACTCACGTTAGCATATGCATGGGGGTGCCCTTAAGAATTACTGTAATGCACCATACACACGGTCGGAAAATCCGACCACAAAATCCATCGGATTTTTTCCGACGGATTTTGTCTGACACTGGTGTTGCATACACACGGTCGGACAAAGTTGTCAGAAAATCCGATCATTCTGAACGTGGTGACGTTTGTTGCCTAAGACGGGACTACGTAGAGGCTAGTAGCCAATAGCTTTGGTCTTGTGATCTGAGCATGCGTGGCACTTTGTCCGTCGGAATTCGCTACACACGATCGGAAAAAGTCCGATAGGACTTTGTGGTCGGAAAATTTGAGAGCAGGAGATAAAACTTCGTCCGTCGGAAAATCCGACGGAAAAAGTACTATGGAGCCTACACACGGTCGGAATTTCCGACAACATTGTCCGATAGTACATTTTCCATCGGAAAATCGGACCATGTGTATGGGGCATAAGAGTACCGCCATGCGTCTGCTAAAGGACAGCGTGTTTCTGTGCACATTCTCTGACACACACAAATGTGGAACTAGGCTACATGAGGTGGCTGCATTAGTTTTTTTTTTTTAATGCTTTTTCCTTAATTGTCACCTGGCTATTCTGTCAGCACCACACTTCCTTCCATAGTGTGACAACACTCACTTAAATTGACACTAAAGCCTTGTTATTTATTTTCTAAACATAAACAAACATGTTATACTTACCTGCTCTGTGCAGTTGGTTTTGCACAGAGCAGCCCGGATCCTCCCCTTCTCAAGTCCCAAGCCAGGACTCCTGGCTCCTCCCTCCTCCCTCCTGCTGGGTGCCCCTACAGCAAACAGCATGCTCTAGGGGCACCCAAGCAGGCATGTTCCCGACCAGCAGCTCTGTGTGTCCATTCACACACAGAGCCATGGCTCGGCCACACCCCCTCCATTTCCTGATTGGCTCACTGGCTGTAATTGACAGCAGCAAGAGCCGATGGCTCCCACTGCTGACTAAAGCCAATCAGGAGTGCGAGTCCCCAGGGAGGCAAGGACATCGCTGGATCGAGAGTGGGCGCAAGTAAGTATTTTGGGAGGGTAGGGGTCAGGGGGGGGCTGCTGCTTACAGAAGGTTTTTTTACCTTCATGCATGAAGGTAAAAAACCCTGTGCCTTTACAGTCACTTTAACTGTGTGAAGTAGTGTTGTCACCCCAGGGCAAGTAGTTCAGGACTACAGAACAACTCCCCCTATTCCTATCTGTATGATATAGGGAAGGTATTCTATAGTCTTCAGAGATAGCTGGGAGCAATAGTAAATGGTAACAGCACAGGAAGTTATCTGCTCACAAGGTTTCTTGCAGAATCAACAGGTATTATTTTGAACCTTAAAAGAAATATCAAGCAGATATGACAAAACACTTTTAATGGTACATTTAACAGACTAAATAGGAGCTAATAAGGAAGGTTTATTGTTAGGGTTTACATACCTTCTAAAAGAAACCTGTCAGAAAAAAAATACAGAGACTTCCATTGATAACCACCTTCTGAAAATGCTAGTTGCCTGGCTGTAATACCACATCTCTTGCTGAACTCTTGATTTGTATACTATGTAGGTCACTGATTCAGAACGCTTGGGATCAGCATGGCATAGTTACCAACATTTTGAAAAAAAAATTGGGGACACTTTTCTCTCTGTAGGCTCTGTATTTTAACTAGGGGTGTGGCATTCAATTGTAGATGTGGCCTAGCATGATTTAAAAAAAAAGCATAGCGCACCGCGACAAAAACAGGTGTGGCTTAAAGGTGTGGTTAGAGTCTGAGATGACTTACATAGTGGAAAATGTGGTAATATATAGGGAATGTAGGTAGGGCAGGGGGTTGAGGGGTGGAAAAGAGGGGTGTGGGAAAAATTGGTGTGGGGATGGAGAAGAGGGGGAGGAGCAGAGTTGGGGTGGGGTGGAGAAGAGGGGGGGTGAGCAGAGTTGGGGTCAGGATGGAGAAGAGGGGGGGTGAGCAGAGTTGGGGTTGGGATGGAGAAGAGGGGGGGAGCAGAGTTGGGGTGGGGGTAGAGAAGAGGGGGGGTGAGCAGAGTTGGGGTCAGGATGGAGAAGAGGGGGGGTGAGAAGAGTTGGGGTCAGGATGGAGAAGAGGGGGGTGAGCAGAGTTGGGGTCAGGATGGAGAAGAGGGGGGTGAGCAGAGTTGGGGTGGGGATGGAGAAGAGGGGGGTGAGCAGAGTTGGGGTCAGGATGGAGAAGAGGGGGGTGAGCAGAGTTGGGGTGGAGAAGAGGGGGGGTGAGCAGAGTTGGGGTCAGGATGGAGAAGAGGGGGGTGAGCAGAGTTGGGGTGGAGATGTTGAAGAGGGGGGTGTGAGCAGAGTTTGGGTCAGGATGGAGAAGAGGGGGGTGAGCAGAGTTGGGGTCAGGATGGAGAAAAAGGGGGGGGGGTGAGCAGAGTTGGGGTGGAGATGGAGAAGAGGTGGTGAGCAGAGTTGGGGTGGAGATGGAGAAGAGGTGGTGAGCAGAGTTGGGGTGGAGATGGAGAAGAGGGGGGTGAGCAGAGTTGGGTGACGGAGAAGAGGGGGGGTAAATAGGACTGGTAAAGGGGGTTTATGAGCAGAGCTGGGCTGTTCCGGCTTTAAATAGTAGGACTCACCACTGTAGTTTTCTGGCGACAGACATGGGTACCTGCCTTGGGTATCTTTCTCTGTTCACCACCGCACCCCCCCCCCCCCCTTCATTAAGCCTGAGATAAGGCAAGCTGAAAGGGGATGGTCCTGCAGGTAAGCTCCCTTTATTTGCTTCCCTTCAGAAGGCGGGCTGGGCACTATCTCGGGTGTCGGCCACACCCCCTCCTTGTGTCCCAGCCAATCAGACACTTCAAGCCTCACAAGCTCTGCCTTGTGGGTGTTGTAAAGAGAGTGTCTGCTCTAATCTACTGGGGGAGGAGTTAGGAGGAGGGATAAACTGGCATTCAATGCTTCTGATTCTCTGTCTCTTGGCACCCTGCCCAGCAGCACCTGTGCTCCAACCTAATTTTCGGGATTCTGCCCAGGACAAGCTCAGACCGGGACATTGGTCTGATTTCCGTGACTGTCCCAGTTGCCAGATGGCCAAGCCATACAGTCACGTATAGCACTAGCATTTTCCTCATCTATCCGGCTTTTAGCCTGTACCTCTGTACAGACTTTCTTTTTGAAAGCCAGAAGACATGTCAGTGGGCTACGAGAACGCTCACAAGTGCCCCCCCCCCCCCCACCCCCAGCCCATTGAGAACTAAAAGCCTGTGAAAAAAAAATAAATAAACTATTGTGCTAACTGCTGAACTGTTAGGAGATGGAAGTTTGTTTTTAAAAGTCCAGAAGGATAGATGGAGTCTTAAAGGACCTTGTGTAGCCATGAACTTTACAGTCCTATGGCATCTGTCCTAGGGTGAGGACACACTGGATATGGTACGTTCTTGAACTTTAGACCAGAATCAGCCAGACAGCAGATGTAGCATCCATAAAATAGCTGTCTTGAGAAGGACCGGCCTCATATTAGGAGAGAACAGAAGAGCAGAGCAGAGTGCGATGTCAGTAATTTGATCACTTTATTGAGAATAAAAATCATGTAAAGGAAGAAGCATACAGCCTAATGGAGGGGCAGTCACCAGTTCACAGGATGTCACAACAAAAGAGATGCAGGAGGAGTAGAGACAGGACCCACACACAGCATTACAGTGCAGCCTCAACAGAAAAGGATAGGCTTGATAAAGGGACTAAATGCCTGGAAATGCATTGCCTGTAATCTCATGCGTGTTTGATTGCAAACCCTAAAGCCCAGCTCTGAACAAAACAATTTTATGACCAGCTCTCCCTCTCACTTACCTCCAACTAATAATATTGGGGTTTTCCCCTCTTCTCTTGTGAAGCCAGATACTCACCTAATTCCCCTATCCAGGACCCTTGCCACCACTGGTTCTGGCTGGAGGGGCCACTAATTCAGTGCTGCAATGTGCCCTTAAGATTGCCTTTGCCCTACTGTCACCATGTGATGATGTTCTCTTCTCTCTTCCGAGACGACCCAGCTGCAGCCCATGCAATAGGAAAAGTAGGGCTACAGTATGTTGTTTTTTTTTTTTAATATAATGATTAGTTAGAAGGGGAGGGCAGGAGAAGACTGGATTTTATCCCATAATGGGGCTTTAACATATGTTATTTATGCTATAAAATATGGAGGTACAGTATCCTCCCTCCTGCTGGGTGCCCCTACAGCAAGCAGCATGCTCTAGGGGCACCCAAGCAGGCGTGTTCCCGACCAGCAGCTCTGTGTGTCCATTCACACACAGAGCCATGGCTCGGCCACACCCCCTCCATTTCCTGATTGGCTCACTGGCTGTAATTGACAGCAGCAAGAGCCGATGGCTCCCACTGCTGACTAAAGCCAATCAGGAGTGCGAGTCCCCAGGGAGGCAAGGACATCGCTGGATCGAGAGTGGGCGCAAGTAAGTATTTTGGGGGGTAGGGGTCAGGGGGGGCTGCTGCTTACAGAAGGTTTTTTACCTTCATGCATGAAGGTAAAAAACCCTGTGCCTTTACAGTCACTTTAACTGTGTGAAGTAGTGTTGTCACCCCAGGGCAAGTAGTTCAGGACTACAGAACAACTCCCCCTATTCCTATCTGTATGATATAGGGAAGGTATTCTATAGTCTTCAGAGATAGCTGGGAGCAATAGTAAATGGTAACAGCACAGGAAGTTATCTGCTCACAAGGTTTCTTGCAGAATCAACAGGTATTATTTTGAACCTTAAAAGAAATATCAAGCAGATATGACAAAACATTTTTAATGGTACATTTAACAGACTAAATAGGAGCTAATAAGGAAGGTTTATTGTTAGGGTTTACATACCTTCTAAAAGAAACCTGTCAGAAAAGATATACAGAGACTTCCATTGATCACCACCTTCTGAAAATGCTAGTTGCCTGGCTGTAATACCACATCTCTTGCTGAACTCTTGATTTGTATACTATGTAGGTCACTGATTCAGAACGCTTGGGATCAGCATGGCATAGTTGCCAACATTTTGAAAAAAAAATTGGGGACACTTTTCTCTCTGTAGGCTCTGTATTTTAACTAGGGGTGTGGCATTCAATTGTAGTTGTGGCCTAGCATGATTTAAAAAAAAAAGCATAGTGCACCGCGACAAAAACAGGTGTGGCTTAAAGGTGTGGTTAGAGTCTGAGATGACTTACATAGTGGAAAATGTGGTAATATATAGGGAATGTAGGTAGGGCAGGGGGTTGGGGGGTGGAAAAGAGGGGTGTGGGAAAAATTGGCGTGGGGATGGAGAAGAGGGGGAGGAGCAGAGTTGGGGTGGGGGTGGAGAAGAGGGGGGGGGTGAGCAGAGTTGGGGTCAGGATGGAGAAGAGGGGGGGGTGAGCAGAGTTGGGGTTGGGATGGAGAAGAGGGGGAGGAGCAGAGTTGGGGTGGGGGTAGAGAAGAGGGGGGGGTGAGCAGAGTTGGGGTCAGGATGGAGAAGAGGGGGGGTGAGAAGAGTTGGGGTCATGATGGAGAAGAGGGGGGTGAGCAGAGTTGGGGTCGGGATGGAGAAGAGGGGGGTGAGCAGAGTTGGGGTCAGGATGGAGAAGAGGGGGGTGAGCAGAGTTGGGGTGGGGGTGGAGAAGAGGGGGGGGTGAGCAGAGTTGGGGTCAGGATGGAGAAGAGGGGGGTGAGCAGAGTTGGGGTGGGGGTGGAGAAGAGGGGGGTGAGCAGAGTTGGGGTCGGGATGGAGAAGAGGGGGGTGAGCAGAGTTGGGGTGGGGGTGGAGAAGAGGGGGGGGTGAGCAGAGTTGGGGTCGGGATGGAGAAGAGGGGGGTGAGCAGAGTTGGGGTCGGGATGGAGAAGAGGGGGGTGAGCAGAGTTGGGGTGGGGTGGAGAAGAGGGGGGGTGAGCAGAGTTTGGGTCAGGATGGAGAAGAGGGGGGTGAGCAGAGTTGGGGTGGAGATGTTGAAGAGGGGGGTGTGAGCAGAGTTTGGGTCAGGATGGAGAAAAAGGGGGGGGGGGTGAGCAGAGTTGGGGTGGAGATGGAGAAGAGGTGGTGAGCAGAGTTGGGGTGGAGATGGAGAAGAGGGGGGTGAGCAGAGTTGGGTGACGGATAAGAGGGGGGTAAATAGGACTGGTAAAGGGGGGTTATGAGCAGAGCTGGGCTGTTCCGGCTTTAAATAGTAGGACTCACCACTGTAGTTTTCTGGCGACAGACATGGGTACCTGCCTTGGGTATCTTTCTCTGTTCACCACCGCACCCCCCCCCCCCCCCCCTTCATTAAGCCTGAGATAAGGCAAGCCGAAAGGGGATGGTCCTGCAGGTAAGCTCCCTTTATTTGCTTCCCTTCAGAAGGCGGGCTGGGCACTATCTCGGGTGTCGGCCACACCCCCTCCTTGTGTCCCAGCCAATCAGACACTTCAAGCCTCACAAGCTCTGCCTTGTGGGTGTTGTAAAGAGAGTGTCTGCTCTAATCTACTGGGGGAGGAGTTAGGAGGAGGGATAAACTGGCATTCAATGCTTCTGATTCTCTGTCTCTTGGCACCCTGCCCAGCAGCACCTGCGCTCCAACCTAATTTTCGGGATTCTGCCCAGGACAAGCTCAGACAGGGACATTGGTCTGATTTCCGTGACTGTCCCAGTTGCCAGATGGCCAAGCCATACAGTCACGTATAGCACTAGCATTTTCCTCATCTATCCGGCTTTTAGCCTGTACCTCTGTACAGACTTTCTTTTTGAAAGCCAGAAGACATGTCAGTGGGCTACGAGAACGCTCACAAGTGCCCCCCAGCCCATTGAGAACTAAAAGCCTGTGAAAAAAAAAACAAATAAACTATTGTGCTAACTGCGGAACTGTTAGGAGATGGAAGTTTGTTTTTAAAAGTCCAGAAGGATAGATGGAGTCTTAAAGGACCTTGTGTAGCCATGAACTTTACAGTCCTATGGCATCTGTCCTAGGGTGAGGACACACTGGATATGGTACGTTCTTGAACTTTAGACCAGAATCAGCCAGACAGCAGATGTAGCATCCATAAAATAGCTGTCTTGAGAAGGACCGGCCTCATATTAGGAGAGAACAGAAGAGCAGAGCAGAGTGCGATGTCAGTAATTTGATCACTTTATTGAGAATAAAAATCATGTAAAGGAAGAAGCATACAGCCTAATGGAGGGGCAGTCACCAGTTCACAGGATGTCACAACAAAAGAGATGCAGGAGGAGTAGAGACAGGACCCACACACAGCATTACAGTGCAGCCTCAACAGAAAAGGATAGGCTTGATAAAGGGACTAAATGCCTGGAAATGCATTGCTTGTAATCTCATGCGTGTTTGATTGCAAACCCTAAAGCCCAGCTCTGAACAAAACAATTTTATGACCAGCTCTCCCTCGCACTTACCTCCAACTAATAATATTGGGGTTTTCCCCTCTTCTCTTGTGAAGCCAGATACTCACCTAATTCCCCTATCCAGGACCCTTGCCACCACTGGTTCTGGCTGGAGGGGCCACTAATTCAGTGCTGCAATGTGCCCTTAAGATTGCCTTTGCCCTACTGTCACCATGTGATGATGTTCTCTTCTCTCTTCCGAGACGACCCAGCTGCAGCCCATGCAATAGGAAAAGTAGGGCTATAGTATGTTGTTTTTTTTTTTAATATAATGATTAGTTAGAAGGGGAGGGCAGGAGAAGACTGGATTTTATCCCATAATGGGGCTTTAACATATGTTATTTATGCTATAAAATATGGAGGTACAGTATCCTCCCTCCTGCTGGGTGCTCCTACAGCAAGCAGCATGCTCTAGGGGCACCCAAGCAGGGGTGTTCCCGACCAGCAGCTCTGTGTGTCCATTCACACACAGAGCCATGGCTTGGCCACACCCCCTCCATTTCCTGATTGGCTCACTGGCTGTAATTGACAGCAGCAAGAACCGATGGCTCCCACTGCTGACTAAAGCCAATCAGGAGTGCGAGTCCCCAGGGAGGCAAGGACATCGCTGGATCGAGAGTGGGCGCAAGTAAGTATTTTGGGGGGTAGGGGTCAGGGGGGGCTGCTGCTTACAGAAGGTTTTTTACCTTCATGCATGAAGGTAAAAAACCCTGTGCCTTTACAGTCACTTTAACTGTGTGAAGTAGTGTTGTCACCCCAGGGCAAGTAGTTCAGGACTACAGAACAACTCCCCCCATTCCTATCTGTATGATATAGGGAAGGTATTCTATAGTCTTCAGAGATAGCTGGGAGCAATAGTAAATGGTAACAGCACAGGAAGTTATCTGCTCACAAGGTTTCTTGCAGAATCAACAGGTATTATTTTGAACCTTAAAAGAAATATCAAGCAGATATGACAAAACACTTTTAATGGTACATTTAACAGACTAAATAGGAGCTAATAAGGAAGGTTTATTGTTAGGGTTTACATACCTTCTAAAAGAAACCTGTCAGAAAAGAAATACAGAGACTTCCATTGATAACCACCTTCTGAAAATGCTAGTTGCCTGGCTGTAATACCACATCTCTTGCTGAACTCTTGATTTGTATACTATGTAGGTCACTGATTCAGAACGCTTGGGATCAGCATGGCATAGTTGCCAACATTTTGAAAAAAAAATTGGGGACACTTTTCTCTCTGTATGCTCTGTATTTTAACTAGGGGTGTGGCATTCAATTGTAGATGTGGCCTAGCATGATTTAAAAAAAAAGCATAGTGCACCGCGACAAAAACAGGTGTGGCTTAAAGGTGTGGTTAGAGTCTGAGATGACTTACATAGTGGAAAATGTGGTAATATATAGGGAATGTAGGTAGGGCAGGGGGTTGGGGGTGGAAAAGAGGGGTGTGGGAAAAATTGGCGTGGGGATGGAGAAGAGGGGGAGGAGCAGAGTTGGGGTGGGGGTGGAGAAGAGGGGGGTGAGCAGAGTTGGGGTCAGGATGGAGAAGAGGGGGGGTGAGCAGAGTTGGGGTTGGGATGGAGAAGAGGGGGAGGAGCAGAGTTGGGGTGGGGGTAGAGAAGAGGGGGGGTGAGCAGAGTTGGGGTCAGGATGGAGAAGAGGGGGGGTGAGAAGAGTTGGGGTCAGGATGGAGAAGAGGGGGGTGAGCAGAGTTGGGGTCGGGATGGAGAAGAGGGGGGTGAGCAGAGTTGGGGTCGGGATGGAGAAGAGGGGGGTGAGCAGAGTTGGGGTCAGGATGGAGAAGAGGGGGGTGAGCAGAGTTGGGGTGGGGGTGGAGAAGAGGGGGGGTGAGCAGAGTTGGGGTCAGGATGGAGAAGAGGGGGGTGAGCAGAGTTGGGGTGGAGATGTTGAAGAGGGGGGTGTGAGCAGAGTTTGGGTCAGGATGGAGAAAAAGGGGGGGTGAGCAGAGTTGGGGTGGAGATGGAGAAGAGGTGGTGAGCAGAGTTGGGGTGGAGATGGAGAAGAGGGGGGTGAGCAGAGTTGGGTGACGGAGAAGAGGGGGGGTAAATAGGACAGGTAAAGGGGGGTTATGAGCAGAGCTGGGCTGTTCCGGCTTTAAATAGTAGGACTCACCACTGTAGTTTTTTGGCGACAGACATGGGTACCTGCCGTGGGTATCTTTCTCTGTTCACCACCGCACCCCCCCCCCCCCCCTTCATTAAGCCTGAGATAAGGCAAGCCGAAAGGGGATGGTCCTGCAGGTAAGCTCCCTTTATTTGCTTCCCTTCAGAAGGCGGGCTGGGCACTATCTCGGGTGTCGGCCACACCCCCTCCTTGTGTCCCAGCCAATCAGACACTTCAAGCCTCACAAGCTCTGCCTTGTGGGTGTTGTAAAGAGAGTGTCTGCTCTAATCTACTGGGGGAGGAGTTAGGAGGAGGGATAAACTGGCATTCAATGCTTCTGATTCTCTGTCTCTTGGCACCCTGCCCAGCAGCACCTGCGCTCCAACCTAATTTTCGGGATTCTGCCCAGGACAAGCTCAGACCGGGACATTGGTCTGATTTCCGTGACTGTCCCAGTTGCCAGATGGCCAAGCCATACAGTCACGTATAGCACTAGCATTTTCCTCATCTATCCGGCTTTTAGCCTGTACCTCTGTACAGACTTTCTTTTTGAAAGCCAGAAGACATGTCAGTGGGCTACGAGAACGCTCACAAGTGCCACCCCCCCACCCCCAGCCCATTGAGAACTAAAAGCCTGTGAAAAAAAAAATAAAAATAAACTATTGTGCTAACTGCTGAACTGTTAGGAGATGGAAGTTTGTTTTTAAAAGTCCAGAAGGATAGATGGAGTCTTAAAGGACCTTGTGTAGCCATGAACTTTACAGTCCTATGGCATCTGTCCTAGGGTGAGGACACACTGGATATGGTACGTTCTTGAACTTTAGACCAGAATCAGCCAGACAGCAGATGTAGCATCCATAAAATAGCTGTCTTGAGAAGGACCGGCCTCATATTAGGAGAGAACAGAAGAGCAGAGCAGAGTGCGATGTCAGTAATTTGATCACTTTATTGAGAATAAAAATCATGTAAAGGAAGAAGCATACAGCCTAATGGAGGGGCAGTCACCAGTTCACAGGATGTCACAACAAAAGAGATGCAGGAGGAGTAGAGACAGGACCCACACACAGCATTACAGTGCAGCCTCAACAGAAAAGGATAGGCTTGATAAAGGGACTAAATGCCTGGAAATGCATTGCCTGTAATCTCATGCGTGTTTGATTGCAAACCCTAAAGCCCAGCTCTGAACAAAACCATTTTATGACCAGCTCTCCCTCGCACTTACCTCCAACTAATAATATTGGGGTTTTCCCCTCTTCTCTTGTGAAGCCAGATACTCACCTAATTCCCCTATCCAGGACCCTTGCCACCACTGGTTCTGGCTGGAGGGGCCACTAATTCAGTGCTGCAATGTGCCCTTAAGATTGCCTTTGCCCTACTGTCACCATGTGACGATGTTTTCTTCTCTCTTCCGAGACGACCCAGCTGCAGCCCATGCAATAGGAAAAGTAGGGCTACAGTATGTTTTTTTTTTTTTTAATATAATGATTAGTTAGAAGGGGAGGGCAGGAGAAGACTGGATTATATCCCAGAGTGGGGCTTTAACATATGTTATTTATGCTATAAAATATGGAGGTACAGTATCCTCCCTCCTGCTGGGTGCCCCTACAGCAAGCAGCATGCTCTAGGGGCACCCAAGCAGGCGTGTTCCCGACCAGCAGCTCTGTGTGTCCATTCACACACAGAGCCATGGCTCGGCCACACCCCCTCCATTTCCTGATTGGCTCACTGGCTGTAATTGACAGCAGCAAGAGCCGATGGCTCCCACTGCTGACTAAAGCCAATCAGGAGTGCGAGTCCCCAGGGAGGCAAGGACATCGCTGGATCGAGAGTGGGCGCAAGTAAGTATTTGGGGGGGGTAGGGGTCAGGGGGGGCTGCTGCTTACAGAAGGTTTTTTACCTTCATGCATGAAGGTAAAAAACCCTGTGCCTTTACAATTACTTTAACTGTGTGAAGTAGTGTTGTCACCCCAGGGCAAGTAGTTCAGGACTACAGAACAACTCCCCCTATTCCTATCTGTATGATATAGGGAAGGTATTCTATAGTCTTCAGAGATAGCTGGGAGCAATAATAAATGGTAACAGCACAGGAAGTTATCTGCTCACAAGGTTTCTTGCAGAATCAACAGGTATTATTTTGAACCTTAAAAGAAATATCAAGCAGATATGACAAAACACTTTTAATGGTACATTTAACAGACTAAATAGGAGCTAATAAGGAAGGTTTATTGTAAGGGTTTACATACCTTCTAAAAGAAACCTGTCAGAAAAGAAATACAGAGACTTCCATTGATAACCACCGTCTGAAAATGCTAGTTGCCTGGCTGTAATACCACATCTCTTGCTGAACTCTTGATTTGTATACTATGTAGATCACTGATTCAGAACGCTTGGGATCAGCATGGCATAGTTGCCAACATTTTGAAAAAAAAATTGGGGACACTTTTCTCTCTGTAGGCTCTGTATTTTAACTAGGGGTGTGGCATTCAATTGTAGATGTGGCCTAGCATGATTTTAAAAAAAGCATAGTGCACCGCGACAAAAACAGGTGTGGCTTAAAGATGTGGTTAGAGTCTGAGATGACTTACATAGTGGAAAATGTGGTAATATATAGGGAATGTAGGTAGGGCAGGGGGTTGGGGGTGGAAAAGAGGGGTGTGGAAAAAATTGGGGTGGGGATGGAGAAGAGGGGGAGGAGCAGAGTTGGGGTGGGGGTGGAGAAGAGGGGGGGTGAGCAGAGTTGGGGTCAGGATGGAGAAGAGGGGGGGTGAGCAGAGTTGGGGTTGGGATGGAGAAGAGGGGGAGGAGCAGAGTTGGGGTGGGGGTAGAGAAGAGGGGGGGTGAGCAGAGTTGGGGTCAGGATGGAGAAGAGGGGGGTGAGCAGAGTTGGGGTGGAGATGTTGAAGAGGGGGGTGAGCAGAGTTGGGGTGGAGATGTTGAAGAGGGGGGTGTGAGCAGAGTTTGGGTCAGGATGGAGAAAAAGGGGGGGGTGAGCAGAGTTGGGGTGGAGATGGAGAAGAGGTGGTGAGCAGAGTTGGGGTGGAGATGGAGAAGAGGGGGGTGAGCAGAGTTGGGTGACGGAGAAGAGGGGGGGTAAATAGGACTGGTAAAGGGGGGTTATGAGCAGAGCTGGGCTGTTCCGGCTTTAAATAGTAGGACTCACCACTGTAGTTTTCTGGCGACAGACATGGGTACCTGCCTTGGGTATCTTTCTCTGTTCACCACCGCACCCCCCCCCCCCCCCTTCATTAAGCCTGAGATAAGGCAAGCCGAAAGGGGATGGTCCTGCAGGTAAGCTCCCTTTATTTGCTTCCCTTCAGAAGGCGGGCTGGGCACTATCTCGGGTGTCGGCCACACCCCCTCCTTGTGTCCCAGCCAATCAGACACTTCAAGCCTCACAAGCTCTGCCTTGTGGGTGTTGTAAAGAGAGTGTCTGCTCTAATCTACTGGGGGAGGAGTTAGGAGGAGGGATAAACTGGCATTCAATGCTTCTGATTCTCTGTCTCTTGGCACCCTGCCCAGCAGCACCTGCGCTCCAACCTAATTTTCGGGATTCTGCCCAGGACAAGCTCAGACCGGGACATTGGTCTGATTTCCGTGACTGTCCCAGTTGCCAGATGGCCAAGCCATACAGTCACATATAGCACTAGCATTTTTCTCATCTATCCGGCTTTTAGCCTGTACCTCTGTACAGACTTTCTTTTTGAAAGCCAGAAGACATGTCAGTGGGCTACGAGATCGCTCACAAGTGCCCCCCCCCCCACCCCCAGCCCATTGAGAACTAAAAGCCTGTGAAAAAAAATAAAAATAAACTATTGTGCTAACTGCTGAACTGTTAGGAGATGGAAGTTTGTTTTTAAAAGTCCAGAAGGATAGATGGAGTCTTAAAGGACCTTGTGTAGCCATGAACTTTACAGTCCTATGGCATCTGTCCTAGGGTGAGGACACACTGGATATGGTACGTTCTTGAACTTTAGACCAGAATCAGCCAGACAGCAGATGTAGCATCCATAAAATAGCTGTCTTGAGAAGGACCGGCCTCATATTAGGAGAGAACAGAAGAGCAGAGCAGAGTGCGATGTCAGTAATTTGATCACTTTATTGAGAATAAAAATCATGTAAAGGAAGAAGCATACAGCCTAATGGAGGGGCAGTCACCAGTTCACAGGATGTCACAACAAAAGAGATGCAGGAGGAGTAGAGACAGGACCCACACACAGCATTACAGTGCAGCCTCAACAGAAAAGGATAGGCTTGATAAAGGGACTAAATGCCTGGAAATGCATTGCCTGTAATCTCATGCGTGTTTGATTGCAAACCCTAAAGCCCAGCTCTGAACAAAACCATTTTATGACCAGCTCTCCCTCTCACTTACCTCCAACTAATAATATTGGGGTTTTCCCCTCTTCTCTTGTGAAGCCAGATACTCACCTAATTCCCCTATCCAGGACCCTTGCCACCACTGGTTCTGGCTGGAGGGGCCACTAATTCAGTGCTGCAATGTGCCCTTAAGATTGCCTTTGCCCTACTGTCACCATGTGATGATGTTCTCTTCTCTCTTCCGAGACGACCCAGCTGCAGCCCATGCAATAGGAAAAGAAGGGCTACAGTATGTTTTTTTTTTTTAATATAATGATTAGTTAGAAGGGGAGGGCAGGAGAAGACTGGATTTTATCCCATAATGGGGCTTTAACATATGTTATTTATGCTATAAAATATGGAGGTACAGTATCCTCCCTCCTGCTGGGTGCCCCTACAGCAAGCAGCATGCTCTAGGGGCACCCAAGCAGGCGTGTTCCCGACCAGCAGCTCTGTGTGTCCATTCACACACAGAGCCATGGCTCGGCCACACCCCCTCCATTTCCTGATTGGCTCACTGGCTGTAATTGACAGCAGCAAGAGCCGATGGCTCCCACTGCTGACTAAAGCCAATCAGGAGTGCGAGTCCCCAGGGAGGCAAGGACATCGCTGGATCGAGAGTGGGCGCAAGTAAGTATTTTGGGGGGGTAGGGGTCAGGGGGGGCTGCTGCTTACAGAAGGTTTTTTACCTTCATGCATGAAGGTAAAAAACCCTGTGCCTTTACAGTCACTTTAACTGTGTGAAGTAGTGTTGTCACCCCAGGGCAAGTAGTTCAGGACTACAGAACAACTCCCCCTATTCCTATCTGTATGATATAGGGAAGGTATTCTATAGTCTTCAGAGATAGCTGGGAGCAATAGTAAATGGTAACAGCACAGGAAGTTATCTGCTCACAAGGTTTCTTGCAGAATCAACAGGTATTATTTTGAACCTTAAAAGAAATATCAAGCAGATATGACAAAACATTTTTAATGGTACATTTAACAGACTAAATAGGAGCTAATAAGGAAGGTTTATTGTTAGGGTTTACATACCTTCTAAAAGAAACCTGTCAGAAAAGAAATACAGAGACTTCCATTGATAACCACCTTCTGAAAATGCTAGTTGCCTGGCTGTAATACCACATCTCTTGCTGAACTCTTGATTTGTATACTATGTAGGTCACTGATTCAGAACGCTTGGGATCAGCATGGCATAGTTGCCAACATTTTGAAAAAAAAAATGGGGACACTTTTCTCTCTGTAGGCTCTGTATTTTAACTAGGGGTGTGGCATTCAATTGTAGATGTGGCCTAGCATGATTTAAAAAAAAAAGCATAGTGCACCGCGACAAAAACAGGTGTGGCTTAAAGGTGTGGTTAGAGTCTGAGATGACTTACATAGTGGAAAATGTGGTAATATATAGGGAATGTAGGTAGGGCAGGGGGTTGGGGGGTGGAAAAGAGGGGTGTGGGAAAAATTGGCGTGGGGATGGAGAAGAGGGGGAGGAGCAGAGTTGGAGTGGGGGTGGAGAAGAGGGGGGGGTGAGCAGAGTTGGGGTCAGGATGGAGAAGAGGGGGGGTGAGCAGAGTTGGGGTTGGGATGGAGAAGAGGGGGAGGAGCAGAGTTGGGGTGGGGGTAGAGAAGAGGGGGGGTGAGCAGAGTTGGGGTCAGGATGGAGAAGAGGGGGGGTGAGAAGAGTTGGGGTCAGGATGGAGAAGAGGGGGGTGAGCAGAGTTGGGGTCGGGATGGAGAAGAGGGGGGTGAGCAGAGTTGGGGTCAGGATGGAGAAGAGGGGGGTGAGCAGAGTTGGGGTGGAGAAGAGGGGGGTGAGCAGAGTTGGGGTCAGGATGGAGAAGAGGGGGGTGAGCAGAGTTGGGGTGGGGGTGGAGAAGAGGGGGGGGGTGAGCAGAGTTGGGGTCGGGATGGAGAAGAGGGGGGTGAGCAGAGTTGGGGTCGGGGTGGAGAAGAGGGGGGTGAGCAGAGTTGGGGGTGGGGGGTGGAGAAGAGGGGGGTGAGCAGAGTTGGGGTCAGGATGGAGAAGAGGGGGGTGAGCAAAGTTGGGGTGGAGATGTTGAAGAGGGGGGTGTGAGCAGAGTTTGGGTCAGGATGGAGAAAAAGGGGGGGTGAGCAGAGTTGGGGTGGAGATGGAGAAGAGGTGGTGAGCAGAGTTGGGGTGGAGATGGAGAAGAGGGGGGTGAGCAGAGTTGGGTGACGGAGAAGAGGGGGGGTAAATAGGACTGGTAAAGGGGGGTTATGAGCAGAGCTGGGCTGTTCCGGCTTTAAATAGTAGGACTCACCACTGTAGTTTTCTGGCGACAGACATGGGTACCTGCCTTGGGTATCTTTCTCTGTTCACCACCGCACCCCCCCCCTTCATTAAGCCTGAGATAAGGCAAGCCGAAAGGGGATGGTCCTGCAGGTAAGCTCCCTTTATTTGCTTCCCTTCAGAAGGCGGGCTGGGCACTATCTCGGGTGTCGGCCACACCCCCTCCTTGTGTCCCAGCCAATCAGACACTTCAAGCCTCACAAGCTCTGCCTTGTGGGTGTTGTAAAGAGAGTGTCTGCTCTAATCTACTGGGGGAGGAGTTAGGAGGAGGGATTAAACTGGCATTCAATGCTTCTGATTCTCTGTCTCTTGGCACCCTGCCCAGCAGCACCTGCGCTCCAACCTAATTTTCGGGATTCTGCCCAGGACAAGCTCAGACCGGGACATTGGTCTGATTTCCGTGACTGTCCCAGTTGCCAGATGGCCAAGCCATACAGTCACGTATAGCACTAGCATTTTCCTCATCTATCCGGCTTTTAGCCTGTACCTCTGTACAGACTTTCTTTTTGAAAGCCAGAAGACATGTCAGTGGGCTACCGAGAACGCTCACAAGTGCCCCCCCCCCCCCCACCACCCCCAGCCCATTGAGAACTACAAGCCTGTGAAAAAATAATAAAATAAACTATTGTGCTAACTGCTGAACTGTTAGGAGATGGAAGTTTGTTTTTAAAAGTCCAGAAGGATAGATGGAGTCTTAAAGGACCTTGTGTAGCCATGAACTTTACAGTCCTATGGCATCTGTCCTAGGGTGAGGACACACTGGATATGGTACGTTCTTGAACTTTAGACCAGAATCAGCCAGACAGCAGATGTAGCATCCATAAAATAGCTGTCTTGAGAAGGACCGGCCTCATATTAGGAGAGAACAGAAGAGCAGAGCAGAGTGCGATGTCAGTAATTTGATCACTTTATTGAGAATAAAAATCATGTAAAGGAAGAAGCATACAGCCTAATGGAGGGGCAGTCACCAGTTCACAGGATGTCACAACAAAAGAGATGCAGGAGGAGTAGAGACAGGACCCACACACAGCATTACAGTGCAGCCTCAACAGAAAAGGATAGGCTTGATAAAGGGACTAAATGCCTGGAAATTCATTGCCTGTAATCTCATGCGTGTTTGATTGCAAACCCTAAAGCCCAGCTCTGAACAAAACAATTTTATGACCAGCTCTCCCTCGCACTTACCTCCAACTAATAATATTGGGGTTTTCCCCTCTTCTCTTGTGAAGCCAGATACTCACCTAATTCCCCTATCCAGGACCCTTGCCACCACTGGTTCTGGCTGGAGGGGCCACTAATTCAGTGCTGCAATGTGCCCTTAAGATTGCCTTTGCCCTACTGTCACCATGTGATGATGTTCTCTTCTCTCTTCCGAGACGACCCAGCTGCAGCCCATGCAATAGGAAAAGTAGGGCTACAGTATGTTTTTTTTTTTTTAATATAATGATTAGTTAGAAGGGGAGGGCAGGAGAAGACTGGATTTTATCCCATAATGGGGCTTTAACATATGTTATTTATGCTATAAAATATGGAGGTACAGTATCCTGCAAGGATGACCCGATCAGTGATCTGCACCTTAAGAAATTAGGAATCAGGTTGAAGGAAGTTAAATGAAGTTTAGTTCCAACACCAACACCAGTAAACTATAAACAATATAAGTGACATATAAGCATGAAAGTGCAGAAACACAAATACAACCTAACAGGTTAAGACAGAGACAGGAAACAAGGGTAGCAGGGAGCAAAGTACTGGGAGCTGGGAGCAGGGAGCAGGGTGCAGGGAGCAGGGTACAGGGAGCTGGTCACGGGAGCAGGTACAGGAGCAGGGACAGGAACAAGGATCCAGATCAGGCAGGAATGAGGCTCACAAGAAGAACACTGAAGCACTGAGCTTCAGTCAAGGGTGGGATTATATACACCTTCCAGCAGCCCACGTCAGGTGCAGCCTAATTACCCAGACAGCCAAGCAACTGGGAGACACCTGCTGGTGGCCACCGTAACTGCGCCCTTCGACTCTGGGCACAACAGTGCCATCAGCAGGTGCCTCAGGTAATTACATTAGTCCTGACATACATATACTCATACCTCCCAATTTTCTGGAATGAGAAAGAGGGACACCTTTTAGCATGATGTATTTAGGAAATGGACATACCCCTGCTACGCCATGAGCTACACTGACCATTATGAATGTATATGCCAAAAATGATTGGTTATACCCAGACTTCTTTTTTCCCACCATTACTTTTCCTTTGTATTGGCTTTTTAAAAAAGCAAACAAAATAATTCAGAGACAGGAGAATGTTTTTTCTGCATAATGACACTTCTGGTAGTTAAATAGTACATTTTCCTAGAGGGACAACTTAAAGCGAAGTTCCACCCATTTCTGTGTTTATTAACAGTCAGCAGCTACAAAAAGTGTAGCTGCTGACTTTTAATAAACAGACATTCACCTGTCCCACGGTCCAGCGATGCGGCCGCCCAAAGCAATTGCAAGTGTGGGCACCCAGCTGTGACAGCTTGGGTACGCAGTGAGCATGTGTGTTCTGAATGGATGGGCAATCTTCTGGGACCTGTGACATGTCCCAGAAGATTGTAGGGAGGGAGGGCGGAGAGGAGAACTTCCACTTGGCGCCGCGGCGCTATGGGCGTAAGTGGGAGCTGGGTACCTGTCAAAACTAGGTACCCCCCCCCTCCAACCAAAAAAAAAATGACATGCCAAATGTCAGGAGTGCTTGAAGCGGAAGTTCCATTTTTGGGTGTAACTCCACTTCAAGAGGAAAGAGGGACAGTGGGATTTGGGTCCAAATGAGGAGCAGTTGGGAAGTATGATAAATGTATCCTCCTTTTGTTCCCCCACCGCACTATATAGCCAAAAGGAAAGTCCTGTGTAGTCACCGCAGTTGCAATTTACACAAAGCTACGGACTCACCTGGTGGATTGTAACATGTTAAAAGTCACATGTCAAATACTTAGCAGTTCCCCCCCCCCCCCCCCCACTACATCCAGCCACTAATTCACTTATTGCCCATGAGATTGTCAATAAGCTCAAAAACAAGATGGATACAAAGCATGATGAGATCTCCAGTGTCCAGCTTTCTCCTCTGACCAGCATACCAGGTCCAATGCCACACTCAGTGCTTTCCTCCTTTGACCCTGTTACCACTAAGGAAGTTGCCAAACTTCTTTCTTAGGCCCAACTCAACATTTGTCCCCTGGACCCTAACCCATATCTTCAATCTTTCCCTCTTCATTTGAGCCTTTCCGTCTTCTTTCAAACACACACTGGTTACCCCCATGCTTAAAAACCCCTCACTGGACCTCACGTGTTTGAATGACATAAGACCCATCTCTCTGCTCCCATTTGCCTCCAAGCTTCTTAAACACCTTATCCACAACCGAATGAGTTGCTACCTCACTGATAAAAAAAATCTTGACCCCCCATAGTTTGGTTTCTGCCCACAACATTCCAATGAACTGCCCTACTAAAACTCACTAATGACCTACTAACTGCTAAATCCAACAGCCATTACTCCATACTCTTATGCCGCATACAGACGATCGGATTTTCCGACGGGAAATGTTGGATGTCAGGCTATTGGCGGAAACAAGGCTTTAGACTCTTCTGCTGCCTTTTGTTGACCACCCACTCCACCTCCAAAAACTCCACTCCCTTTGCCTCCACGACTTCCTGATTCACCTCCTACCTATCTCAGTGCACCTTCAGTGTCACCTACACTTTCTGTTGGGGCTCTGTCCTTGGGCCCCTTCTATTTTCTCTACACCTCTTCCCATGACCAGTTGATAACTTCCCCATGGCTTCCAATACCACCTCTAAGCTGATGACACCCAGATCTATCTCTCTACTCCCTAGCTTACTCCCTCAATCTCATGTATCACAAATTTACTAAACGACATATCAGTATGGATGTCACACCATTTCCTCAAACTCAATCTGTCTAAAAACTGAGCATATAATATTTCATCCTCGCTGATCACCCGCTGATGACGTTACCATTGAGATCAATAGCACAATTATTATCTAGACATGCCAGTGGCTAAATCTTGCCACCCTAACCTCCATAACATTTCGAGAATTTGCCCCTTCTTAACTAACGACACCACAAAACAACTTATTCACCCACTGGTTATCTCCTGCCTTGACTACTTCAACTCCCTTCCCACTGGGTTACCTTTACACATGAGTATCCCCCCTTCAGTTTATCATGAATGCGATTGAGGGCTGTGTGGGGGCGTGTATTTTCCTTTCCATATCCCTGTATATTGTGTGGATATGTCCAGATGCACAAGCAGTCCCCCATTAGTAGAAATTAAGGTTCACCTTCATGCATAAGGTATAAAAGTCTTAAATAGCAAGTGTAATGAAAGGTCTTTGCAGGTCTTTGAAAGGTCTTTGTAGGAACCCTAAAAGACCCAAGGACTGGAACATCAAGATGATTCTCCAGGTGCAGTGCAGAACACATGCATCAATAAGGTCTGAAAAAAACCCCTGTAAATCTGAGGCAATGGCAGGAGACTAAAAGATAGTCTCTTTAGAGATCGACTGTTAGGACTCTGAATCTTATGCCCCGTACACACGGTCAGAAATTCCAACGGGAAAAGTCTGATCGGATTATGTTGTCGGAAAATCCGATCGTGTGTGGGCTCTAGCTGACTTTTTAAGTCAGAATTTCCGACTGAAAAAATTTGAGAGCAGGACCTAAAATTTTCCGACAACAAAATCCGATCAGACTTTTTCTGATCGTGTGTATAGAATTCCGACTCACAAAGTGCCATGCATGCTCAGAATAAATTTGGGGATGAAAGCTATTGGCTACTGGCCTCTACGTAGTCCCATCATACGTATTGTACGTCACCTCGTTCGGAACGATCGGATTTTCCGACAACTTTGTGCAACCGTGTGTATGCAAAGCAAATTTCGGCCAAAATCCGTCAGAAAAGATCTGACGGATTTTGTGGTCGGAATGTCCGACCGTGTGTACATTAGTCAGAGATGGTGACAGGGACCAAAGCCTGGTCTGATTGTAGGCATCTGGAGGACCAGTGAGAGACTCTGCATAGAAAGGGACTTTCTAGTAAACTGGAGTGAGTTATATCCTTTGTAGGCAGTGTGCCCTAATAACTAAACACATACAGCTAAAAAGTCTTGAGTAATGGCTGGTGCATCTGCATAGTCTTTTCTGGCTTCTTTAGTTCTAAAGCAATTCTCGCTCGATCTCAGGTCTCAGTGACATTACTTCTAAGGCAAGCCTCCCTCTTCTGCATAACCTCTCCCCTTCCCCTTCCTTCCTCCTCTTTTTCCTTCTCTCTTTATTTCTTTACTTTTATTCCATTCTCTACCTTTTCACTCCTCCCTGCATCTTTCATCTCCCAGTCCTTTTTATTTCCCACTCCTGTAACAGCTGTGAGAAGGAATGATGCCTAGTACAGTAATCACTGATCCTCTCAACCAGAACTCATGAACATGCTTTCAGTCTACTACACACTCCAAGATCAACTAGAGGATGTTGGCAACAAACCAATTGGAGGCCCTTGCATGCCTCCTATCTCACCCTTATGCCCCATACACACGGCCGGAAAATCCGACCACAAAATCCATCGGATTTTTTCAGACGGATTTTGTCCGACACTGGTGTTGCATACACATGGTCGGACAAAGTTGTCGGAAAATCCGATCATTCTGAAGGTGGTGACGTTTGTTGCCTACGACGGGAGTACGTAGAGGCTAGTAGCCAATAGCTTTGGTGTTGTAATGTGATCTGAGCATGCGTGGCACTTTGTCCGTCGGAATTCGCTACACACGATCGGAAAAAGTCCGATAGGACTCTGTTGTCGGAAAATTTGAGAGCAGGAGATAAAACTTTGTCCGTCGGAAAATACGATGGAAAAAGTCCGATGGAGCCTACACACGGTCGGAATTTCCGACAACATTGTCCGATAGGACATTTTCCGTCGGAAAATCTGACCGTGTGTATGGGGCATTACTGAGTGCATGATAGTTGTGTTACAATCGTGTATCTTCTGCCTTTAAATAACGCCATGATATTCTCTTGATGTTGAGAAGCACTTATATATCGGTAAATGATTGTTCTCACCTACGGTATTTAGATTGTTTCTGCCAATTGATCTGCTTTGACTGTTTTATGTATCTATCTGTATCTAGTTTTGGAAAAGAATGAATTCTTATTGTTTGAAAGAAAATAAAAAGTCTTCAGTGGATATGAAGTTCCCTGTGGACATGGAGAGGACTGGGCCTCACTCAATAGAGCCGAGGAAGGCTCTGATGATGATGGCATCTTATAACAAGGAGGATATCAGGTTTAAGATTACAGGCAAATGGATCCTTCAGTAAATGCCTGTATCAACCACTAGGGGAGTATGGTTTGTGGGGACTGTCCTCTCATCCTTTCTGTGTCTGATGTTAGTCTGGTTCTTTTTTTTTTTTTTTTTGTCCAGTCTTGGCCAATTCCTATACAGCACTGATGAGTAAATATACAACTAAAGTTATTGTAGGTAAATAAGAAAGGAATGTGGGATTTTAAATGGCGCAATTAACTTGTGGAGGTAGAGTGGTTGGTAAGCATTGTTTATTAGTAACAATAGTATGTAACAAGTAAAAAAGTATTTTCATATATATACATACACATGCACACATGGCATGAACATGATGGATACAAATGTTTCAGCTTGGCAGCACATGAGAAGTATTGAATATTGATAAAAATGTCTAAATACAAATATGTCATAGAAATGGCATTTGTTGTTTTACACCAGGGAGGTAGCACACACAGCTCATTCACTGTATACACATATAACACTATAGTTGCACACATGTGGAATGTATTGTGGGGATTGAGTATGCTATGCAGATGTTTTCTTGGCTGGGGCGGGGTCCCTTGCCTCAGCTCTGGAACAGACAACCAGTTTGGGGTCCCATCCCTCTCGATGTTAGCCCAGCACAGTGCTTTAGCCAACCTTTTATTTCTGTACCCAACTCCTGATGAATGGCATATAGCCATGAAACGCGTCGAGTTTCCATGGGCTGCTCAGTCAAGTCTGGCTCATGATCTAGTTTCTGGCCCATACATACCTTTCATACATTCAAAATTCATTGAGTACTATGTAACTATCTATGTGTATGTGTACCTTTGTTTGTTTTTATAGCAGCTCTGTTGCATATGGTGTACCAATGCCTGCTAATAGGAAATACCCTGTATTATATTTATAATTAATCATGCTCAAGATTGCTTTTTCTCACCTTATTGCCAAATGCCGTTTCTATGACATATTTGTATTTATACCTTTTTATCAACATAGAATACTTCTTATGTGCTGCCAACCTGAAATATTTGTACCCATCATGTTCATGCCATGTGTGCATGTGTATGTATATATATATATATATATATATATATATATATATATATATACTTTTTTTTTACTTGTTTCATACTATTGTTACTAATAAACAATGTTTACCAACCACTCTACCTCCACAAGTCAATTGACTAATTTTAAGTCCCACATTCCTTTCTTATTTACCTGAATCAGGGATGGAGGTACATGTATTGTGCCTCATTTAAAGTCCCAAACTCCCCCCCCCCCCCCCCTTTTCATTGATAAAGTTATTGTAGGTTACACTCTATACTCCGAAAAATATGTGATTTAAGAATGACTATGCACTCCATAAGAGGTGGAAATTTTGCTCATAGCAATGCTCTGGATGTCACAAACACAGGAGGTGAGGGGAAAAAATAGGGATGCAGATGGCCCAATAGGGACGCAGATGGCTATAGAAACTGGACACAGTATCTAACCATATCCCCATTTTCTTAAAAACAAAATATACACAGTATACATTACTTCCCAGTCTGTTATATTTGCCTTGAAACATTACAAGACCTGCTATCACAATGAGGTGTTTAGGAGAAATCACAGTTTGGTTTTGTGATTCTTTCATTTCCCAGCTGCTGCATACTAGAAGTATGCTAGTAATTAGTACGTGGTTACATATAAAGTGTTACCACAATAATATTCAGTTAAAAATGTTTTCATATAATAAATGCTGTAATTTGTGAAAGCCATCAAAGTTATAACAGCATTACTGATGTTCCAAGTTTTGGAGTGATAACAGCATTTCTGCAATTTTCTCCTTTAATTGCATCCAAATTCATCCTCAAGGGTCATAAAAGTTAAGATTTTTAGGCAACACCCACATTTTCCCTGTGGATATGTGCAGGTGTCAGTGTCTTGATGGCCAGGCCTTAGTATGGAACTGATACAATTTTGGCAGAATTTTAGTGCTTAGGAGATACAGTTGGGATAACATTAGATTGTTGTACAGATCAAGTCAACGTACAGTAATGTCAGTAGTGTCCATTTTTTTTATTTCAACAATATGTTTTTATTTTTAAGCACAATAGTTGATGTATGTTATGTCCTGTAAATGATTCTGTTTACTATGATCTAGGACTGTTACTGATTAAAATTTTCGTGTTCGATTAATCGATTTTTTTTAATCAATTAATCGACTATTTTTGATTAATTATAACGCACATACAGATCCAACTACTTTTAGCTGATCTCCTTGCATTGCAACTCTGCATTAGTCAGTGGTAAATGTAGTATACACTATATACAATCACCCGACACTAGTTAGTTTCCACAATCCATGACTTAACTTCACAGTTCACACAAATACATTTTAAATTCAAACTGTAGCACTGCCGTAAGTAATTTTTTTTTTTTTCACAGTAGAGTGACAATCCCTCCACCTCCGGCCTAACTAATCACTCTCACCTTATGGTATGGACCTCTGTGCAAACAGGTGGTCATGCAAGCGGGTATGAAAAGGGTTAACACGGACCATAAACTTCTCTCACGTCTCCTTAGATCTCAGCAAGGACGCCAAGTCATGGGTAGAAAGAAAAGATCTAAGTGCTCACCGCTTAAGTATAAGATTACATTTTTGTGTTCAAACACAAACTACTCACATAAAGATGATAAAAACACAGCATGTAAAGCCGAAAATTGTGTTAGTTCCATAGGGAAGCAGCGGGAGATGTCATGTGTAGCTCCTCCCCCCGTAAGCGTTACGCTCAATCAGAACTTTAACGTCCCCGGATTCCTCCCCCCTTCGTTAGCATACGGAGGCACTTGGGGAAGGGGGAGGAGTCCGGTGACGTCGATGTCTGTGATGTCACTGAATCTCCGATGGAACTCCCTGAAGACCCGGAAGCTGGCGGAGAGGTGAGTACAGATCAAAATAATTTTGATCAATCAAAAAAAGTATCGATTAATCGAGGAATTAATCTTTAATTTCCACAGCCCTACTATGATCCCATAAAAATATGTTTAAATTAATAAATGAATGATGAATTAAAGCTGAATCTTAGGGAACCAGTTATAAACACAGATGAAATACATATATTAGAGGTGTTTTACCTGTTAACGGATTTGGATTTCTGTCCACAAACTTCTAATTTTTACATGGCTCTGACGTCTTGTCGAGTTACATAGTTAGCTAAGCTGAAAAAAGACTCAAGTCCATCCAGTTCAACCATGAAAAAAAGAAATAATAAAAATAAAAAATATCGTACAATCCAATATACCCAATTCTATACCCATAGTTGATCCAAAGGGGAAAAAAAACCCAGCAGAGCATGTTCAAATCTGCAATAGCAGGGAGAAAAAATCCCTTCCTGATCCCCAAGAGGCAATCAGATTTCCCCCGGATCAACTTTACCTATAAATCTTAGTACCCAGTTATATTATATACATTTAGGAAAGTATCCAGGCCTTTCTTAAAGCAATCTACTGAGTTAGCCAGAACCAGCTCTGGAGGGAGTCTATTCCACATTTTCACAGCTCTTACTGTGAAGAAACCTTTCCGTATTTGGAGATGAAATCTCTTTTCCTCCAGACATAAAGAGTGCCCCCTTGTCCTCTGTGTTGACCGTAAAGTGAATAACTCAACACCAAGTTCACTATATGGACCCCTTATATATTTGAACATGTTGATCATATCCCCCCTTATTCTCCCCTTCTCAAGAGTGAATAAATTCAGTTCTTCTAATCTTTCCTCATAGCTGAGCTCCTCCATGCCTCTTATCAGTTTGGTTGCCCTTCTCTGCACTTTCTCCAGTTACCCGATATCCTTTTTGAGAACTGGTGCCCAAAACTGAACTGCATTGTCCAGATGAGGTGTTACTAATGATTTGTTCAGGGGGAAAGATGATATAGGGAAGGAGATCTGATTGGGGGCACTCAGTAAGGGGGGGGGGGGGGGGACCAGGAGCGCCGGCGAGAAGAGGATCGGGCTGTTCTGTGCAAAACCACTGCACAAAACAGGTAAGTATAACATTTTTGTTACTTTTAAAAACAATAACATGAGCCCTTAATATCCCTTAATATGCAAGAAAAAGCTGTACATTCTACTAAGTCCTTGGAAGACTTATTTCTGAATGTGAGTGTCTGTGTTCTATATAATCTATATATCAGCTGATGCACTTGCAGTGTTCTAATGGGGAAAGTTGTATTGTCTGCATCCCTTCAGAAGTAATTAACCCTTAGGCAGCATCTCTCCAAAGGTATAATTCTTATTGGAGGAGGTGCTTAAAATTTGACTTGTATCTTAGTGCAGATTTCTGGCAGCTTAGAGGGAGATTAGCAGAGAGCTGGTCTATTCACAATACAGCTCTGCAAGTTTCTTCGTTCCTCTGCCTATGTGGAGGTGGGAGTGCCTTTCCTCCAATCAGCTCTCACACAGTGTATGCCCAGACTCCACACCCACTGCTGAAAGATGAAGGAAGATTTCTAACACGATCTGCACTTTCCAAAGAGTGTAGAAAGGGAAAGACAGCAGATATTCAAGTAAAACTTATGTAGGGAGATTTGTTTCATCTGTGTGTGTCATCTGAGGTTATTCACTTAACAGGGTTTATGTGAGCGTTTACAACCACTTTCACCACTTCAGGCCCACACTATAGCCGAAAGACGGCTACAGTGCAGGCTTAGATTGCGTCCATGTACGTCCTACCATGCTTGCGCTGCCCGCTCACCCCCTGAGGTGCTTGGGACTTGGTTGATCACAGATCAGAGAAAAGGGCTGATCCCGGCCCTTTACCACGTGTTCAGTTGTAAACAGAAGCCGGTAGACCAATTTTTTTCACTCAAGCTGACAGCGTGAGGAGAAAAAATTAAGCTGATTGACGGCTTCTGTAAGAGGGACATCGGTCCCACTCAGTAGACACAAGTGCTGCTAACCAGTGCCCACCAGTGCCACATACCAGTGCCACCTACCAGTGCCCATCAGTACTGCTAACCAGTGCCCACCAGTGCCACCTACCAGTGCCCACCAGTGCCACCTTACAGTGCCCATCAGTGTTGCCAATCAGTGCCTCATGATCAGTACCACCTAACATTGCCCATCAGTGCCACCTATCAGTGCCCATCAGTGCCACCTTACAGTGCCCATCAGTGTTGCCAATCAGTGCCCATCAGTGCCTCATGATCAGTGCCACCTATCAGTGCTGCCTATCAGTGCCACCTACCAGTGCCCATCAGTGCCACCCATCAGTGCCCACCAGTGCCACCTTACAGTGCCCATCAGTGTTGCCAATCAGTACCCATCAGTGCCTCATGATCAGTGCCACCTATCAGTGCTGCCTATCAGTGCCACCTACCAGTGTCCATCAGTGCCACCTCTCAGTGCCCTTCAGTGGCACCTACCAGTGCCCATCAGTGCCACCTATCAGTGCCTATCAGTGCAACCTATCAGTGCAGCCTATCAGTGCCTCCTCATTAGCACAATGAAGGAGAAAAATAACCTGTTTGCAAAATGTTATAACAAACTCTAAAAAACTGTTTCTTTTTTTTTTTTGTTTTAATTCTTGGATTTTTTTTTTGTTTGTTTAGCAAAAACTAAAAACCCAGTGGTGGTTAAATACCACTGGAGGAAAGCTCTATTTGTGTGAAAAAAATGATAAAAATGTCATATGGTTACAGTGTAGCATGACCGAGCAATTGTCATTCAAAGAGTGACAGTGCTGAAAGCTGACAATTGGCCTGGGCAGGAAGGGGGTATATGTGCCCAGCAAACAAGTGGTTAAATTACAATATGGCTGGTGTAGCAAATCTATATGTTATTTTCTTTTTATTTGCTATATATATTTTTGTTTTCATGAAAGTTAACCTTTAAGTACTTACACTGCACACAGTAGGAAAACATTACATTTAATGAATTAATACATTCATTTGTGTGTCTGATATTTGCCTTTCAGCTTAAAAGCAGAACTAAGGGCCGCAATACTGACCCGAGGGACCTCCCCTCCACAGTCTGATGTCTGCAAAATCCTTCACTAGTGCTAGCATCTTACCCCTTCCCTGCGTGCTGGGTCTTGGTCCATGTTGATTGATGGCGCAGAATGGTGTAACTAGTTCTTTCATCCTGACAGTCAATGTGCCAAGAACATACCCTGAGCTGCACATGCACAGCTCAAAGTACATTTCAAAGATGATTGAATGGGCAGGTGAGTTTGTTTTATTGCCTGTTTCTACTGCAATAAATAGCCTGTCTGCTAGTAAGCTTTTTATGCTAGTCTTTAGCTGCACTTTAATTAACCACTTGACATCCGCGCTATGACTGAATGATGGCCACAGCGCGGACCTGAATTCCCGGGAGGCCGTCATATGACGGCCTCCCCTGTGCATGCTCCCTGCGGAGAGCGTTGTGATCACTGAGTCAAAGAGACCCAGCCCCTTACCATGTGATTAGCTGTCAGCCAAGGACAGCTGATAACATGATCAAAACAAAAGCTCAGTGATCATTTTTTTTTTCTCCTCACGCTGACAGCGGAGGAGAAAAAAAAAGCCGATCACCGGCTTATCTTAAAGGGACATCGGTCCCGAAAAGGAAGATGCAATTATGTCTCATTTATACTATCTTACAGTGCCCTTAAGTGCCACCTATCAATGCCCACAAGTGTCACCTATCAATGCCCACAAGTGACACCTATCATTGCCCACCAGTGACACCTATCATTGCCCACCAGTGCCACCTATCAGTGCCACCTAGAAGTGCTGTCTATCAGTGTAACCGATCAGTGTCCATCACTGCCACCCATCAGTGCCCATCACTGCCACCTATTGGTGCCCATCAGTGCCGCCTCATCAGCGTACATCAATGACGGACAAAAATTACCCGTTTTTAACATTTTATAACAAAATTAAAAAAATATATATATTTTTAAAAAATTCGGTCTTTTTACATTTAAAAAAATAAAGCTCTATTTGGGGGGAAAAAATGATAAAAATTTCATTTGGGTACAGTGTTGTATGACCGCGCAATTGTCATTCAAATTGCAGCAGTAAGCAAGTGGTTAATTAAAAAAAAAAAAGGGGAATTAGAAAGTTAGAAAAATGTTGAATAAAATAAATGATTGAATGTTTTTTGTTACTATTCTCAGCATATTTCTGTCAAAAGTAACAGCTGAAAGGTTTTGGAGACATCTGATGTGAAAGTACTACCTTTATCTATGCAGCCTCACTGTTTGACTTTTCTCCCCTCACTGCTTGCCTTGCTGTTGTCTTCAGAATACAATGTGTATGTTTAGCCACTGAAAAGATTTTATGCTGCAAGGGCTGTGATAAAATTCTCAAATATAAGAGTTGTCAAACACTTCTTTACCATAAGAACCTTGAAAAAGAACTGGTTTTAGCAGACAGTGGGGTTATTATTTTTTTTAAAAACTGGAGAGTACAAAATCAAATAAAGCTGTGCATGGTAGCCAATAAACTTCTAACATCAGATCGTTCAATTAAGCTTTGATAAAAAAAAAAAAAAAAATCCTGGATGCTGATTGGTTTCTATGCAGAGATGCGCCAGATTGTGCACTCTCCAGTTTTAGTAAATCAATCTGATTGTGCGTGGACATTTATGTTTACTAAAAGAGCCATTTTTGCTCTGAAGTGAACATGTGTTTACTTTAAGCATCCAGCCATGTGACAGGTGATTTTCATAAACGAAATTTTGTCCCAGATATACAGTCATGCTCTGTAATCAGAGGAGCAGTTATTGGTTGCTTTGGTCTGTTTGTGGTTTCACAGGCTGGAAGTTTGTTGCCCCCTGCCCCTGTGAGAATTGTCTAGTGCTTAGAATGGGAAATTACCAGCCTGAATATATTCTGTGCCCTGGCCAATCCATGGGGAGGTGTGCCCAGAAGGTGGGGGTGGTAAATAGCCTTGGGAAGATGGTCTTTTCCCCACCAGGAATTGATCTGTGAGCTTCAGGGGGCTAATTGCCCCTGAAGTATCTCTGGACCTCTCTATCAAGGGATGAAGTCTGAGGATATAGCTGCTTTAGGCCCCTTTCACACGGACAGTCCGTTCAGGTCCGCCTGTCAGGCGGACCTGAATGGACACTCCATAGGCCTCTATGGAGCGTTGAATGTCAGCTGACATCCAACCCGCTCTGATCTGAAAAAGTGTGATGGAGGAAAACCCTATGTTTCCATCCGTCTGCGGATCGGATCGGGTGACGACGGACTCTGCGGTCCGTCATCATCCGATCCCCCATAGGGGATATAGAGTGCAGAGACAGACCTGTCATCTTCCTGCTCAGCGGGGGATCGACAGAGCGAGCAGAGTGGGCTCCGTACACGGACACATCCGTGTGAAAGAGCCCTTAGGATTTGTGAGTAGAGAACCTTAATGACCCCCCTTTTTTTTTTTAAAGTCAGCAGCTACGAACACTGTAGCTGCTGACTTTTAATAAGGACACTTACCTGTCCAGCGAGCCAGCGATGTCGGTCCCCCAAGGCTGATCCGTCAGTTGTTTCCTCGGACACACGCATGTCCCAGAAGACAACAGGGCCGATCGCTGAGGAGGAGGAATTGAAGAAACAGCGCAGCGAAATAGGAAGAGGCAGATTAGGAAGACTGCCTAGCAACAGGGGTTTCTGGTGAGTAAAAAAAAAAAAATTTTTAGGGTGGCCCTCCACTTTAAGATGACAGACTGTTTAATGGAGCTGGAAGCGAATGGACTGTGATTGTGATTTGTAATATGAACAGATTCATTACAACAGGATTTAGTGTCTCTTTAGTAAATTGCCTCCACAGAGTCAAGGCCTTCTACCACCTAATTTCACCAATGGCACCAGAGAGTCAATTTAGTGGCAGCATACACTTTCATTTTATAACATCAGCATTGTAATAGAAACACAAACATTATTTTTTTTTAACAATCAAGTATAAACTTACTTGAAAAATCTCCTTTTTTGTAGTGCAGTGCATCTCTTTCCACGATTTCCTGGGTTCCCTGCATGATTTACAGCTTCTCCTTTGCTGTTTACTCTCAATTTCTAATGACTACATATCCCATGGTGCCTTGCTGTCTGCAAGCAGGGATTCCTGTACTAACTCTGCCTCTTGAAATTCTTCCCCACTTCCCCACAGCAGTTTTGTAGTTCAGAAGGCAGAAATGTGTGGCACAGCATTGCCTACTGACAGGGCCTAGTGAATACATGTCACAGAATTCAGGGAATCAAATGTATTGGGATCTTTACAAAGTCATTTTACAAATGTAATAGAAGATCAGAATAGTTCAGAATAATAGGAGTAAGCTACAAATAAATAAAAGCGGGAATAAACCCCAAATGATTGATTGATATATATATATATATATATATATATATATATATATATATATATATATATATATATATATATATATATATATATACAAACAGTGCATTGAAAAAGTATCCATAACCCTTGAAATTTTCTTCCCTTTTTATCATCTTACAACTGAAAACCTAAATGTAGTTTATTTGGATTTTATGTGATAGACCAACACAAAGTGGCACATGATTATGAAGTAGAAGGAAAATGATAAATGTTTTTCAAAATTGTTTACAATAAATATGTGAAAAGTGTGGAGTACATCTGTATTCAGCCCTCCTGAGTCTATACTATGTAGAACCACCTTTCGCTGCAATTACAGCTGCAAGTCCTTTTGGGGATGTCTCTACAAGCTGCACATCTAGAGAGTGACATGTTTGCCCATTCTTCTATCTTATGGTCCCCACAATGGTCCCCGCGCCACAATGGGTGTGGTTCTGGGAGGGGGCATCGACAGCTGTCCTCCCAGAACTGGATGACCGCACTGTAGCCGTCATTCAGCTATAGCACGGTCAGCAAGTGGTTAAGACCACTTTGAATACAGTGTGGAAATGAATATATGATTTTACATATTGACCATAAATGCACTTTAAGAATGAGAGTTGAACCAAAAAACTCCTCTTTGGACCTTCTCTATTCTGCATACTAGAGATGAGCCGAAGGACCCCCAGCCATGGGATCATCTGCCTCTCCTTGTTGGCCTCCCATACATGATGGGGAGAGCTTATTACCGAAATGTAATAGAGACAGGGAAATGTGTACTTGGATGTATTTTAATCAATGGAAAGTGGTGTTTGGTGCACTTTAATTTGAGTACTCACTCTACTGACACATTACAATATACTTCAGTAAAACTGTACTGACGCGCTTCAATATACTGCCATAAAAGTGCACTAACGCACTTCAATATACTGTAGGAAAGTGTACTGACGCACTTAAATATACTGCCGTAAAAGTGCCCAAATGTCTTCAATATGCTGCCCGTAAAAGTGCACTAACGCACTTCAATATATTGCAATAAAACGGCCCTGACACTCTACACTGACACACTTCAATATAATGTAGTAAAACTGCCCTGATACACTAAGCTGACAATACAGTAAAAATGAAGGGTTGCACTACACTCACGCTGCACTATCACTATATTCACACTGCACTGATACTTTACACTCACAATAGAATCACAATAGCACATTATAGAACACTAACATGCTGGTAGCAATGTGCTTCAGCCAATCAGGGCTTCCAATGCACTGTGTGTCGGTGGGCTGAACAAAGAGTTAAACGCCTAGACAATTCAGATGTTCGCTGAACGGGTGAAAAGCCAACAGGTGAACAGCCCGAATGTATGCTCGGGTCAAACCGTTCACCCAACACTACAGCCCAACACTACTGCCTACCCGTTGCTAACCTAGCTCACCTTTAAACTTGCTCTATTCTGTCTACCTGTTGCTGATTCATTTTGCCTTGACCTGCTCTGCTCTGCCTACCTGTTGTGGACCCCACTAGTTCTTGACCACAGCTTGCCTCTGCCTTCCTGTCTTCTTAATGTGACTTCTGCCTGCCTGCAAACCATGACTTTATCTACTGCCCTGCCTCTTGCCTGAATTCACAGTTTCTGATTCCAACCTCCTCCACAACCAAGAATCCAGCTGTCACACTCACTGTTCCTGTGTGCTTACCAGTTACTGATCTGATATTAATCTGCAGCCCTGCTCCTCTGTGACATCCTACTTCTGTCTTTTGTAACCTGTCTTCAACATCACCCCACAGAATAGATATCCTTCAAAATTCTTCTACAGAGGTGTGGGTCTCCAGTATGGACATTCCCTTTCCACTATTCCAGAGGCGTCTGGACAAGAGTCATAGGAAAAGCCCTCTAGATCACTTCAGCCTCTCACCAAGCTACATGATAGGTGCTCTGGATGGTCGCATAATTTGTCACCAGATCAGGTCAAGCACAACTAATACTCAAAGACTCCAGGTGCCCTAAATTACAACATGGCAAGCCATTAATCTCCTCATCCTTAGACACACTTTTTATTTATGATTTTTATCAATTTACAAAATGCAAAGTGAGTGAACAGAAGAAAAATCGAAATCAGATAAATATTTGGTGTGACTACTCCTTGGACTTTACTACTAAGGTGAGTGAGTACTAAGGTGAGTTTGTGGAAGACAGTTTCATATCACAGATCATTCACCATGGCAAGACGGAACACAGCAACAATACCCAAGGTAGTTATACTGCATCAGTAAGGTCTCGCCCAGGGAAAGATTTCAAATCAGGCTGGGGTTTTAAGATGTGCTGTTAAAGCGCTTTTGAAAAAGCACAAACAAACAGTAAAGTTAAGCACCGTAGATGCAGTGGTTGGCCAAGGAAACCTAATGCAGCAGATAAAAGGCACATCATGTTTACTTCCCTTCGACATCTGAAGATGTGCAGCAGTGCTAACAGCACAGAACTGGTGAACCAGTGGGACCCAGGTACACCCATCTACTGTACAGAGAAGCCTAGCCTGAAGTGATCTTCATGGAGGGATTGCAGTCAAGAAGCCATACCTCCAGGGTGGAAACGCTAGGGACTCAACTATGTATGAAAATTGGGATACAGAAAAATGGCAGCAGGTGCTCTGGAATGACAAGCCAAAATTTGAAATATTTGGCTGTAGCAGGGCAGGGGGCAGTTTGTTCACTGAAGGACTGGAGAGCGGTTACAATAATGAGTGTCTGCAGGCAACAATGAAGCATGGTGAATGTTCCTTTCAAATTTGGGGCTGCAATTCTACAAATGGAGTTGGAGAATTGTTCAGGATCAATGGTGTTCTTAATGCTGAGAAATACAGGTAGATACTTATCCATCATGCCATACTATCAGGGAGGCATGTGATTGACCCTAAATATATTCTGCAGCAGAACAATGACCCAAAAACATACAGCCAATGTCATTAAGAACTATCTTCAGCATAAAGAAGAACAAGGAGTCCTGGAAGTGATGATTTGGCCCCACCAGAGCCCTCATCTCAACATCGTCAAGTCTGTCTGGGATTACATGAAGAGACAGAAGGATATGAGACAGAAGGATATGAGCCTACATCCACAGAAGATCTGTGGTTAGTTCTCCAAGATGTTTGGAACAACCTACCTGCCGAGTTCCTTCAAAAGTGTGCTAGTGTACCTAGAAGAATTTATGCTGATTTGAAGGCAAAGGGTGATCACACCAAATATTGATTTGGATTTCTCTTCTTTTGATTTACTTTCCCTTTAGTTAATTGATAAAAAATAAACTATTACCACTTCTATTTCTAAAAGAATTCTTAATTTAGAGCATTTTTTCACAGCTGCTTAAAACTTTTGCACAGTAGTGTGTATATAAACCTATTCTGTATATCAAGACAATAAGTGACAGGAAAACTCTATTAAAGCATTGTTTTGTATTTAAATATGTTGCAAATAAAGAGCAAATTGTTGATTGGTCCAGCTGCATGCTTTCCTGAGGATCCCCCTTGCACTTTTTGAGGTACCCTGGTGTTCACTTACTACTGGTGGTTAGCTAGAAAACAATGCATTTAGTTTGAAGGTTATTGTGGACAATTCTCTTCCTTCAGTTTCTATACATACCTGTATTTGCTATTAAACAGTGGCAGCTGGTGCTCAAAAATTTCTGGGGGGTGCAAACAAACTGAAAAATTCTGAAAAAAAACCATCAATTGCAGCATCACTGTGCCCATCAAATGCAGCCACTGTGCCCATCAATTGCAACCACTGTGCCATCAAACACAGCCACTGTGCCCATCAATTGCAGCCACTGTGCCCATCAAATGCAGCCACTGTGCCCATCAAATGCAGCCACTGTGCCCATCAAATGCAGCCACTGTGCCCATCAAATGCGGCCGCTGGGTCCATCAAATGCTGCCACTGTGTCCATCAAATGCTGCCACTGTGTCCATCAAATGCTGCTACTGTGCCATCAAATGCTGCCACTGTGCCCATCAAATGCTGCCACTGTGCCATCAAATGCCGCCACAGTGACCCCCCCCTCCTGCCCACTCGCCATCTGCCCAGCACTTACCCTGTCTTGGTGGGGCAGCGGGTGACGGCGGCGAGAGGTGTCCTCCATGCATCTCCTCCGTCCTCTCCTCCTGATAGGTGTCCAAACACAGCGCCTGTCATTTCAGCCAATCAGGTGACCGGTAACAGACCCGATTGGCAGAGCACCTGATTGGCAAAGAGGTGGTTCAGTGTTAGGAAAGCAAAAATTCAGTCGCTTTTCTAACACACCTGGGTGGACTATTTTTTCTAACACACCTGGGTGGTTCACCTACTTTGAAGCCTATTAGAGCCTAATCAGGTGCTTCAAAAACACCCCATGCTGCTGTAATTCAGGTGCCTGGCGCTTGAAAAGGGGCCGGGCTAGGGTTGCCACCTGTACGGGATTCACCCGTACAGTCCGGGATTTGAATCATGTGCCCGGTTTTGAGCACCCCTGAAAACCGTTCACATTCAGATAGGATCGTGGCTCATAGCTGGAGAGAGGATTAGGTGTTCTCCTCCCTCCAGCCTGCAGGTGGCAATAGAGAGCGGTACTGACTGAACAGTCTCAGCAGCACTGCTGAGGAATGAACACGGAGTGTGTGGAGCCTGGAAAGAGAAATGAGGAACTTCGTTGCAGTTAGTGATCAGTGAGTACAGGGGGAAAGGGGGTCTCTGGTGTCATATCTGATGTAAGGGGGCTTACATCATATAATCTAATGGTGGTGTCATATCTGATGTAAGGTGGGGGGTCTGATGTCATAGCTAATGTAAGGGGGGCTCTGGTGTCATATCTGATGTAAGGGGGGGGGGGGGGGCTCTGATGTCATAGCTAATGTAAGGGGGGCTCTGGTGTCATATCTGATGTAAGGGGGGGGGGGCTCTGGTGTCATATCTGATGTAAGGGGGGCTCTGGTGTCATATCTGATGTAAGGGGGGGCTCTGATATCATAGCTAATGTAAGGGGGGCTCTGGTGTCATATCTGATGTAAGGGGGGGGGGGCTCTGGTGTCATATCTGATGTAAGGTGGGGGCTCTGATGTCATAGCTAATGTAAGGGGGGGCTCTGGTGTCATATCTGATGTAAGGGGGGGGGCTCTGGTGTCATATCTGATGTAAGGGGGGCTCTGGTGTCATATCTGATGTAAGGGGGGTCTCTGGTGTCATATCTGATGTAAGGGGGCTCTGGTGTCGTATCTGATGTAAGGGGGGGGGGGGGGGCTCTGGTGTCATATCTGATGTAAGGGGGGCTCTGATATCATAGCTAATGTAAGGGGGGCTCTGGTGTCATATCTGATGTAAGGGGGGGTCTCTGGTGTCATATCTGATGTAAGGGGGCTCTGGTGTCGTATCTGATGTAAGGGGGGGGGGCTCTGGTGTCATATCTGATGTAAGGGGGGCTCTGGTGTCATATCTGATGTAAGGGGGCTCTGGTGTCGTATCTGATGTAAGGGGGGGGGGGCTCTGGTGTCATATCTGATGTAAGGGGGGCTCTGGTGTCATATTTAATGTAAGGGGGGCTCTGGTGTCATATCTAATGTAAGGGGGGGGCTCTGATGTCATATCTGATGTAAGGGGGGGCTCTGATGTCATATCTAGTGTAAAGGGGGGGGGCTCTGGTGTCATATCTAATGTAAGGGGGGGGGGGGGGGCTCTGATGTCATATCTAGTGTAAAGGGGGGGGGCTCTGGTGTCATATCTAATGTAAGGGGGGGGGGGGCTCTGGTGTCATATCTAATGTAAGGGGGGCTCTGATGTCATATCTGATGTAAGGGGGCTCTGATGTCATATCTAGTGTAAGGGGGGCTCTGATGTCATATCTGATGTAAGGGGGGGGGGGCCTCTGATGTCATATCTAGTGTAAGGGGGGGGCTCTGGTGTCATATCTAATGTAAGGGGGGGGCTCTGATGTCATATCTGATGTAAGGGGGGCTCTGGTGTCATATTTAATGTAAGGGGGGGCTCTGGTGTCATATTTAATGTAAGGGGGGCTCTGGTGTCATATCTAATGTAAGGGGGGGGGGCTCTGGTGTCATATTTGATGTAAGGGGGGGGGCTCTGATGTCATATCTGATGGGGCCTGTGGTGCTTTTGTTTATAGCGCAAAAAAATAAAAACTGCAGAGGTGATCAAATACCCCCAAAAGAAAGCTCTATTTGTGGGAAAAAAAGGATATAAATTTTGTGTGGGTACAACGCCGTATAGCAAAAAATGGCCTGGTCAGGAAGGGGGTAAATTCTTCCGGGTTAAAGTGTTCGGGTTTGACTTGACGAAAAAGTGGCAACCCTAGGCCGGGCGCCTGAATAGGTGGTGGCAGCGGCGGCCATGCATGAATCTATCCATTGGTCATAGAGGGGATGGCTGGAGAGAGGGGGCAGCGCCCGTGCGCCCTCATGGATGCACCGCCACTGCAAAAACGACTTATCTTTAAAGATAGTTTTGCTGTATTTGCATTACCGTAAAACTATCTTCCTCTTCCCTGAAATTGTACAGTACCATGGGAGTGTTGGAGTTATGTAAATCAACAATAATGGTAATTTTCCTATATTTCATTTTAGTGGAATAGATAAGCGTAGGAGACCTACTAATTAAAAAAATAAATAAATAATATTTTTCTAACCTTTCTAACTATGATATATTTAGGTTTACAGAAGAGAGGGGTGGAAGGAGATCACAAACCTTATGTCAAGTAGATAACCTCTTGTTAGATCCTAAAGAGATATTATGTAATAAAATAAAGAGATATTATGTAATAAAATAAAAATAATAGTAATATTAATCTAGGAAAGACATCAGAATAGGTGATGTACGTCTACCAATAAAGCTAACAGTGGAAAAAGATAAGCAAAGGATATTGAAGTCAAATTATGCTGTCAAGCTTTGAAATGTTGGAGCTGTAATGAATAAAAGAAAATGGCCATACAGAACGTCAACTCAAAGTAGAACACAAAAACAAAAATTGTTTGCCAAATAGCACCTGTATCCGATCACAGTAGTCACAGAGGGAGATTCGTCCATTTGCGCTGTTTAGCATAGATGGAAAAATCGGATTGATTTTATAGCATTGATTGCTGTATTAATGCCAATGGTCCCAAAAATGTGTCAAAAATGTACAAAGTGTCCGCCATAATGTCGCAGTCACGATAAAAATCGCTGATCCCTGCCATTACTAGTAAAAAAAAAACAACGGAGGATGCTGGGACTGTGACATCATAAGGGGGCGGGGTCACCATTTGACATGAGTCGGTGACCCGCCCCTTGTCCCTATATAAGTGGCCGCGCAACACGTCTCGGCTATTACAAGCAAAGACAGCGTCGTGTCAACATCCGGAGACGAAAGAAGAAGCAGAAGAAGAAGGCGACGGTGGCAACAGCGACAGCGACAGAAGACCGGGCCAACGCCCGGTAAAAGAGCTGCAAGAAGAAAGCAGAGGCCCGGCAAGAAGAGAAACAGAAGAGCGGGACAAGACCCCCGAAGTCGGAACAAGACCCCCAGACCAGGTGAATGGGTAGGGGTACATTGTACCCCATACTCATTCACATAGGGTGGGGGGCCGGGATCTGAGGGCCCCCTTATTGAAGGGGGCTCCCGGAATCCGATAAGCCCCCCACCCACAGACCCCGACAACCAACGGCCAGGGTTGTCGGGAAGAGGCCCTTGTCCTCATCAACATGGGGACAAGATGCTTTGGGGTAGGGGGGGCCGCAGGGCCCCGCTTTCCCCAAAGCACCCCCCCATGTTGAGGGCACGCCTGACCGGCCGGGCTGCATGCTCGGATAAGGATCTGATATGGATTTGGGGGGACCCCAAGACGTTTTTTTGGTGTAGGGATTCCCCTTTAATTCCATACCAGGCGACGGGGCTAGCGAGGTGTCAATCTCGCAGATCGAGGCGGCAGCATTGAGTTCCTTCGCTAGTCCCATCTACCTGGAGTCACGCTCTAAATGAACGGACTTTACTCCGTGTAAAAGTCCGGCAGACCTCTGCCAAAACATTCCGCCGGATCTAGTCTAGAAAAGTCCGGGCATGTGTGCGCAAGTCCGCACGTTCACGTTCAGAAAGTCCGGCGGACCTCCGCTGGAAAGTCCGGATAGTCCAGCCGAAAAGTCCAATCGTGTGTACGTGGCATTAGGGAAACCAGCGGTGAAGCATTCAGGCTTCACAGCAGGTTTCCCACTGCATTTGTGCGAGTCATGAATGGTCCCGAAGTCTTTTGTGTCCCTTTGTGTCCCCCAGAAGGCAGTGGGGGGAGAAGAAAGGGCTGGAAATACTCGGAGATCACAACAGCGATCTTACCCAGAAGTAGGAGTGGGTACCTGTCAAAACCAGGCCCCCCCCCAAAAAAAAATTGCCAAATGTGGCAGTGGAGGTGGGGGATGCAAACAAGCAGAGCTTCCTCTTTTGAGTGGAGCTCCACTTTAAGAAAACAACACAAATGACAAGTAATAATTATTAGCACACAATACACCAAGGATTACCAACTCAGTGAACCTATATTAGAAAAGTGGACGGGTCACAAAGAGCAGAGCAGTGCTCTCTAATTAGGCGGTCGCCTAAGGCCTCGCATTCACAGGGGCCTCACGGCCGCCTAATTTGCCTGTGATCAAACATCGATTACGGCGCTGTCTGCTCACCCTCCCCCCGCTGGGACTCTGTGGCCCAAGGGCTGACTCACAGTGATGACCAATCAGCTACTGGTCAATAATGGCCTCGTCATGGAGCGTCCAATCCGGTGGCAGCAGGTGTGGGACAGCAAAGGCCTCTAGGTGGCGACAGTGTCCGGATGACGGCACCCGGCTCCAGGTGCCATCTCCACAAGACGTGCGGGCAGCATGTCCATGTGGGGCCCTAAGGCAGCTGGGACTGTTCCTTCAGCCCGCGCTGCTGACCCGGCTGCTCCACACCGGCCCGATCGCCTCTTTGAGTCAGCAGTGCCCATGGCTGTGAAGAGGAAGGACGGAGCTCCAGTCTCTTTCAGGCTGATTTGCTGACCCCCCTGCGTCCAGTGAGAAATGAAGTGCCGGTGCACTGTGCAGCCCCCCGTGTGCCTGGATAGGAGGAGCGGTGGGGTGGCTGCATATAGAGGAATTGAGCTTTCCATATTCCTTCATGCAGCTTCTGAATGCTTGCAGGAGAGAGAGGAGAAGTGAGCATTCAGCGGCATGGGGGAATATGGAAAGCTCAGTTCCTCTATATGCAGCCGCCCCGCCGCTTCCCCTATCCAGCTTCTTTTGCTGTCCCCTCTGTGCTTTACAGCCCCTCCTTGTGCTATCTGGCTCCTCCCCCAGCACTCTCTCCCCCCTCTGCCCACAGTGCTCTCCAGCCCCCCCGGCTTTCTACCCCTGTTCTTTCTGCCCCCCCCAGTGCTCTCCAGCTCTCCCCATCACTCCCCAGCCTCCCTCCCTTTGCTCTCCAGCCTCCACCCCCCCAGTGCTCTCCACTCACCCCCCAGTGCTCTCCAGCCCCTCGTGCTTTCCACCCCCCAGTGCTCTCCACCCTCCACAGTGCTCTTCAGCCCCCCGTGCTTCCCCCCCCCCCACTCTCTCTGCCCCCGTGCTCTCCACCCCTGTTGTTTCTGCCCCCCCCCCCAGTGTTCTCCAGCTCCCCCATCACTCTCCAGATCTCCACATCACTCTCCAGCCCCCACACCTGTGCTCTCCAGCTCCCCACCCCCCCAGTGCTCTCTGCTCCCCCCTGTTCTTTGTCCCCCCCAGAGCTCTCTCGAGCCTACCCATGCTCTCCACCCTTGTTCTTTCTGGCCCCCCAGTGCTCTCCAGCTTTCCCCATCACTCTCCAGCCCCCACCCCTGTGCTCTCCACTCCCCCTATTCTTTTTTCCGCCAGTGCTCTCCACCCCTGTTCGTTCTGCCCCCCCAGTGCCTTCCAGCTCTCCCCATCACTCTCCAGCCCCCTCCCTTGTGCTCTCAATCCCCTCAGTGCTCTCCCCCCCAGTGCTCTCTACTCCCCCTGCTTTTTGTCCCCCCATAGTGCTCTCCAGCCCCCTGTGCTCTCCACCCCTGTTCTTTCTGGCCCCCATGACCTGTGCTCTCCAGCTCTCCCCATTACTCCGCAGCCTTTCCCCCTGTGCTCTCCACTCCCCCCTAGTGCTCTCCACTCCCCCTAGTGCTCCCCACTCCCCCCAGTGCTCTCCACTCCCTCCTAGTGCTTTCTGCCCCCTACAGTTCTCTTCAGCCCCCGTGCTCTCAAGCTCCCCCATCGCTCTACAGCCCCCTACCCTGTGCTCTCCGCCCCCCCAGTGCTATGCACTCCCCAGTGCTGTCCAGCTCCCTGAGAGTGCTCCCCAGCCCCCCCGTGCTCTCTACCCCCGTTCTTTCTGCCCCCCAGTGCTCTCAAGCTCCCCCCAGTGCTCTTCGCTTCCCCACAATCTTATTCCCTCTAGTGCTCTCCACCCCCCAGTGCTATCCACGCCCCCGTGCTCCCCACCCCTGGCTTCCCCCAGTGCTCTTAAGTTCCCCACCCCTGTGCTCTCCACTCCCCCCTGCCCCTTGCCCCCACCCATGTGCTCTCCAACCCCCGCCAGTGCTCTCCGCTCCACCCTGCTCTCCAGCTCCCGCCCAGTGCTCTCCATGCCCCCCAGTTCTCTCCACTCCCCCCAGTTCTCTCCACCACCCGTGCTCTTTTCTGGTCCCCCTCACTCCCTGCAGCTCTGCTAGGTTCCTCCTCCTTTCTCCTGCCGGCTGCTGCAGGGATCTGTGAGGATGGAGAGCGGGAAAGGGAACGGTATCATGGGCTACTGAGTCTAAAATGCTGGGCCTATTTTTTTGTCCCAGCGCGGGCCTGGCAAGGAAGAAGAGCAGCAAGGGCAGCAAGCACCGATAGCCTTGGAAGGAGAAGATCTCTGAAGACCTCCCAGGACAGGCTGACTGGGGCTGGAAAATGAGGACAGGCAGAAGGTGGAGGTGGCCTGGGACCACTCCATCGCACACCAAACAGATCCTCTGGAAGGAGCAGAACACTGTCCCCATCCAGAACGAGAACAGACCCTGCCTGCTGCTGGCGCTGGCATGGAAGGTACCATACCGAACATCACACACTTCCCACAGACAGGGACTGCAGACTGGGACATGGGACATAGGAGAGGCTGCAGACAGGGACAGAGCTGGGGATCTCTCTCTCCCTCACCCCCCTTCTCTCTCTCCCCACCTCTCTCACTCCCCCCTCTCCCCCTTCTCTCTCTCTTTCGCCTCCTCTCTCTCTCTCCCCTCTCTTTCCCCCCTCTCTCTGCGCTTTGTTGGGATCCCCCCCACTCTCCTTCCCCTGCGGATGTAGAATAACTCAGTGACACCCCTCCTCATTCTCCCAAGGCACAGGGGAAATTCCTAGAGGGGTTGTCACCTTGCTGGGTCCCAGAGGTTTTATTGGCTGCATATGTCTGATGGGTGAGGAGGGTGCCCTGGAAGGGGTGCTGATGAACTGTGTGCTAGATCCATGCATCTTTCTGCAGCCATTTTTATTGCTTAATTTTTTTTCTCATTGTGGGCGTGAGTGGGGCCTCATGTCTAAGTTTTACCTAAGGCCTCACAAAGCCTAGAGCCACCTCTGGAGCAGAGTACATTATGGAAAAGTACTGCTAAACTAAATACCCTGGGAGACACCTGCTGGTGAACAAAGGTACAGCACTCGTCAGATCCGGGAACCACAGTGCCAACAGCAGGATATCCAGTTCCTGACAAGAGCATTTTAACTGGGGGCTCTGTTTGTTATGAAACCCCTTTAACTAAATAGTTACAACCAAATACAATTTGGACATAAGAGTGGAAAGACCCTGGTTTGGAAATACAGGTATGAAGAGAAGGTTTTCAAGCTGTATAAAGACTTACAATGAGGGATATTAACTGACAACTTCAGCCACAACCTATTTTTAAGTTTTGAATAGCTAGGAAAAGCTTAAAACCCATGTAAGATTTTTTTTTTTTTTCGTTTTTGCCTCTGGGTCCTATTGGAGAAATTTCTTCTCACCTCACAAAAAAAGAGCAATTCGCACTTCGGGCGTATTCATACTAGCTGCAATACCCTTATTCAGATAAAGTAAGAGGTTTTTTTTTTTTTATTTCAGATAAAGTAAGAGAGGGTTATTTAATAATTATTTTGCCATCTGTGTCCCATTCACTTCCTGTCCCAAAACCACAACCCAAAGTGATAGTAAATTCTTCCAAAGTGAGCGAATTCATGGTTGTCATCAGGGTTGCCAGAACTAATGTCCCATTGGAAGATTTCCCCATCTATTACTGTTCTGGTGACATCACTAAATTTGGTATTTTCTTTCACTTTCTCTCTTGGTGATAATCATAAACAGGACAAATAGAGAATGAATCTTCCTAATAGGGGCACAACAGCAATACAAATCCATTGGCTGTTTTAATTCCTCTTCTAAAAAAAGATCAAATTTGCCTTTAGTTGTTGTTAGCAGAGGTGCAATAACACAGCCTGACTTGCAGTCTACAACAGGAACATTCAACAGGGAAGCCCAGCCACGACCCTACATACCGAAAGCTAGAAAAATGCAGATTGTAAAGAATGTTCTTTTTTATATATATTGTGATGTTATTCCATTCATCTGTTAATGTTTTCCACTTTCTGTGTAAATCTGAATTGCAAAGCCTGCATATTTCTACATTTGCCTTCATCAAACAAATTTACAATTCATGATTCCATCATATTATAAAAAAACTAAGATAGGTATGAAATTGTGTGCTAAGAAAATAACACTTGAGCAAACTAGCTTACCATACACAGTTTGGTCTGTATGCTATTAAATATATTAATACTATACAATTAAGTTAGTATATCCATTTACTTTATTAATACATCAATCATTGTTTTATGGTTGAATATATTTGTATTAAACATTTTTCAAGTAGAGCAATAAAGGGTATAAAATAAAGAAAAAAGGGGGGGGGGGTAGTGGTAAACAAATACCACCAATCGGTACATAGTATTAGTTCACGTAAGTGAAAATAACAATGTGCAAAAGTTGCAATCAGCGTCATAAACATTCTGTGTGTCCTCGTAATTGGACATGTATATCCGTGAAAAACAGGAGAAGAGAGGGGGGAAGGGGAGAAGGGGGGAAGATAGGGTATGGGGGGAAGGTAAAGGTATACATACAGTGTGTCTGTTATATTTTGTTCTTTGTGTAACTGAAACAAAATGATTGGAAAGCCGTTCACTGGAGCGTGGTCATCAACTCACTGGGACCACATTCCCCAGTGATACTCCGGGATTGAACAACTAGGGTTTCCCTCAGCTCATCCTCTGTTTAGCCTGTGTAACAATCTATCCGAGGTGGAATAGTGAACCCAAACATACCACAGTTTAAGGTGTTTGTCCCCCTCTCTAGCCTGCATAATCTCCTCCATAAGCATGACGTCATTGAGGATATCAATCCACCTATGAAGGGGGGGGGGGGACTACCTTTGATTTCCAGAATTTCGCAATCAGCTGACGGCTGCTGACAGAAAAAACCTGAGGAGGTTATTTTTCTGGGATTTGAATGAACCCGGGAGGATAGAGAGAGCGAGAGAGTCATCATACATTTTGTTATATAACTCAAATATTCCTTTCCAGAAGGGGCGGACTCGAACACACTCCCACCAGATAGGGAGATAAGTTTCTCTTCCTCGGAATACGGAATACGGAAATATACGGAATACGGAAAGGCTTCTTCACTGTGAAAATGTGTAATAAACTCCCTCAAGAGCTGGATTATTTCCTAAATGTAAATAATATAACTGGATACTAACATTTCTAGGTAAAGTTAATCCAGGGAATATCCGATTGCCTCTTGGAGGATCGAGAAGGAGTTTTTGTCCCCTGCTGGAGCAAATTGGATCATGCTTTGCTGTTTTTTTTTTGCCCTCCTCTGGATCAACTGTGGGTATAGGATTGTATATATAGGATTGTAAACATTTGTGGGTTTTTTTGTGTTCCCCTTTTTTTGGTTGAACTAGATGGACTTGTGTCTTTTTTCAACCAGACTGACTATGTAACTATATTTAGCTGTCACCCGAGATGCCCTCTGGCTTGTTTACAATTTAAAACAAGCTGTTAAATGGGCAAAAGCTTAATTTAGTAATGTTAGTATTACCACCACTAAATGAACAACTTATGTCTGCAGCAGCCAAGGGATCAGACAGGTGGGAAAATTGACCAAATCTTTGCATTTAGTTGGCCGATTCAGATACAAAAAACAGCTCAGGTTCAAGTTGAACTTATCTTAAAAGGGACTTTCAGATTCCAATAAATCCCAATCCTCCCGACCCTAAATCCACAATCTGCTGAACCAGGGATTTGGGGATGAGGCCTTTGTCCCCATAACCATGGCAAGGTACTCTCCCAATATGGAGTGGGCACTTACCCTGGTATGATTAAAAGAGAGGTGGGCACAGGCTCATTGTCCTTCCCTTTCATGGCCAGACAAGGCGCATTCCTAAAGGATCTAAAAAAAGTTTTGCCTTAAGAAATACTTAGTAAAAAAAAAAAAAAAAAAATTCTGTTCAGATTGTTTTTCAGAGAAGAGTGACAGGTGGTGAGGAGGCAATGTGGTGCCTCCTCACCACCTGTTTTAACCCCATTTTCACCAAAAAATGCGCCATGACCATGTACATTGAACACAGCTGGGGGGGGGGTGGGGGGGCTAGAATGGATTGTGTATGGAGGACTTGCCACCCATCAATCACGACACGTTGGATAGTTTTTGCCATAAGCGTGAAGCAAAGTGGTGTGAAGGTGGCCATTTGTAGCTTCCGGGGTGCTCAAGTGTGCACTTTTACTGCCCTCCAACCACACATCAAAACTTAGCCTTAGTGATTAACTTCATCTGACTAAGCCAAATTCAATTTTTGAATACAAAATACAGGTTTTAAATATAGGCTAATTTATTCACACAACTGTCTGCACATTTCTTTGATCTATTCCAAACTGAACAGATTAATTTACATGTCAATTTGTTTTTTTAGTGTTGTTGGCCCTTTTTAGATCATCAAACCTCTGGTCTGGGATAATTTAAACATGGAGTGGAGACTTACTCAGGCTGTAATTGTTTATACGTTATATTTTTCCTGTGTCTGGATTTACAGATAAATCAGCAGCCCTTATGCTTTCTGCTGTGCCGTCTTGTAGTGTGAATTGAATCCATTTCCCTAGCTTCTCCTCTTACGTTGTATTTTTATTTCCACTCAACTGCCAAATGCTTGAATTTAATTGTAACAATGATTCAAGCAGACCACTAAACGCTTCACTTTCCTCTCTCTGTTCATTTGTTTTACATGATGGTAAACAAATATCAGAGATTTAATAGAGACAATATTACAGCAAGATAGAGCGCTTACATTGCTGCAGGTATTGATTAAGGCGGGTTTGTTCAAAGGCCTTCATAAAATGTCTCCTAGTAATCATACCATTGTTTTTTCTTTCTGCTAAATGTTTATTGTCAGATGATGATATATCATATACCTAAATGCACATTCTTATCATGCTTTTACTTGAACTGTTCAAGGTTAAAATAAATAAATAAAGGACATACCTTGTACAACTGTTTTGTAGTACAAATATTAGGAGTAGCCAGTAATGTTACATCTACTTATGTGTATTTAGTTTGAGCATATTTACAGTGGCAGCTGGTGCTGGATTTTGAGGGGGTGCCTCTTCAGGTCCACACTCACTCTACGGGCAGAGCCCTCCAGCTGTCACAGATCCCCTGGTGCCCGGCTCCACGGCTTCTGTCTTGACCCAGTCTTCTTTCCTGGGTTCTGGGTCTTCGGCCTCCTATCCTGATTAAGAGGGAAGCCGATGCCAATTTACTGGTATTGCAGGGTAGGAGGGTTTTGGGCGCAGTGCTCTGTGCCCTGAGGACAACATGAAACTGTCTACATGGCATGCGTGGAGCTCTGAGGTATGGACGCTTAACCCCAGAGCTCCATCCTGCTCCGGCTGACGAGCACTTCCTGTAATGAGTGATATCTCTCAACAACCCACCACACACTCGCCTGACAGTGCAAACAACCCCCTGGAACAGTTACATTTCCATTGGAACAGCACAGAGGAGTTTAGAGGCAGAATTTGCCACGGTTCCAGAGGCGGCTGAAAAATCACAAGATGTCGGTGGAATGTCGGCTCACAAGGCTGCTACTGCAGAACTGCTTTCTGGCAGGACCAACACACAGAGGGGGTATTTACCCACACACAAACAGCTTACAGAGACCTAGCCTCACCAGCATCCACAGAGTTCCTCATAAACCAGACCTTGGATGATCTCCTAATGTCCCCCATGGGGGCACACTCTCCCAGGCCCGGAGACCACCCGCTTGGTGCTACACAGCTCCCCCTGCACCAGAAAGACATGGCTTTTATCTTCACCAAATTTGCTGAAATGCTTGACAGGGGCCTGTCACAGACTGCTGCCAAGATTACCTCAGACATCAAACAGGATTTACAGAGTCTGGGCACTCGTATTGAAACTATTGAGACCAAAGTGGATGCCACAGTTGCAAGGGCAAACCAGAACACTGATCGCATACAAGACCTACAAAATCTACTTGACATTGCTATGGCCAAAATTGATGATCTAGAAAATAGGTTTAGAAGGTACAATTTCAGAATTAGAGGCCTGCTGGAAAGTATTACGGAGACACATGAAGCAGTTTGCTCACTCATCAATGAACTCATCCCAGACATTCGACCTCACAGATTGGAACTGGACTGAGTTCAAAGGGCCCTGGGTCCTCCCTGCTCTGATGGGCTACCCAGAGACATTACCAGCAAAGCAGCTTCATTATTATTCCATTAAAGAAGGAGAGAATGTGTGCTGCATTTTAAGATTTCATAATTTGCCACGTCACGAATGTTAATTCTCCATTACGAACGCTAGTTTACAAGACCGAGCACTTCTGGCTCGTCCTTGCTTCCGAGCATGCGTGTTTTTACTTTGGACTTTTGTCTGACGGACTTGTGTAAATTTGAAAACCTGCTAGCCAACATTTGTTGGCGGAAAATCCGATAACAATTGTCCAATGAAGCATACACATACAGCCTGTCATGGAACGTTTCCCGTCGGAAAGTCCAATTGTGTGTACGAGGCTTTAGTCTATCATCATTCGTATCTCTTAAATACAGTGATGATCAGTAAGTATTAGGAGCCCTACAACTCTAACTGGTAAACAAGTATTCACAACACAACTTTTCTCTGACTTTCTAAATCTGCATACTTGTTTAATTGAAATCAAAGCAAACCTCGCCTTATGAAAAAAAAAAAAACTAACTCCAGTAATGCAAACTTTTTCTAAAATAAAGTTAGTAGTACTTACCTGCCATTTTCCCAGTCTGAGCTTTGCTCCCCCCTTCCAGTCAAAGATCTGCTCCGACAGTTTTAAAAAAGAAGAAATCGCCAACCGGCCTCTTCTGTCGTCGGCCCACCCATGACACTTGCGCCTCATTTTGCGCATACACCATACCATGTTACACTCATCTGATAAAATAAAGTCTTTCCCCCTGAGGTCTTGTGAGATTTTGTGCATTATTTGGTGCATGCACTAGATGAGGCACATGATGATGCATGCACTGTTCGACATTACACTTATCTATTGAAAAAGAAAAACTCTCCCTCCCGATATCTCAACACAACTCAGAAACAAGATCTTTCTGAAAGGCATTGGTGATACAGCGCTCCTTGGGTGCATCTATAAGGCCCTGGCTACTTCACCAGTGCCTCTGAAAAACCTGGAATCCAGGGGAAATAAAAAGTAAGCTTATAACCAAAGGTTTCTTTGTTGCTAGGACTTCAGGATGCTTAGGTATGAACATGCAGAGCATTTTTGCTGTAAGGCTTCATGCACAAGGGCATATTAAAATACTCCTATCTACAACTTGCCCATTCATAAATGTGTTCTATCAAAGCAGTCCATTCATTTGAATGGACTGCCAATGCACCACAATGCTGTGAAGACCTGACATGCTCCATTTTTTCTAATTCAGTGCATCACAATGCGCATTTTACTTTTTACGTGCATTTACTGTGCATTGTAGTGTGGGTGCATTGTATTAATGCATCGATAAGCCATGTGTTTTACTAATGCATACTACAATTCATATTTTTGCTAAGTAGTAACTCAACATCTATTTGGGAAAAACCCTAAGCCCATTTACATGTGTGTTGTGGCAATGGAAGCTAACATGTGCATTGCCACAATGCATGGCATTGCATCTGCTCTATGTGTGGTGCGTTGGGGTGTCATTGATTTTGAATAGCACTTCAACACATTGTACAGTACAGCACAAGGCACTGCCGTGTACCACATTAAGTTGTTGTGTGCTACATTATTAAGAAGAAAGTAATGTAAGTTTTTTCATCCTGTGTGGTGTATTGTAGGCCCAGTCTTAATGAATGATATGCCTTAACACAAGGAAAATTAATGCACACCATAATAAACATTAACGCACCACAAAGGATTGCTTAAGTGTGAATGAGTCCTAAAAGTTTCATCACCTTTTGTATCAGTCTTTTACTGGCCCCTTTTTAATGTTTAATAGTGAGTTTGATGAGACCATTACATTAGCCTTAACAAAACTGATGTACTGCAGAAAAACCTTAACTAACATTTCCTTCCATTACAATCATCAATCAATTATTCCAAGACGTTTCAGTCAACACTCCATCTTGTTTCTAATTTAACAAAAAAAGATGAGTAGTACCATACCAAATTATTGTCTAAATGTGATTAAATTGGAACATACTGTTATAGCCAGAGGGATATACAGGGCTTTGTAATTTATGAGCTGTACAATCTGAAATATAATTATAGTCCGTCACTAATTTCAAGAGATTAAACCCCTAAAATAAGTACAGAAACTGCAGCAAATGATTTGTATCTGCAAAAGCTGAAATCTTTTTTCGCTATCTTCTGTAAATTTGGGAAAACGGTGTGATTCCGATAGAGAATACATTAAAGAAAATTAATAAATGTAGAACGTATTAGATTATCTGGAAACTTTTTTTTTGTCTAAGTTGATGAGTAGAGTAGAGTAATTGGCAGACTAACACAGAGCTTTTAACTGTAAGTGTCTGGTTGTAGCCTGACTCTGCATAGATGAGACTGAATATCATTAGCATCTGACAGATGATCAATGACCTGCATGAAATTAGTAAGTGGCTCTTTTCCAAATTTACTAAACTAGTTATCATAGCAGGCAAGGAACCGCAATTTAATCACTATTACAGTCCAGAGATGTTAGCATAGGTACCAGGATTATAACTAGGCTTTCAGCATCCAAATGCATAATAGCATAATATTGGCGTGGAAGCTTTTTCTCTAGAAAAGATAAGTCAGCACTCAAACTCCCTAGACCAGAACATACATGGTGGTTGAACTGGTGCAGGTTTATACAATAAGCTTTCATGTGAGTGCACAGCATGCAAGTACGACTGTCTGGCATCCAAAGCCTGCAGTTAGCTTAAAGCCCAACTCTGGGCACTGTGCTCACTTCTACCCAGTGTCGCCCCTATAGGTTATATCTTTTGTTTATGGTTTAAAATTTACCTTTCCTGAAGTCTTCAGGATGGTCACATGAAGCTACAGCATCCTCATCATCTTCTCCTCTTCTTGAGGCTAGATGGTCCATACTGATGCAGAGAGCAGAGCTGACGTGATGACGTCAGAACCACTTTCTGCACCAGTACACTGTGAATAAAGGGCACGATGGTGAGGTTCTTTTAGCAGGCAGGGCCATGACATCAATGAGTAAAGCTGAGTGACATTCAACTTGGAGGGTTGAAGTCATCTTGTGAAACAGTGGGGGGATAGCCAAGGGTTATAGCATCTGGGGACTTTTAGGCTGGATTTACACTATCGCCGCATACGGTTCACAGCAAGGGTCCAGTGCACCCTCCTTCGCCATTTCAGGTCCAATTTCAGCCTGAATTTTTGGCGGAATTCGGATCTGCACCCAATTCGTGTGAACCCAGCCTTAAAGATAGTGAAAGTTTAGGGTTAATTTGGGATTTTAAGGATAACAGTACTTTTATCAGAGTTATCCCAGCATCCCCCAAAATGCTACAGTTACCTGTCCCTGCTCCTTATAGACCTTCACTGCACAACCCATTTGGTGTCACTCAGCTTCCTCAAGAAAACTTTCCCAGCTGGGCTGCACATTACAGTACTACTACTAATAATGTATTTTCCATAGACATGAATGGAGGTTTTAAGTGCATGTCCATCCCTTTTTGTGAAGAGGCTGTGTGGCTTCCAGCAAGTGTCAGATTTGGGTGGTATGTTTGGGGGGGGGGGGGGGTGTAAAAGATATCAGTTATCCTTTAAAACCTATGATTGGGAAGAATTAGCCCCTTACAGATAGCTAAAAAGATTATTGGTGTCAGTGAGAACTTATCTGAGAGGCAGAATTTGCTCATTGCTCTAGCAACCTCTGGAGGAACCCTAGGGTTCCGTGGACCCCTTATTGAGAAACCCTGGGATTCATTGTGCAATGTGTTTCTGCACATCTGCTTGTACTACACCAGGGGCATATGTGAAAATGAAGGTGCACAACTGGAAGACAGGGACAGAGCATTGTTGTCCCATACCAGGAAGTTATCCCATAACAAGTTCACTTATGGAAGGTTCACCAGGTATTTTTCAATGACAACTGATGATTTTAAAAGATTGGATCTGACTTTTGAAATTACATTAACATATTAAAGCTTTTACGAGATGAGATTGGATATGATATTTAGTGAATAGGTTTAGATCTATCTACTTTACGATGAATTATGGACATGTTTGCTGACATTTGCACAGTTGCAGTTATTCCTGGATAGTCTTAGCAGTTTACTTACCCTTTCTCAAGTTGCTCTTTAAAGCGATATTTTAGAAGACTTATGAGTAATACTCTCGTATAACTGGTTATTTTTCTTAATTTGTGCATCCCATTAAAGCACCTGCTGTGTGAACACGCAGCACAAAAGATCTGTGTTTAACAATCCATATTCACCATCAGTCAGTAGTGTATAATGAGTTGACATGGAGTATAGAAAGGTCTGGTGTTAATTGGCAATAATTGTTGCTTTTAGGTACAAGAAATTCCATGAGGAGTATTTTTTTCTTCCAATAATAATCATTACACAATAACACAATATATAATAACACAAGATCACTTATGAAAAAAGTACCCACTGCTTAGTACCAATATGTTTTCATTAAGCTATACAGAGCATGGGAAAATGAAGTAGATTAAGGGTAATTATTTTCATGTATAGGGTTTGTCTGGGAATATAAAAACTGAATAATAATTATATTGCAGATGATATACAAACAGAGCAGTAATTACAATAGAGTTGGCTTTATTTCATTACCAGATAATGGTTCTTGCTGCAGACTCATTTGTTAGGTGTTCCTCCCTTAGCTGTTCGGACTCTGTAGGCAAACAAGTTGACTAAATATCAGGTCATAACAAGCCGGAATTGCTCAGGAGGAGGCTCCATTTTGTTACTGCCATATGAACAATAATCAGCTTTTCCTTGATACAGCAGTAAAATATTAGTGGTGCGCAAAGCCCAGTTAGCCAGAACAACCAGATGTTTCTTCTCACCAAATTAGAGAAATCGGAGCAATTAAAAAACATTATTCTGTATGGATAAATATAGTTACAGCTTTTATATAACTAATTTTTTTGACCAAATTTCATCTGCAGAATGGCCATTAAAGTTCCCAGACACAATTCCCTGTGTTGTGAGAATGTTAATTTAAGTTCTGATGATACAGTAGGAATGAACACCTGAGTTAATTTCTAGTTCTCCACTGTCAAGTGACAGCTCCAAATCTCCCCTACCAATCAAGAACCAATCAACGTGTAGCAACCTCTAGTGTGTGCTGGAAGTAGTTGTTAGTGTAGGAAAATGTAGCACAGTATCTCAGAGGAGTGGGGGCACTCTCAGGAGAAGGTGGAAGTGTTGTCCAAAGGCGTTGGATTTACCAGAATCATCTGAAGGGACTGAAGGGTCCATGCAGGCCCCAGTCAGTGTGAGACAGACATTCTACAACATTCCCTCAACTACTCAGACCAGAGCAGCTGAGTACAGGCAGTGGGTAATGAGGTCACCCAAAGCCTACATTCGCCCTAGAAAAAGCAAGCCTTGGGAACTGCCAAGGTTTTCAAGGTTCCAGTGGGAGGTGCAGCGGATAACAGCTCTGAAGTGGGGTCTGGACTACCCCTATGTCCCCTCAAACATCATGGACGTCATTGAGGAGGGGAGAGTGGGAGGATGACATGGTGTGGGAATACATGCGTGTCCCCAAATCCTTAAGGGGACCACATTGTGAACAAGCTTGGACCTAGTTTCAGGACATTGGTCAGGAATGGTGGCTGGGAAGAGCTATTTACAAAGACAGGGTGGTGGTTCTTAAAGCTGGACAGCCCACCAAGGGCCACTCTGTCACTGTCAAAAGAGCTGATGGCAACCTGAGGAGACTGACCAATCCTCAGTACTACCTGTGAAGAGACTGATGTGAATGGTTCTGCTCACAGGTAACAACATAAACAGCATGGAGAGGATTTCTGCCTTTGTTGTATGTTTTGTTCCTGATGAAGAACTTTGGTTGAGGCCTAGTATCCTGCTACTACTTTGCTAAACTTGGAGTGACTTCTCCTACCAGAGACTCTTTAGGAAAAGTACTGTGCTGTTATTTGTTTCTGCCAGACGGCGTATAACCCCCTGCTGACAGAATGTACAGGTAGATGTGTTTGTTCTGTTTTTGCAGGTATCATTGTAGATGGCTGTTCACCCTGTTTCGTGATGGACGCATTTTTCCCAGTGTGCTAGGAGGGCTTCCCTCTAGGAGGAGGTGCTCCAGCTAAAGTGTAATATGCCTTATACTGCGTTCATTGAGTTAGCTGCAGGGACCTGTAGCTAGGATGTTTATATGCTGTTTACATGTAATGTACATATGGTTCTTTGAAGAAAAAAATATTTCTAGTTTTTGATACTGGCGTTAGGTCTGGACTTTGACTGGGCCATTCTTATACATGAATATGCTTTAATCTAAACCATTCCATTGTAGCTCTGGCTGTATGTTTAGGGTCGTTGTCCTGCTGCAGTTTTAAGTCTTTTGCAGACTCTAACAGGTTTTCTTCTAAGATTGTCCTGTATTTGGCTCCACCCATCTTCCCATCAACTCTGACCAGCTTCCCTATCCCTGTTGAAGAAAAGCATCCCTGCAACATGATGCTGCCACCACCATGTTTCACGGTGGGGATGGTGTGTTCAGGGTGATGTGCAGTTTTAGTTTTCTGCCACACATAGCATTTTGCTTTTAGGCCAAAAAGTTCAATTTTGGTCTCATCTGACCAGAGCACCTTCTTCCACATGTTTGCTGTGTCCCCCACATGGCTTCTCACAAACTTCAAATGGAACTTCTTATGCCTTTTTTCAACAATGGCTTTCTTCTTGCAACTCTTCCATAAAGGCCAGATTTGTGGAGTGCATGACTAATGGTTGTCCTGTGGACAGATTCTCCCACCTGAGCTGTGGATCTCTGCAGCTCCTCCAAAGTTACCATGGGCCTCTTGGCTGCTTCCCTGATTAATGCTCTCCTTGCTCGGCCTGTCAGTTTAGGTGGACGGCCATGTCTTGGTAGGTTTGCAGTTGTACCATACTCTTTACATTTTCGGATTGATGGATTGAACAGTGCTCCTTGAGATGTTCAAAGCTTGTTATATTTTTTTTTATAACCTAACCCTGCTTTAAACTTCTCCACTAATTTATCTCTGAGCTGTCTGGTGTGTTCCTTGGCCTTCATGATGCTGTTTGTTCACTAAAGTTCTCTAACAAATCTCTGAGGGCTTCAAAGAAAAACTGTATTTATACTGAGATTAAATTACACACAGGTAGACTATATTTACTAATTAGGTGACTTCTGAAGGCAAATGATTCCACTATATTTTAGTTAGGGATATTAGAGTAAAGGAGGCTGAATATAAATGCACGACACACTTTTCACATATTTATTTGTAAAAAAAAAAAAATAAATTTAAAACCATTTATCATTTTCCTTCCCCTGGACAATTATGTGCCACTTTGTGTTGGTCTATCACATAAAATCACATAAAATTTGATTGTAACATGATAAAATGTGGAAAAGGGGTATGAATATTTTTTTCAAGGCACTGTATACAGTATGTAAAGCACTGTGTAAATTGATGGTGCTTTATAAGTGCCTATAAACAAAAATATGCAAAAAAAAAAAGGGTTCCATAAACAAACTATACATTTCTCTCCAGATCCAGTGGAGCAATGCAGCAGATTTAATCTGCAATGAATACTTAACTCATTTTTTATGCTTACATTTCACAATGTTTTATATACTCTAAAATATTTTTTTCTTTTTCGTAGCCCCTTTTTACTACCTTCTTTATAGATGGCATGCAATGTGATACTATGACTTGCTAAAACAGAATTCAGCCCAGTCATCCAAAGTTGTGTGCTCAGGTCACAGTGCAACCATATATTTAGCACTTTTACTATAAAAAGAGAATTATTGAGAAGAGCTTGTTCCTTTCTATCGTTATTTACATAAAGTGTATCTTTCCTGGCATTGCCCCCTGGCTTCACAACCTCTCTCTGATTTTAAGAAGATTAAACTAGGTAAAAGGCAATACAGTATGGTGCAGTAGGTCATTTATCCCACATTGTTCATTCAAATCGCTAATTCTCAGCTCTTTATTTGCTGGCACAGAGACAATTTCAAACAAAATGTTGGAACTGTGAAAATGTTAAATTAAATATGAGAAAGAATCTTGCATTCAAAGAAGTGAAAGCCTTTAGGACAAGCTTTCCTGCAAACTGCACAAATGGTGGAGTATTTATTATTTTTAAGCATTTAAAAGAAATGTATAATAATTTCTGTAATTTTTTAAATATGTGTTTTTAGCACCTTCCTGACTCTTAAAGCATATGCGACCACCAGGGACTGGTGAGTCCTGAGCACAGATGGACGCCAGTCACTTTTTAGATGCAAGGAATGGTGTTTATGGACTTTCACTCAACACTCAGGGTTAGGACAAAGGACACCCATGGACTAGGTAGACTACAGATGAGGGACAAAAAGTATTTACAGTCTTCGCAGATGGCTTTTAAGCCAACCTAGCATTCTGTGGAACAAGCTCCTCACTACAAGACATTTGTTGGTTCAGCTTGGTGAGTACCCCCCACACTTCACAGCTTCACCCTGCTTCTCATGATTCAGATAGAAGTTCCTGCATGTTGCTTTAATCTCAATGTTCTGCATACTAGGCCCCAAACCTAGACTTTTTTCCAGGCACATTGTCACCTTCCTAGGGCAGCAGGTCTGTTAGGATCAAACAATCATACACATCATTGCCCAGGTAATAGGCCCAGGGGAAAACTGACTTTCCCAGGTCACTCCTAAATACCGTATATTCTGTCCCAACCTGCACCACTGGCAAAAAAAAAAAAAAACCCTAGTGGTTTGTCAGGGGAATATATTTGTTCATAGTTCAGGCAGAAACAAACAATTACCTGAGCCCATTTTAAACCCATGAAAACTGAACTACCAGTCCAGCTTAGACTGACTACATCCTAGCAAACATTAAAGTGTTACTAAACCCACAACAGTAAAATCAGTCTGTATATGCAGTAAAGCATGCTTGTTATACTCATTGTGGAACCTAAGTGGTTATTCCTCTACATTGTGTAAAAATCCTCGTCCCCCCCCTCTTTTCCTGCAGTCTGCCAGGTTGCGTGCTCGGAGAAAGGGTCTGGTATGGATTTTTGGGGGGAACTCCACGCCATTTTTTTTTTTTAAAAATTGGCGTGGAGTTCCCCTTAAAATCTACACCAGACCTGAAGCGCATTTTTTTTTATCAATGACTTTCAATGACTGTTCTCTGTATTATGGGAGCCAACAATTCGTTATAGCCGTGCGTGCTTTTAAATGACTTTTTTTCCTGCAGAAAATACACTTTGTGCAGGGACAGTTCTACGCACAGGAAACATGCGCCCCTTTACAGGCATACTATACACACCGAAATTTACGAAATTTAAAGGAATATTACACTTTTATTGTTTCACTTTAAGCATTATTAAAATCACTGCCCCCGGAAAAAACGTCCGTTTTTAAAAGTTTTTTTGCATTGATACATGTCCCCTGGAGCAGGACCAAGGTCCCCAAACACTTTTTATGACAATAACTTGCATATAAGCCTTTAAAATTAGCACTTTAGATTTCTCCCATAGACTTTTACAGGGTGCTCGTGGCTTTTCAAATTTGCCATGAACACCTCACTGTTCGGCGAACGGGCAAGCAGGCAATGTTCGAGTCGAACATGAGTGTGACTCGAATTTGAAGCTCATCCCCACCTGTCATAATTTTATTGCTGTCTGTGTCCCTCTTAGAGAGATTCTCCCTCTTTACCTTTCATGTCTACTGTTATCATCGAAAGTGAAAATAAAAGAAAATCCCAAATTTAGGCTGCTTTCACACTGGGGTGTTGGGGGCGTTGGAGGCGTCGGCGGTAAAGCGCAGCTATTTGGCCGCTAGTGGGGCACTTTTAATGCCCGAAAAAGGGTTAAAACCGCGGCGCTTTGCTGGTGGTTTAGTGGCGCTGCCCATTGATTTCAATGGGCAGGGGCGCTTTAGATCCTGCTTGCAGGACTTTTTTGTACCGTCCTGCAAGCGCACCACTCCAGTGTGAAAGAACTCGGGCTTTCACACTGGAGTGAGAATACACACATGTCAGACCTGGTGAGGCACTTTACAGGCACTTTACAGGCGCTATTTTTAGTGCTATTGCGCCTGTAAAGCACCTAAGTGTGAAAGCAGCTTTAGGGTTGTCCCCAGAACAGTAATAGAGGGGATATCTTCCATTTCTGGGGATTACCAGGGATCTCCTAAGACCCCTTTTATACTGGGGCAGCGGCCACATTAGCGCTAAAGCACCACTCGTTTTAGCAGCGATTTAGTGCTGTTTAAGTGGTGCTTTTCGGCCACTAGTGGGGCGCTTTTAATCTTAAAGAAAGGGGTTAAAAAGTCCTGTGTTATAGCGCATCAAAAATGCTTTTTAGGCGCTTCATTCCAATGGGCAGGGCGTTTTGGTCGCACTAAATAAAGCGTTCCCAAACCGCACCGAAGATGCTGCTTGCAGGACTTAATGGAACGTCCTGCTAGCGCACCACTCCAATATGAAAAGTCACACTTGAATGAATGAAAGGCGGTTTTCAGGCGCTTAGCAGAGGCTATTCCCAGCGTTAAAGCGTTTTAAAACCACCCCAGTGTGAAAGGGGTCTTACTTTGAAGGGATTTCTCTCACTTGCTATTTTGGCTATGGTACAGGAAGTGAAGGGAAATCTCAACATCTAAAAAATCTCAACAAAGTCTGACCCTTCCTTATGCTTTCCAAAATGAAAAAAATAAAGTTTTGCTTTATATCTACTGTAAATGTCCATTGCCTGGTTACAGTCTTACTTTAAACACTTTAAATACAACTCAAAATATTGGCTCTGAAAATACAATAAAAGTCATGAATCCTGTTTCCTCCAATTCCATTTACAGTTTCTTGAATACCTCCCAGGTGATCACTAATTTTTACACAATCCGCTTATTAAGGGGAATCATGGGTCCACAAAAAAAACAGTAGCGTATGTGTAGCATAGTCCTATTACTATAATACTGCATAAGATATTTTATTGCACAGTACTAATGACAATTTTAATTCAGTCAGTATAAAAATGAATAGTAGACTTGAGCATCAAGTTATGTGCATTTGAAATGTATTTTTTAATTGTAAGCTGAACCTGTGCCCATGCTATTAGTGGCCAGTTCCCAGTAGGTGTAATTAACATTTTCCTCCAGAGCTATTTTGTGAAATGGATCACTGTTATACTGAACAGCATGGTCTTATATTGTATCTTTAATGCAGCAGAAGCTTCATTGCCTGCTAGAGGCCCATAACGGTGTCTCTTAATCTTCCAAAAGTGCATCCAAAATCAACGCAGACAACTTGTTCGGGAAAAACAAGGCTGCAAACTGTTGGTTGAAGTGGTTTACAAGGGGCCGAATTTTGTGGAGCCGATCAAATTCAGGGTCACCCCGAGGATGACAGAGTTCATTGTCGTTAAAATGCATGAACCACAAGATCTGCTCATATTGTGTCCTGGCCATGGATGCAGAGAACACGGGCATATGGTGAATTGGGTCAATGGACCAATATGACCGCAACTCCCTTTTTTTTAACTATGCCAATGAGGATAGATAGGCCCAGAAAGATCTTAAATTTGGAAGCCTTAATAGGTTTCCATCCTCTGGCAAGGGTCAACTGGGGATTATCGACTATGAATTGACCAGCATACAAATTGCTTTGGTCCACAATAGATCTATAGAGATCTTCCATGAAAAACAGTGAATAAAAATCAAGTGACATAAAGTCAACTGTCTACACCTGAATTCCGGGTTGGCCAGAGAATGGGGGAAGTATGGGCGCTGCAGAAGTGGTGGGCTCCCAATTAGGATTGGCAAATGCAGCGGGAAGGGCACTATGGGCTCGACGGACCTGTGTTTTACTTCTTGGTGGCTGCGGGACACTACTTGTGCTAGCCACCTCACCAGCTTGAACTGCACTTATGGAACTCACCACATCACAAGTGTTACTGCAGTGCTGGATGTACGACCAGGGTGTACTAGGCCGCTGGTGCTTGAAGAAGAGCAGCACTAGTACTGGCTCTCTGCTCCATACGAGAGCCCTGCGGTTCTTGCACCTCAACAACAGAAGAAGATACGGGGTCGGGTACGCCTGACCTTGGCAGCGACCACTACTTTGTCATCAGAAATATCAGAGTGCCGCTGCTGTCTACTGGTTTGTATTCTGAGCCTGAATCTGACAGATGGGTGACTTCTTCTTCACTCTCATCTGTCATGCTCAGAAATGTGTTGGCCTTTTCACTACTGTACCTTCGATTAGACATTGTGGCCTCTAAATTTACAGGTACAGGTAAACTTAGACAACTGATACGACTAACAGGCAAAAAAAGCACCTGGTTGTCAGAGCCTGCTTCAGTCGCTACCAAAAAAAATCAGTTAGCATTTGCAGGGATCAGGCCTGACTCTGCGAATGCTGCAGTTATGTGTGTTGTGTTTTGTAAGTGACGCTGATCAATTGATACTGCACTAGGGTGGGCTGGGCTAGGCTGGGGTGGGTGGAGGGGCTAAACGCAGGTGCTAGCAGGTATCTGGGCTGATCCTGCTAACGCTGCATTTTTGGGAACCCTAAACTACTGGGGACACTAGTATAGATCTGATCAGGTCAGACATTGATCCGTTCAAACACTATACTAGTAAGGGAGGTGTATGGTGCGTGGGTGTGTGTTAGCACTACTGGCACTAATCTGATGCTGCCTGGATCGGGGAGTGATATTGGGGTGTAAGTGTGCCTACGTGTACTGGGGTTAGTGTAGTGTTGTGCAACTCACTGTTAAAGACGTCCTCTCTCCTCTCTCTGGAACCGAAAAGAGTTCCACGAGGGGAGATGACATCACTTCCTCTGCCTGTGTTTACATTACACAGGCAGGGGAGACATTTCATTCCCTAGAACCGATCAGCAGGTCCAGGCCAGAAATCATTGGCATGGACCTGAAGACTGTTCTGTAACAAATCCAATCGCCGCAGGCACTGTGGGGGCGCGTGCGCCGTACAGCTACGGCGATTCGCGCAGCAGTGCCATTCTGCCGGCGGGCAGTCTTAAAGTGGTTAAATATCACCAAGAGAAAGCTCTATCTGTCAAAAAAAAATTATATACAGTAGGTTTGGGTACAGTGTTGCATGAGTAACTGTCAATCAAACTATCACAATACTGAAAACTGAAATATGACCTGGACAGTAAGTAACTGTAACATGCTGGTATTGAGGCAGTTGATCATCTACTGATCATATTCCAAATCTGGTTCAGATTACTGTGGAAAAACAGACAAAATTATATTTACATTTTAATATTCAATCCAGTTTTGAAGAACTAATTTCCGTAGCCTCTCTATTAAATAATTCTTACTGTTTAAAAAATAACTCATCTAATTAAAGTTAATAGCATGTGTAAAAAAAAAGGGAGGTGGTGCACGATTTCTTTTTTCCCATTTATACTTGCTGATCATCGTACCACATTCAGACAAACACCATCAATCAAACACATTACAATAAACCTGTGTGAAAAGTATGGGAGACAAAATGCTTCCGTAATTACAAATTTAAAATGCACCTGTTTCCTCCAGTCTAAATTTAACCCAAATGTAACATAAAAGGAAGAAGGTTAATTTTTCAAGACAGCACAACAGAAGGGAAACAATTAGTAAAGCAAAACAACTACCTCATTTTAAATGTCACTGATAAATTTTTCTTGACAGGCCAATTCATGTTGTCAGTACATTTAATTACCAAACCGAGGTTTGTTCTTGGTGTAGCCAAGGAGAAGGTTTGCTTCCACAGGATTAGAAAGACAACAATTATGTGGGATGGATAAATGAAAAGAGTCTGGATTGTTCATTTCACGTATGTGTACTTTAGTAAGCCATGGAAAGGAATATTTAAAGCTGACCTCTAGGCAAATAAATACACAGATGTATTTATACATATGCAGTGCATCCGGAAAGTATTCACAGTGCTTCACTTTTTCCACATTTTGTTGTGTTACAGCCTTATTCCAAAATTGAATAAATTCATTATTTTCCTCAAAATTCTACAAACAATTCTCCATAATGACAACAGGAATGAAGTTTAAATTCTTTGCAATTTTTTATTAAAAATAAAAAAAATAAAAATCCCATGTACATAAGTATTCACAGCCTTTGCCATGACACTCAAAATTGAGCGCATGTGCATCCTGTTTCCACTGATCATCCTTGAATTGTTTCTACAAATTTATTGTTGTCAAATTCAGTTGATTGGACATGATGTGGAAAGGCACACCTGTCTATAGAAGGTCCCACAGTTAACAGTGCATGTCAGAGCACAAACCAAGCCATGAAGTCCAAAGAGTTGTCTGTAGACCTCCGAGACAGGATTGTATAGAGGCACAGATCTGGGGAAGGCTACAGAAAAATGTCTGCCGCATTGAAGGTACCAATGAGCACAGTGACCTCCATCATCTGTAAATGGAAGAAGTTTGGAACCACCAGGACCCCTAGAGCGGGCCGCCTGGCCAAACTGAGCGATTGGGGGAGAAGGGTCTTAGTCAGGGAGGTGACCAAGAACCTGATGGTCACTCTGACAGAGCTCCAGCGTTTCTCTGTAGAGAGAGGAGAATCTTCCAGAAGAACAACCATCTCTGCAGCACTCCACCAATCAGGCCTGTTAGGTAGAGTGGCCAGTAGACATGTGTACACTGAAATATTTTGTTTCGGAATTTAGTTTTCGTCCAAAAAATGTATTAATTTAGTTACTCCCGAAATTTGTTTTTATATATTTAGTTTTTCGTAAAAAAATTGCTTGTAGTGCAAAGTGGAGTTGCCTTTAGTAAATCAACTCCACTGTCTGCCCTAACAAAGGGTTAAAGTGGATGTAAACCCTTACAGACCACTTTGACCTACAGGTAAGCCTAGATTAAGGCTTACCTGTAGGTCCAAGAAATATATCCTTAACCTTTACGGTTAAGGAGATATTTTACAAATAAAGGGCACCGCTGTCTACAGCGCATGCGCACCGTAGACAACGGCGCAGGCGCACTGGGCACGCCGCAAGTGAAGGCGAACATGCCGTCACTGACGGCTCCCGTGCACATGCTCCGGAGTGACATCAGCGCGGCTCCGGCCAATCACAGAGCTGGAGACGCGAGAGCCGGAAGTCACTCTGGGATACATGGCGGAGATGAAGAACGAGGACCGCTTCGGGGGCTTCGATCTCAGGTAAGTTATTCATAATGAGCTAGTATGCTATGCATACTAGCTCATTATGCCTTTGCCTTGCAGGGTGTATTTTAATTTTTTCTGGATTAACTTCCTCTTTAAAGGTGTAGAGGCTGGGCATCTTGCATTTTATGTTAATGAGGACCGACTTAGGACAGGCTCACCCTAACATTGTTCAAAAAATATTGCAGTCCATCAAGACACCTCTTCCTGGGAAACATCTAAAAGGTAAAAAAAATTTAATAAAAAAAAGAGGCATGCTGTGTGAATGGGGACACAACAAACCTATAGTGGGGGTTTTCTCAAACTGCAAAAGTGGATATATGCTTTAAGGTTGCACTTACATTTAGGCCAAGTTCACATATGTGCGGCTGCGGTTTGCAGCCCGGGTCCAGTGCGCTTCCAAACTGTATCCAATTCGCACATATGTGAACCCGGCCTTAAAGTAAACTTATCATGAGAGAAACATGAAGGTTGCCATTGCTTTGTGTAGTTGCCTAGTTGTCAAGCTGATTGCCTTGCTTCAATATTTTGACCTGGAACAGGTAAGAAGTTAAGCTCTTCCAATTCTACTCTGACCTTGCCGATCGGATCATTGCTTCTTGGTTAGTAACTCAGGTAAGTAACATAGAGTGTTGTGTTATACTGGAACCCTTTTGCAGCATCAATCAAACATTAAATGAATTGAATAATTACAATTTCTTTGCTGGCATTATGTTAATGCAATGTAATTCCTTTAAAAGGAAAAACAACAGAAAAACAATTGTTGTTGTTGCTAAAAGAGAAGAATGTTGTTATAAGAATGAAAAGCTAATTTCTAAAGACTTGCATGTGTTCCAATATATTGTTTCTGGTCTTTGTATGCATTGGAAGACTTATTAGAAATGAAGGTTAAAAAGCTGCAGTTAGGGATTAGTCACAGAAAGCAAGACATAGATACATCAAAGGACTCACTCTTCGTCTGCTAAACTGAAGGCATGTTTGTACAGGGAGCAGATTAAACGCTAAGTTCACGTTAAAATAAAAAAAAAATAGATGCAAATTTTTTTGCAGGTAAAAAAAAAAAAAAAAAATCATTTTCTTAGAAGCCTTTAAAGCATTGCAGTTGCGATCAGCAGATCACAGGTGCAATGCCAGGCTCCTGCAGACACTCCGTACAGCTGTCTGTCCATACCTCCCACACAGGCAAACAGTTATTGAACTGCAGGAAAAGTAGTGAGCTATGAGTTATCCACGGTTTATTAGTGTGCCACTTAGGCTCGATCACTGTGGGGAGTAGTGTGGGTGATACCACATCGGGTGCAGGAATGCCAGCAAGGAAGGAGCTCAGCTCATGCCAGCTCCTGTAATCACAGGAAGGAAGAGAGGAAAGATCCCTGGTGCCGCACATCCATGGAGTCCTCTAATGGTATAAGAGAGACAACCTCAGCCTGGGCTCCCACAGGCTATACCCCAACACGTTTCGCTCCACCCCTGGAGCTTAGAGACTAAGCTCTGGGGCGGAGTGAAACGTGCTAGAAGCATGGGCTGGTGGGTGCCAAGGCTGAGATTGTCTCTCTTATACCACCAAAGGACCCCATGGATGTGCGGCACCAGGGATTTTTTCTCTCTTCCTTCTAGTGAACTATGAGGGTGCTCATTGTCTCGCAGTCTCCGCTCTTATTCATCCCAAAGGTGTTCCATCGGGTTGAGGTCAGGATTCTGTGCAGGTCTGTCAAGTTCCTTCACCCCAAACTTGCTCATCCATGTCTTTATGGACCTTGCTTTGTGTACTGAACCAAATCATTTGATGGAGGGGGGATTATGGTGTGGGGTTGTTTTGTAGGGGTTGGGCTTGGCCCTTTAGTTCCAGTGAAGGGAACGCTTAACCTCCTGAGATCCGCGCTATAGCCGAATGACGGCTACAGCGCGGATCTACGAGACTCGCTGGATCACAGATCCGACTAAGGGGTCAATCCCGACCCCTTACCACGTGATCAGCTGTCAGCTAATGACAGCTGATCATGTGATATCAACAGAGCCAGTAAACGGCTATTTTTCCTGTCAGCGCGAGGAGAAAAAAAAAAGCCGATCACAGGCGGCAGTGAGAGGGACATTAGTCCCGAACACTGCGATGTGCCCCGGCTCCACGGTGCCCACCTGTGCCCCCTACAAGTGCCGCCTACCAGTGCCCACCAGCTCCACCTGTCAGTGCTCACCAGCTCCACCTGTCAGTGCCCAGAGTGCCATCTGTCAGTGCCCACAGTGCCATCTGTCAGTGCCACCTGTCAGTGCCCACAATAAATACCTGAACAGTGCTGCACATCAGTGTCACCTACCAGTGCCCATCAGTGCCAACTATCAGTGCCCATCAGTGCCACCTACCAGTGCCCATCAGTGCCATCTATCAGTGCCATCTATCAGTGCCCATCAGTGCCATCTATCAGTGCCCATCCATGCCACCCATCCGTGCCACCCATCCATGCCACCCATCAGGGCTATCTTATCTGTGCCCATCGGTACCGATTTATCTGTCCCCACCAATGCAGCCTATCAGTGCCCACCAGTGCAGCCTATCAGTGCCCGTCAGTGCCGCCTCATCAGCACATATCAATGAAGCAGAAAAATTACCTGTTTGCAAAATTTTATAACAAACTATTAAACATGATTTCTTTTTTTTCACAATTTTCCATCTTTTTTTGTTTGTTTAGCAAAAAATAAAAACCCCAGCTGTGATTAAATACCACCAAAAGAAAGCTCTATTTGTGGGAAAAAAAATGATAAAAATTTCATTTGGGTACAGTGTTGTATGACCGCGCAATTGTCATTCAAAGTGTGTCAGCGCTGAAAGTTGAAAATTGGTCTGGGCAGGAGGGGGGGTTTAAGTGCCCAGTAAGCAAGTGGTTAAAGTGTTACTAAACCCAGGGCCCTGCTTTCACTATATCTGATCTCCTACAGTACACAGAACATGGAAATGCAATTATTTTAGTAAATATAAACTGCAAAATACATTTTCTCATCAGCAGTATATAGCAGTCTTGTGACGTCTATCAGTGTCTGGTTAAAGCTTGTAGGAGGAGTTTTCATTCTACTCTGACTGATCTATGATGCTGCAGGACCCCTGACCCTCTGTCTGGACAGTGCTGATTGGCCCTGTGCTGATCACATACACCCTTCCAAGAAAAAAAAAAAACTGAGCACTGAGAAGGGGAGGATCAGAGAAGACAGGATCAAACAGCCTTTTTACACAATGCAGAGGATTAACCCCTTAGGTTCCACAGTGGGTATAACAAGCATGCTTTATTGCATATACAGACTGATTTCACTGTTGCAGGTTTAGTAACATTTTAGGGCGTTGACATACCAAGACAATTTGGACAATTTCATGCTCCCAACTTTGTGGGAACAGTTTGGGGATGGCCCCTTCCTGTTCCAACATGACTGTGCACCAGTGTACAAAGCAAGGTCCATAAAGACATGGATAAGTGAGTTTGGGGTGGAAGAACTTGACTGGCCTGTACAGAGTCCTGACTTCAACCTGATAGAACACCTTTGGGATGAATTAGAGCGGAGACTGCGAGCCAGGCCTTCTCATCCTCATCAGTACCTGACCTCACAAATGCGCTTCTGAAAGAATGGTCAAACATTCCCATAGACGCACTCCTAAACCTTGTGGACAGCCTTCCCAGAAGAGTTGAAGCTGCTATAGCTTCAAAGGGTGGGCAAACTCAATATTGAACCCTACGGACGAAGACTGGGATGTCATTAAAGTTCATGTGCATGTAAAGGCACTTGTCCCAAAACTTTTGATAATTTAGTGTATCTGCAGAGAAGTGACATGGGAGCTCAAATATATGGAAATCTAATGGTTGCAATATATTAAATTGCCCCCACTACTTGTCTATACTGTCCTTTTGTTGAATACTTGGGCCCGATTTTTTTCAATTTTATGCAGAACCTTATCTTTGCTGTGTAACAGATAGAACACAGTACTGTACACTATACAGTAAATAGTCATTAAAAAACCTCAATTTTCCTCCAACCTCCATTTTCCTGGAGTCTGGCCTTTCATAAAACTACAAAGATATGAGTAAATTAAGGGCCCTTTCACACTGCGCAGCATAGTGTACCTGCAATTTTAGTGCGGGATACCCATTGTTTCAAAAAAAAACTTTCTATTATGTCCCACATTTTTGATGCTATTTTTGAAAGCTGTGTCCCTCTGTGAGGGCCTCAAGTAACAGGACAATGCTGGATTCGCAAGCCTCTTCTGCTTCCAGCCATTTGCAATAAGCACATGCAAATGATTTCTTAATTGCTCAGCATGCACCCTCCCCAGGCCCTAGCCTGGGAGGAAGAGAGAGCTCACAAGGTTCACCCCAAATATTTATGCTCTCCCCAACATGCACCAGTGGCAACAAACCTCCTACTTGTTGGCTGGAGGAAACATAAATATTTATAACTCAGTCTTACTGTAGCATTTCACTCTATAACCAGAGGTACCAGTGACACCTACTGGCAGCATGGAGAAGCAGCATCAATACTGAGCCTAGGGGAAAACCAAACCCAGCATAGCTTAATTTAGATAGCCACTTCTGTTTAGGACAATGTGGCTATATACTGTATGTATCTTTTATGCATGTGTATTTAGTCATATGTATGCTTATTGTATGTGTGTGTATGTATGTTGTATGCAATATGTACAGTATGTGGGGTGCTGTGGACTGGGTTGTATGTAATTCTGACTCCTAAACTATGTACATTAAACACACATGCTCCCTACACTCTGTACATTACCAGACAGGCATTAGACTGACCACAGAATTTAACTTGCGGGCATAGCCCATAAAGCAACATCAGTCAAAACTACCAATAAAGCTGTGACAAAGCATCACAATGGGTGGGAGGGTGGGCAACTCTTGTGACAGCTGAATCTCCTCAGAGCAGTTGGATGTCCCCCAGCGTAGTCTTTTCTTAGAGTTCAGGCTCCACCCAGTCACCTCAGTCCTTTGTAGACAATCCTAAGGGAGACACTTAAAGCGTTTGTTACCCTAAAAAATATAACTGAAATTGGTCCTGTCCCTTTAAATCATGTTATACAGCACAGTGCTTGTGCTGTGTAATTTGGCTCTTTGTATCACCTGAAATACCTGGCTGATCCTGCCTGGTTCTGCCCTCCTCACTTTAAACAGACCACGGTTTATCATGCCTGCTGAGCCCTGACACCATGGTCAGTTTACGTGCCTCCATCATCCACAGCTCACCTCTGTCCTCCTCTCCCCCCTCCCTCCCTGCCTGTCAGCTCTTGACGGTTCCAGCCCCCTCCCCTCCTGCTGCTGAAATAACTTTATTATTTTCTGGCAATCCCCTCTGTTAGATAATGCAATGTCTCCAGTGTATATGCATTGTGACGGGAGGGCACAGGGTGAGTGAGAAAATATATCTTGGATTATTTAAAATGTAAGTAAGTAATATTTATCTGCAGTATCTCCCAGGATATATGTAAAGACTATTCTTAGGTTGTTAATTCTGAACAATACACAATCCTTGAAAGAGCTGATTACATTGACCTGCGGAGACGGACTGTCTGGTCACCTAGGCTGCCTTAAGTGCTGGATTAATTAACATGTTAATTATGTGATTGTCTTTTAAGTTGTTGCTATAGGAGAGGGGGGAGTATCCATGAGCAGCACTACCTCATTATCTAGCCCCTTGTGTTAAAAGTGTATAAAAAGGCTGTATTCTGTCCAATAAATCAGTTCAAGATTCTACAAGCTATTTTCAGGCTAGACTTGTATTCAATGCAGCTATAATATATCTCTCTGATGGTCAGATTGGAGGAAGCGGATGGTCAAATTGGAGGAAGCGGGATATACTGATGGAAGCACTCAATCGGAGTGTGGGATCGGATCCGTCACATGCATTATTAAAAAAATGCCTCTGTATACCTTTGATTCCGAGCGCCGCTCGTCGCTTACGTGACTGGCCGCCTCTCTCCTCCTCTCCTCTCCTCCTCCCGAATGACGTTAGCAGGGGATTCACAGCCCCTCCCGCTGTAGCTGTCAGATTGGGAGAGGGAACGGCGGTCGGTCATGTGAGTGCAGAGTGGCGCTCGGAAATAAGGTATACAGAGGCATTTTTTTAATAAAGCATATACAGTGGAGACATTGCCTTATCTAACACAGTGGATTGCCTGAAAATGCTAAAGTGGGTTTACAACTACTTTAACTTTCCCAGAGGTTGACGCCCACAGTGAAGCCAGGCTTCCAGCAGTCAAGGCTCCCTTTCCCTAAAGGGGGCCTTCATTTTCCCTTTAGCTAGCATGTGGCTTCCTTTTGTGATAATACAGCTGTAACCTCTGAATATCAATACATATCCTTGCTTGGTGAACTTCTTCACTGATAGGATTTTTTTTTCAAGAGTAGGAACATATAATACATATGGCAGCATGGTGGTGTAGTGCTTAGCACTTACACCTAGCAGCAAAAAGGGTCGCTGGTTTGAATCCCAACCACGACACCATCTGCCTGGAGTTTGCATTTTCTCCATGTGCCTGCATGGGTTTCTGCCGGGGACTCGGGCTTCCTCCCACACTCTAATGCTGGTAGGTTAATTGGATCCTGTCTAAATTTGCCCTAGTATGTATGAATGTATGTTAGGGACCTTAGATTGTAAGCTCCTTGAGGGCAGGGACTGATGTGAATGTATATGTAAAGCTCTGCCTAAATTGACGGCGCTATATAAGTACCTGAAATAAATAAATACATTTCATAGCAGGGCCAGATCCAAACTATCAGATCTGGAGATGCAGTAAAAAAAAAGTCAGGTGGGCCATAATGTCATCATCTCTAACCTACTTCCAGGTAGCACAGAATTGGTGCAGGAGTGAACATCAGGTGTCCCCATCTGAGTACCCCCATACATCAATTGTCACCATCAGAGTGCCTCCATACATCAATTGTCACCATCAGAGTGCCTCCATACATCAATTGTCACCAGGCAGGCTGCAGGTCTGAACGGAGGAATTTTCACTTCCATGCTGAGGCAGAGCTTGCACATGATATCATGGGTTGTTAGTAAGTCTGCAACACTTGCAACCAACCACTGCAGAGGAGGGGGGGCATACTTTGGGAATTGGAAACTGGATCATGGCTGGCTGGCTGGCAGTGTATGTGGCAATCTCAGAGACCTGAGAGGGGGTGCGACTAAAATCTAGGGGGTACAGCCCACCCCAGTACAACTTTAGATCCTCTTTGATAGGACAAGTATATGTCTGATGACTGTTTGGTATAGGGGGAAGTGTTTATTCACTCTTGGGCCTTACAGTGTCCATTAACCATTGCAATTCTTTGTGTCCTGCTTTGATCCAGCTGAGTGAGAACATTTTTATCATTGGTAATAAGCCAATGCACCAAGTGAAAAATGATGAGGCACCCCTTTTTGAATTAGCACAATCATTATCTAAAGCATCTTCAAGTGTAATTCTTTTTTTTAACACCTTTAGTCTTTTGTTGTTTCACTTGCTGCTTATGCTAATTCATGGTATCTTTCTAAATTCTGCAGTTGCCTTTAAGTGACTGTGTAAGGAAACCAGTGGAAACCATCTGGCCCGCACTCGTGCACACGCGCACGTTCATGGGTGACTGCATGTGCCCATAGGCGCTGATGCGCATGCACGACGCACAGCGTGCACACACAGGAGCGCGTCCCTAGTACCAATTGGCGCCAGACAGCCTACTTAAAGGGTGCTCTAACCACTGATCAGTGCTGACTGGTCTTCAGCTGTGCTCCTGATGCCCTGAATCCTGTGTTTATCCTGTCTGATACCCGTTGCTGACCATGGCTCCCATTTGACTCAGTTATTGGACCTGATCTCTGGCTCCTGATCCCGGCTTTCCTTCTGACCTTGCTTCTGCCTGATGCCTTGGTACCTTGCTGTCTGTCTGCTACCAAACCTGGCTATCCTTGTGACCTATCCTTGTGACCTAGCTATGAGTAAGCACTGATTTCAGTGTGAAACGCGTCAGTTTTGTTCTGTGTCACTTTTGCTGTGGATCGTGTTATGTAATTTTTAGTCTACAATAAAAGGCACAAGAAAGCAGATTCTTTCCGTGCATCTATCCAGAGTTTTTTCTCATCCTTCCTTACTTGTGCATGTATTTGTCAGCACCTGGGGCTCCTTGTCTGTGATTATTTTGGCGGATCGGCCTAGAGCGGTGGCTCCTTTTTCTCCTATCCTTGTGACCTTGCTCCTGTTCCCTGCTTGGCTCAGCACTGCTTTTTGAGTGTCTGCGACTACAGTCCTGCGTCCAGCTGTGACTTCCTGCTACAAGCTTCCAGGTCTTCATCTGCAGGCACTCATGTTCCTCCTGCCCCTTGGCTCCTTCTGTTCCCCCCTTAGCGGGACCTGGGCTGGAGATACAAGAGAGGCAAACCTCATCATTTCAGTCTCCCTTCAGGTACGTGACAGACTGTCTTTTTTAACACAAAACAATTATGTGTTTTATGCTTCATATTACCATTATTGCAGCCATTGGATATTATTGCAGATTAATAGAATAAAAAGGTGCTACTACCCCAAATTATGTAGAGATCCTCCTGAGCTGTCAGGTGCAGGATGTGCAGTCACTCAGCAGATAACAAAATAAATGGATAGAAGACAATCCGCAACTCCATACATGCTTTTCAATAAGTCAAAATTTATTGTAACTCCATAAAAGATAAATATGTACAGCAGAAGTTAACGCGTTTCAGACATAATGGCCTTGTTTACAACTTAGTGCAGATTCTGCTGAGGGAGCATTTTATTTATTTGCACTTTCTGTTTTTTGTTTAATGTTCATCCACAAGATTGCCTTTAATGTATTCCAGAATAGGCTACTCATCTTGGTAACCATCAAGTGCTGTCAGAGAGACCACTGAGCAGCAATGCTGCTATATTAAAGTTTTTTATTTTATTTCTTGCCCTGTAGCTCAAAGGCATTCCACCATTTCTAAGTGTAGTGCTCACTCCCAGGGGGGCCGCTGAGAAAATGCAGAACTTGAATAGGAGGCAATTTAGGGGATCAGGATTCTCCAAAATGATAACAGAAATCAACAGGATAAACTTCTTACAAAACCAACTTGAACAGCCTTGACTGTAGTCAATAGGGAATGGCCAATATTTGGTCTCTGTAAGAGCAGACCGAGTCCATACAGTAACCTCTAAAACCAGGCCTTGAGCTGGCCATAAATTGATTAAATCTTGGCCAGTTAGCAGGGGCCAGCTGCAATTCAATCCATCTCTGGGTAGGCTGGTTGTACTGAAGTTGATCCATCAATCAACCAGTACAACCAGCCATGTCTGACTTTTTACATGCAGCCGGAAGCGATCATTATGTTCTGCCAGCAGGGAAGGCTCTCTACCGGCAGAACACAATAGTGCTGTAGGAGGGGTCCTCTAATCAACATAGGCTGTGTTGATGGGGGAATCAAGTGCTTTTCATTCATTCCATCCCTGTTGGATGGAAGGAAAATTGTATAATCTATGGCTTGCCTTACTAACAATGTCCTAGGACAGCTATCTGCCGCCCAGCTTTCGCGCAACACTTTTCATTGAGGAAGACAAAATATCCTTCTCTAGACAAGATTGCAAGGTGATGCCCTCTAGTAAAAATCCTTTTCAGCATATCTTCCCGAGGCCTTCAGCTCTGCACTTTCTGAGGCCCAAACTGCAAATCTTCCCTCATACTAGCTGCCTCCCAGTGGTAGAAGCCCTGAGAGAACTGGAACCCTCCCTGAAGAGAAAAAACACTCTGGACAGGTCACCTAAACATGTATCACCCCTGTAGCCACCTCCTAGGCACTCCCTTCCCAGGGATTGGCTGAGATCTGAAAAGTGGAAAAGGATCTGGGGGTTTTGGTAGATCATAAGCTCAATAATAGCATGCAATGTCAAGCTGCGGTTTCCAAAGCGAGCAAAGTCCTTTCTTGTATTAAGAGAGGTATGGACTCCAGAGAGAGAGATATCATTTTGCCCCTGTTCAAATCATTAGTAAGACCTCATCTGGAATGTGCAGTTCAGTTTTGGGCACCAGTTCTCAAAAGGATATTAGGGAACTGCAGAAAGTGCAGAGAAGGGCAACCAAACTGATAAGAGGCATGGAGGAGCTCAGCTATGAGGAAAGATTAGAGGAACTGAATTTATTCACTCTTGAGAAGAGGAGAATAAGGGGGGATGTGATCAACGTGTTTAAATATATAAGGGGTCCATATAGTGAACTTGGTGTTGAGTTATTCACTTTACGGTCAACACAGAGGACAAGGGGGCACTCTTTACATCTGGAGGAAAAGAGGTTTCATCTCCAAATATGGAAAGGTTTCTTCACAGTAAGAGCTGTGAAAATGTGGTGGTTCTGGCTAACTCAGTAGATTGCTTTAAGAAAGGCCTGGATACTTTCCTAAATGTACATAATATAACTGGGTACTAACATTTATAGGTAAAGCTGATCCAGGGAAAATCCGATTTTCCTCTTGGGGGATCAGGAAGGGATTTTTTTTCCCCTGCTGTGGCAGATTGGAGCATGTTCTGCTGGATTTTTTTTTTTTTTGCCTTCCTCTGGATCAACTGTGGGTATAGAATTGGGTATATTGGATTGTACGAATTTTTTTCTTTATTTTTATTTTTTTTTCTTTAGGGTTGAACTGGATGGACTTGTGTCTTTTTTCAGCCTAGCTAACTATGTAACTATGTAACTATGTCAGTGATTGTTCCTTCTATTCTATTTTCTGGAAGTTTCCTCCAGACAGGAGCAATCTATCCTCTGACCTTAGGGAAACCCCTATCAGACCAAAAAAAACTGATGATTTAAGTAACCACCAAGTACAGTGAAGCCAAAAACTAAGCCTAACTTTTGGCAGGGCACTACATCAAGTACATCATTTATAGTCCTGCATGCACTGGTCTTTATCAGTTTAGTCTGGTATAGCTTTCTACTTTAAGTACAAATTGTTGCTAGGGTTTGCTCTCTTATGTACTTTCTGTAGCTCTTTCTTTTACAGTTTTACACTTGCATATGTGCACAATTTGATCATCATCAATGCTAAGGGATATAGACCTTTTTTTATTTTTTAAAGTCCACTTATCTGTAGGTTGGCTTGGTCTGGACTGTTGTATACACTTCTATCTACTACCTCTTATCAGCAGCATCTTCATTTTACTTTTTCAGGACTTGAATAAAGTACTGTTAGGCTGCATTTACACCTGAGCGACGAGATGCATTGCATTTTGCGTTACCCGGCAGCCCATTGACTTGAATGGGCTGCCTGTCATGTGACAAACATGCAAAAAAAGCTCAAGTACCGTTATTTGGCACTGAACCGTTTTTGTGCATTTCGTCACACAGAAAACACCTAAAAAAGAACAACTGCTCCCTGCATCTGGGATACCATTTAGAAATAAAGCACAACACATTTTTGCACATTTTTTTGCATTTTTAGAAATGCAGGCAGAAGCGCTTGTTTCTGTTAAAGTTTCCTTGATGCTCAGGTGTGAATGCAGCCGTCAAATATGTTTTCTAACTTCCCGAGAGACAGGGAATTTATAACCTTGTAGTTTGACTAGGAAAAAATTACTCTATACAAGGAATGAAAATAGTACATACTGCTAACTAGTGGTAGAACCAGTAATCACAAATAACATATGGGAATGGTTGATGCACCTATATCTTTATAAAAAGCATGCTAACAATGGGGGAAGAAATTAAAAAAATCCCTTGGATTATTCAGTAAATTATTATTTAAGGGGTAGAATCAAATGCTGATGCAGCATAGTAAGGTACTTAAAGTGGTGTTGCACTCAAAAAATGTTTTTTATTAAAATTCCTAAAAAAACAAAAAACATTTGGAAAAAAGAAAATTTTTAACTCACTGTTGCTAGGGGGTCCCTCGTAGTCTGCCTCTTTCAGTGCCTGGGCTGGTGACATCACTTCCCCTCGGTGCAGGAAGGGCTCCCTGTGGTGCGTGACAGGTCCCAGATGACTGCACGGCCAATTACGGCAGCAGCGCCGCTCGCGCATTTGCAGTGGGTGCCCGGCTGTGGAGCCACAGCCGGGTGCCCACGGTAAGAATGCCGGCACAGCTGAGCGGAGGGGGGAACGAGCAGTCCCCCCGCATCGCTGGACCCTGGGACAGGTAAGTATCCGATTATTAAAAGTCAGCAGCTGCAGGATTTGTAGTTGCTGACTTTTATTTTATTTATTTTTTTAAGGGGAACTCCTCTTTAACCAGTAGCTCAGCGCCCACTGTCAAATGACGGTGGAGCGGTGCAGCTACTGTGGCGGGCCGCCGTCATATGACGGCGCTCGCTTTTTGGCCACTAGGGGGCGCGCGCGCGTGCCCGCCGCGTAGCTGGGGACCTGATGCGCGTGCACTGGCAGCTGCAATGTCCGCCAGGCACCCGCGATTGCCCGGTAAGTGAGCAGGACGTGGATCGGTGTGTGTAAACACACCGATCCACGTCCTGTCAGAGGAGAGGAGACCGATGGTGTGTCCCTTGTACATAGGGACACCGATCGGTCCCCTCCCCCAGTCAGTACCCTCCCCCCACAGTTAGAATCTCTCATATAGGTAACATATTAACCCCTGCAGTGCCCCCTAGTGTTAACCCCTTCCCTGCCAGTCACATTTATACAGTAATCAATGCATTTTTATAGCACGGATCGCTGTATAAATGTGAATGGTCCCAAAAATGTGTCAATAGTGTCCGATATGTCCGCCGCAATGTCGCAGTCATGATAAAAATCGCAAATCGCCGCCATTACTAGTAAAAAAAAAAATAATAATAAAAATGCTATAAATCTATCCCCTATTTTGAAGACGCTATAACTTTTGCGCAAACCAATCAATATACGCTTATTGCGATTTTTTTATCATAAATATGTAGAAGAATACGTATCGGCCTAAACTGAGGAAAAAATTTGTTTAAAAAAAAAAAAAATTGGATATTAATTGTAATAAAAAGTAAAAAATATTATGTTTTTTCAAACTTGTCCCTCTTCTTTTGTTTATAGCGCAAGAAATAAAAACCGCAGAGGTGATCAAATACCACCAAAATAAAGCTCTATCTGTGGGAAAAAAATGATAAAAATTTTATTTGGGTACAGCATTGCATGACCGCGCAATTGTCATTCAAAATGCGACAGCGCTGAAAGCTGAAAAATGGCTTGGGCAGGAAGGGGGTGTTTGTGCCTGGTAGGCAAGTAGTTAAGCAGCATCATTATTTCCCTCGCTAAATTCCAAGATACATTTTTGTGTTAATAACTAGTGCTTCCATTCCAGTCACAGCTGTTATATTATCCTAGACTGCAAAGTTTAAATTAACTGATAGTAAGACCCTTGCATTTAGAAGGAGGATCTGGACAGCCGCATTCCAATAAAAACACCTTTATTGTATAAAATAACAAGTGTTCAAACTACGGCAGGGTATAGCATAGATTACTGACGCGCTTCACACTCTCAACAGTGCTTAGTCATAGCTACACAACCACAAAGTTTTGCCACAAATATATACTAGTGTATCATGAGTCATGTGATCAATTATGTGCTCAATTAGAATTAATTGATTAAATGGAATTATTTAGTTAAATAGAAAACAAGTGTGATTAAGTATAGAAGGCACACAAATATCCAGGAGAAAATACAAATATATATGAAAAAAAGAGATAATGAAATTTGAATGAATCAAAAGAATTCCAATTGTATAATCGCAGCTCCTGGATAAATGTGCATGTATAGTGCCGTAAAAAAATATTTATATATAATAATAATAATAAAAATACCCTTGCATTTACCAGCTAGCCTTGGCAGTTTCTTTAGCACATAGCCCTGGCACACATTGGCTGCCATAGGGTTATTTTGCTCAGAACTCCAGAGAGTATTGCATTGCTAGCAAGTTAAAAAGGCTGTAAAGCTGCAGCCAACTGTTCCACAGTTTGGCATGTATTATTTTAACATTGTGGTATTAAGATCCAATCCTTTTTATCATAACCTCCAACTTTCCTTCAAGTGCTGCAGTCAAACATTTATTATGCACACAGAATACAAGCTCTGTGTATATAATTTTGCATGTCACAAACTGTGCTGGATGGACTACTGTGAAATATAAAGCTTTGTCAAACTGCAGGTAACAGAGATTGCTTTTCATGTACATACTTTTAGAGAAGCATTAGTATGAAAAGCGGAGTCACACCTGAATAGCGGTTTGAGATGACAGGGGAGGCTGTCTTTCTCCATTATGCAGAAAAAGTTCATGTGAAAAAAGGTACCGCACAGCATGTGAAAACCATTGTGAATGAAATGATTGGCATTTAAATCTGTTATTTCATTTATATACAATCTCTTCATAAATGTCTTTCACATCCATTTTACTTATGGATCTACAGATGCTGTTGGTACTTGCATTAAAGGACAACTCTAGTTTAAGTGTACGTGAGGACAAACTGCTAAATTCAGATAAAATACATCAGCGTGAACTGGCTTAATGGCCAAAAATGTGTAATTGTGTTTAGTCAGTTTCCTAATCCAGGTATCCTTGTCAAGCAGCACATCTAGAATCTGATATCTGTAAGGAACACCCGAGATGTGGCCATGCATCCACACATGTGGATACTTAGGGGCCTGTTCAAATAATGAAATGTTATAGTTCTTTTCTGTGGGAAGTTGCCAACAACAATATGAGCATCCTTCTATTTCTCCTTTCCATATGTAGTACCCTCCTAGTGTTGGCTGCTAGGTAAATTTAGTTTGGTTTCCTCTGTAATCAGTGAAGCAGGGGTTGATTATTCAGGCCTTTATAATGTTTCACAGACTGCTTTTCTGTTATTTTCCCTTATCTTCTAGAGGGTTAGAGAAGTATTGTGGGAGGAAGTACAGAGCAGGCAGCCTGAATAATTATGGAACTCCAGACAATGACTGGGGAGGTGTGCCCAGAAGGTGGTGAGAGAGACCATAAATAGTCTGAGGCCTGAGCAGCAGTGTGCAGAGTTCCTTGGTCAGGTTCTGCTGAAGGAGACCCCTGTGCGGGGGCTTTGCCTAGGGCAGCCTAGGGCAGCTTTCTGGAAAGACCTGTGAAGAAGACACAGAGGTCCCAGCTAGGCTTAGCTAGGGGGCCTGTTTGCAAGCTGAGAACCAAGGATCAAGTGGGGTCTAGAGAATCTCACTGGAGAAAGACAGGAAGAAGTTAGTGGGAAAGAGTCCAGCTGTCTTTTGGTGCTTAAAGTCTACATCACCCTCACTAGAAAGAGCCTGGTGGATATCAACAGGAGGCAAGCGATAATCCTGCGGCTAAGTGAGTAAGCAACCCTGTTGCTAAGGAGTTAGTAACTGTGTGTGTCTTTTAAACTTTGGAAGGAGTACAGGTCACCATCAGAATTGAGATCATGTGGGACATTTAGTGTGTGTAGTGTTAAACTTTGGAAGGAGTACAGGTCACCATCAAAATTGAGATCCTGTGGGACATTTAGTGTGTAGTGCAGCCAGAAGTTGCTCCTCAAGTTATCCAGTTCACCATTGGAGTATCCTATGCTCCCTCTCCCTATCTCAGTTCATAGTTTTCATTAAAAAAAACTAAATGAAACCCATTGCCAGTGGAAGGATGCAGGAAATGCTGTGTATTCTAAGGAGCCTCCTTAAATACCCAGGGTCAGCCCTGCTGGGGAGGAGTTGTTCAGAGCTTGAAGATGGAATGCTAGGCTGTCGGGGGGGTTTGAGGGAGCTCCCCAGTCTGGGGGGGGGGGTGACCTTGGGCCCGGGCTCTGGTGCAAATGAGGCCCTTTAAGAAACCATGAAGGTGTCTTGAACAGGAGGCACAGGAGGAGCAAAGAGGACAGCAGGAGAGGGCATTGCCGGGCAAGTCTTCAAGGAGACGAACAACTGGTCACAGCCAGGAGGGCTGGTGAGTGACAAGGGACAAGCTGGTGGCTAGACCTGTTTGTTTTCATTCTAGGCTGGGAATGGCTCAGGGTAGGGCTGGGTGATTCAGGGGTAGCATCACTGTCAACCCCCTCATCTTTCTAGAAGGTGCTAGAAAGAGAGGAGGAGAGGATAGGTGGAGCTGCCTGGGGTATTCTAAGGAGCCTTGACCAATCCCCAACTTGAATTGGCAGGGGGTAGGCTTCCTTAAGTACCCAGGGTCAGCCCAGCTGAGGAGGAGTTGGAGTTATTCAGAGCTTGGAGTATCCCATGCTCCCTCTCCCTATCTCAGTTCATAGTTTTCATTAAAAAAAAAAATGAAATCCATTGTCAGTGGAAGGATGCAGGAAATTCTGTGCCTGGCTGTTTGTGCTCTGAGGGGGAAATAGGACTAAAACTTCCAGCGGCAATGTAAGGGGTGTGCTACACATACATACATTTGGACTTGAACAGTGTGTTTTTTTGCATTGATGAAGATAAAGGGGCAAATATTGCTAAGACATCACACTAGATTTCCCTACAGACATCTTCACTACCAGTCTCTTTCTCTTTCTGTGTAGATAAGGTTCATTCCCACATAACCACTCATTTGCAAACATAATGCCCATCTGGCCAAGTTGGGCATTTCCACCCTATAAAAGCTCCATCTTGGATTGTGAAGTGCCCCACTGGAACATACTCAGTTGCCATAAAGGCTTCAACTGTAAGCCACTTCCGACACATGTAGCAGCAACGGCTAGTGGCAGCATATGGGTGTCAAGATAAGCCCAGTAGTCAAGAGGTTCACTCAACAGTACCTTTTTGAATGAAGACATAAAAACAGTCGGTGCAAGTAGTTACTCTGTATGGAACATCAAACCTGTCTGTAATTTACACTACACTGTTGTAATAAGAGAAATGGGGGTAATAAGATAATGGTACCAACATTGTCACTGTTGTTATGTAGCACCCTCTAGGTAGGTAGGTGCTAGGGTAGAATTTTTTTGTCTTAGGGTAAGCAAATTTAGGCAGGCTTGGCTGCAAGCCAGGCCTGTTTGTTTTAAACTGGGCTGGGAGTGGCTCAGGATAGCAGCTGATGACTCACAGGCAGCAACACTAAGAACTCCCTCTTCTATCTAGAGATTTCTGGAAGGTACTACTATTGTAAGCTCTACAAGCAGGTCCCTCCTGTACCTTTTGTATTGAACCGTACTGTAATTTTTTGTCCCCCCTACACATTGTAAAGCGCTGTGTAAACTGTTGGCACTATATAAATCGTGTATTATAATAATAATAATAATAATAAAAGGTACTGGAAAGAGAGGAGGAGAGGAGAGGTGGAGCTGCCTGGGGTATTCTAAGGAGCCTCCTTAAATACCCAGGGTCAGCCCTGCTGGGGAGGAGTTGGAGTTTTTCAGAGCTTGAAGATGGAATGCTAGGCTGTCGGGGGGGTTTGAGGGAGCTCCCCAGTCTGGGGGGGGGGGGGTGACCTTGGGCCCGGGGCTTGGGTGCAAATGAGGCCCTTTAAGAAACCATGAAGGCGTCTTGAACAGGAAGCACAGGAGGAGGAAAGAGGACAGCAGAAGAGGGCATTGCCGGGAAAGTCTTCAAGGAGAGGAACAACAGGAGGGCTGGTGGCTAGGCCTGTTTGTTTTCATTCTAGGCTGGGAATGGCTCAGGGTAGGGCTGGGTGACTCAGGGGTAGCATCACTGTCAACTCCCTTATCTTTCTAGAAGGTGCTAGAAAGAGAGGAGGAGAGGGGAGGTGGAGCTGCTTGGGGTATTCTAAGGAGCCTTGACCAATCCCCAACTTGGATTGGCAGGGGGTAGGCTTCCTTAAGTACCCAGGGTCAGCCCAGCTGGGAAGGAGTTGGAGTTGTTCAGAGCTTGAAGAGGGAATGATAGGCTGTCGGGGCCTTTGAGGGAGCTCCCCAGTCTGGGGGGGGGGGGGGGGTGACCTTGAGCCAGGGTGCAAATGAGGCCCTTCAAGAAACCATGAAGGCGTCTTGAACAGAAGGTACAGGAGGAGCAAAGAGGACAGCATTGCTGGGCAAGTCTTCAAGGAGAGGAACAACTGGTCACAGCTAGGAGGGCTGGTGAGTGACAAGCACAGTCAGGAGGACTGGGGAGGCATGCCTGAGAGGACTGGGAGCATGCAGTCTGTGGAGAGCCAGTGGAGTGGACTGTGTTGTCAAGGGCAGTGGAGAAGGGCAGCTGCTGCCAGGAGGGCTGTCAGGGTCTGAAGATAGGTTACTGGGCTTAGTAAACAGAGATAGGACAGCTAACACCAGAGACTTTCTGTCTGCTACACTAAAGGGGCCTGTGGTCCCTGCCTGCAAAAGGATGTTGCTAAAGGCTTGGCTGAGTCAGAACCAGGCCTAACTCCATTGTGCTAGCTGTGCCTGAATCATTAGAGAGGAAGCGATGTGCAGGAGGAGAATGGAGTGAACCTTAGAGAAGAAAGCGATGTGCAGGAGGAGAAATGGAGTGAACCTTAGAGAAGGAAGCGATGTGCAGGAGGAGAAATGGAGTGAACTTACTGGACTGTTCATAGTTGTCCCAAGCTAATTGCTATTATTTCCACTGGGCATCCTTTATTTCCCATACCCCATCCAAGTTCAATTCCCTCAATAAAATACAAAAAAACATCGCTGATGGACTGTTCATTGTCTTGGAGTGTCTGGAAGTGAATGCCGGGCTGGGCAGGGTACTACAGGGGTACTGCTACATTATATTTGGAAAACTCAACCATGTTTCCTTATTTGCCCAAGTTTTCAATCATAGAAGAATTCTTCAAGATGTTTCCAAGCCAAAAGGACCTTTTGGTTAAAGCAAAGGGACCGGACTGAGTCACACTTCTGATCATCCTATAGTTAAAAATATGATCATCCCATTCACTTTTTTCAGGGTCTGTAGTACCAAAGTATAACTGTTTAGATATGAAAGTGAAAAAAAAAAATGCAGGTATTTTGCAAGTATGGTTTTGTAAATGTACCATGTGTGTACGGAGACAGAAAGCATAATGTTGTATGTAAATTGCTTTGGCACCAAATGTATCCAGTATAATTTTTTTATAATATGCATGACTTTAAGAATGAATCACGAGGAGAAATAGCAGTGGATGGATTCAAAGGTACTGATAACAATATTAGTGCAAAAATAAAGAGTGCAGCGCTAAAATTAACCACTACAATACAGGGTACTTTGGCCCCCTTCCTTCCCAGCCCAATTTTCAGCTTTCAGCGCTCTCGCAATTTCAATGACAATTGCGCGGTCATGCTACGCTGTACCCAAATGAAAATTTTTATCATTTTGTTTGCACAAATAGAGCTTTAGTTTGGTGGTATTTATTCACGACTCCGTTTTTTATTTTTTTGAGATATAAGCCAAAAAATAGCGGAAATTAAAAAAAAAAACAATATTTTCTTCTTTCTTGTTTAAAAGAAATCCAATAAAATCGAATATTGTCATAAATTTAAGCCAAAATGTATTCTGCTACATGTTTTTAGTAAAAAAATGTACAGATGTGTGCAGGTGATCACGGACATATGTGTGCAGATAATCATTGGGACATGTAAATTTACTGGGACATATGTGGGGGACATGTGTTTTTATTATTTGGGGACTTGTGTTTTTATTTGGGGACATGTGTTTTTATTATTTGGGGACATATGTATTTTGGGGACATGTATGTTTTGGGGACATGTGTGGGGACATGTGTGTTTACACTGTGGGGACAATAGACTGGTGATCAGTGAGTAAAAAGCTGTAAAAAAACAGCTCATACTCACTGATCACCAGCCGGCTGCAGCGATTCGCTCTCCTCTCCTCAGCGACGACTTCCGTGTGAGGAGAGCCGATTGCCTAGCAACCGGCTGTTTGCTTACATCACATGACGGCTGTGATTGGACATGGCCGTCATGGGATCAGGAGGGCTAATCACAGAGCCCTCCTGCCGATCCGAGATGCGCCGTGTCCGGGTGACACTAGCACACCGGGATCGCGTGCGCGATCCCCCTACTTCTGAAGGATGTTCAGGAACGTCCTATCAGACGTAGAAGGCTCCCACCCGGCCATATATGTACAGTGGCCGGGTGGGAAGTAGTTAAACTGTAAACTTAGATGACACAATGCCTAACAGCATGTGATAAATAAAGTGCAATGTGCAATAATTAGTATGCAATATCACTGTAGCTAATATGAAATATTTGAAAAATAGTCAAAAGCAACCATTACTAACATCATACAATGTAGCATTATATTATATACTGTAGTATTCAGACGTGCAATAAACAAATGTGCAAATTGTGCAATGTAAAGTGACAAAGTTCATGTGACTGATATGCAGATATAAAAAATCTAAGAAAAAATCCAAAAGAAGAAAGTGAGAAATTCTTGAGCGCAACTGTTCAGTGAAGATCCCAATGATATTCAATGGAGGAGATCCCACAAGGAGTGGACAGCGTTGGTCAGATATTTGGCAGCGTGTCACCCATCACCATAGTTAAGATAAAAGGCTTACCAGGAAGCCAGGCCAGCGACCACCCTTACTAAGGGGGGTCACAAAGCTCTTATTTGGATTCCAAGATGTCTCTCACCAGAAACCTCCATGTGCACCGGATGGTAAACAGCAACCAAACGCCAGACAACCTCAGCAGTAAGGTGTTTATAATATATAAAGAGACAAATGACCCAAGATAGTGTAGTATTGTCTCTTAAGTGGTTTTATTTGGCAATGCTGCATACATTCTCTTAAAAAATGGAGACACAGCTCCAGTGCAAACAAGCCAAAAAACGTTAGCAATTTTAAAATTCCATGGAATTTTGGATAATCCCCCAGGATGACCCATTATCAGTGGTATTGATTCCATAACTTCTCATATTGGAAAATATGTGGATCATTATCTGCAACCACTGGTGATGGATACCCCCTCGTTTCTCAAAGATGCCAAACATGTTATCAATATACTAGACACTGTTGAGTGAAAATCAACATATCTATCGTTAACTGCAGATGTTGCACCTTTATATACTACAATCTCGCACAAATTGGAATATGAGGCGGTACAACATTTTCTTCTTCGTGATTTCACTATCTCAATTACACAGAGTCATTTTATTTTGGAACTGCTAGATTTCTCAATGACACATAATTATCTTTGGCATGATAGGGCATACTATCTGCAAATAAAGGGAGTGGCTATGGGAGCAAAGTTTTCCCCAAGCATGGCAAACCTTTTTATGTCAAAATGGGAAGAGGACACAGTTCTACATAATGGCCGATCAGAGCTTGTTATGTGGAAACAATTTATTGACGATGTCCTCTTCATATGGGATTTATGACCTTGAATCTGTTCAAGCTTTTTTGGCCCAATTAAACAATAACAACAGAGGTATAGTCCTCAGCCACAAGATAAGTCCAGTAGAAATTCACTTTTTGGACCTAAATATTTTGATAAAAGAAGGAAATATTGTCACTTCAACCTTTTTCAAAAAAACTGACAGGAATGGATATATTCCTTTGGGCTCCTGTCACCATCATTCATGGTTGTTGGCAGTTCCCAAAGGTCAGTTCTTATGTCTGAAGCACTTTGCACTAACTAAGATGACCATTGACCATTCCGTGTCCCATTGTAAGGGACACGGAAAATTACCAATTCAACAAAAAAAAAAGTTACGAATGTACGAATATTTTTGTTCATTTTCGTTGTTCCGTTGCTTTTCGGATTCGTTCGATTCGAACGATTCGTTAATCGGATTCGTACGATTCGAACGTTTCGTTATTCGGATTCGTTAGTTTTGAACGATTCGTTCATTCGTACGAAAACGAACGAACGAAAAAAACGAAAAAAGACTAAACTAATTGCACATGTCTAGTTATGATAGGGAGGTTCTAGATTTCCTTATAGTGGAAATCAGCAGTAGGGATCATCAGGAGCTATTGACAGATAAACCACCCCAAGGGGGCAACACAGAGTGTTTTGGTCTGGCTTTTTTTTATAACATACTCTAGTCAACATTGGGCTATTAAGAGAATCATTAAGAGGCAATGGCCGGTGATTAAGAATGATCCAGTTCTCGGTCCTTTATTATTTGACCAACCTCAGGTTATTTTTAGGGTTGCTTCTAATTTAAGGAACAAAATAACACCCAATGTGCCCAATCCCCTTACTAGAACCACTTTTTTGGGGGATCTAAAGGGGTACTATCTGTGTAGCAAGGGCCAGGCATGTAGGATTAACACACATAGGGGTAGAAAAATGACAGAGTTTACCTCAGTAGGCACAGGAGACACTTATCCCATAAAGTCATTTATTATGTGCTCGACAAAATTTGTCCTTGTGGCCTAGAATATGTGGAACGCACCATTCGAATGTTACACATAAGATTGGAGAACACATAACTAACATTTGAAAAGATTTTGATAAGCACAATGTCTCAAAACACTATGACTTGAAACACAATGGGAATACGAGCGGCACAACCTTTGTTGCCATTGAGAAATATGTTCCTCATTGGCGTGGTAGCAATAGTAGGTGGAATATATCCAGAGCTGAGACTAATGGGATATATAAATTGGGCTCTTATGTGCCCAATGGTTTGAATGTAGAGTGGGACATCAACTGTTTTATAAATAATAGTTGATTTCCCCCTCTATTTCATACCGCCTATTGCTCCTCTCCTCCTTTTCAGATTTTTCATTTAAAAATAAAACTTTTTTTTTTTTTTTTAATAATTTCCGTTTACCTATTTCTATTTTTTTATAAACAAATTTTATTTTTTATATTTTAACATTGATTAATAATAATTTGGATGCATTAAAGAAGTTTATTTCTAAGGATATTACTATAGCTTTATACTCTAATTAGTGCACATACACATGTGCCCAACATAGGATTTGAATGCATATATACATGTTTTTGTAATCTTTATAAGAATTTATACTTACTTGTGATGGACCCCCGTACTCAAGATGAGTCTGTCCGCTGTAAATGCTTGCTCTGTCCGGTACCACACAATCCAAGACCCCTTAGCTTTCCCATTCACTAGTCTTAGCTCAGTGTAGGGTAAAACATCAGACAGTTTATTAGAACCAGAACACAGTCTTATATACAATTAAAGAGGAGGTTCCCCCCTCCTGCTCATATTACTCTAACAATACACATGTAACCAGAAACCTAGTTAACATGAGCTAGTTTACTAAATCATTCACCCAGACTAGGTGACTCAGAGATATGACCTTTTAGGGTAGACTTCACGTCTCCTAGATCACCCACTATACAATACACATTATCATAAATATCGACACAGAACTCCTTCATACAATAGCAAAATGAATTAGCACAAACAACAATGGGTGAAATACTCTTATGCCCCGTACACACGGTCGGAAAATCCGACCACAAAATCCATCGGATTTTTTCAGACGGATTTAGTCCGACACTGGTGTTGCATACACACGGTCGGACAAAGTTGTCGGAAAATCCGATCATTCTGAATGCGGTGACGTTTGCTGCCTACGACGGGACTACGTAGAGGCTAGTAGCCAATAGCTTTGGTCTTGTAATGTGATCTGAGCATGCGTGGCACTTTGTCCGTCGGAATTCGCTACACACGGTCGTAATTGGTGTGATCGGACTTTGTTGTCAGAAAATTTGAGAGCAGGAGATAAAACTTTGTCCTACACACGGTCGGAATTTCCGACAACATTGTCCGATAGGACAGAATCCATCGGAAAATCCGACCGTGTGTATGGGGCTTAAGAAGCCACACTAGTAGACAACAGGAGACCCAGGGCTTTCCAGATCTCATTAATCAGCATTCCTTTCACACACATCTGCTATATGAGTCCCAAGCATGCAGAGACCATCATGGCCTCCTTAATAATGTCCTTTTGCATTACATAACAGAATATCTTCCTAAATGCTTGTAGCTCCCTCAAATGCAAGGGCCCATAGTTGGTAGGCAAGAGGCTAGCATTCAGTCCCCATCCAAAAGCCTCTGTCCCGGGTGAGTCTGTCACATTACTGATCTATGGTGATTTCTAATGTAGTTATTAATTTTATAATGTTTACATTTTTGCTGATTAACTCAAGGTCTAATGGCAACATAGAGAAGCAAGCCTGTGTATTCAACTATGTGGGTTTTCTGTCTTTTTATTTTTCATTATTTATTTTAAATTTTTTCCACAAGATGACAATGTGTGCCTCTGCTGCCATAGGGCTTTGATCTCCATCCATCAGGGATGTTAGACATGTCATTCTATCAATGGCTGCGGGGCTTGCTTCTTTTTTTATTCATGGTTGGTCAGGGTTTGCTATCCAAAAGGCGGCTTTGGACCATCCTGTTTGACCAATAACAGTGCTCCATTATTTTGCCAATAGAATATTTATAGGGTGGGCGCAGGCGTGTGGGCGTACCCCTGATGACATCACCTCACACGCTCTGCACATGCGCGTTCGCTTCCAATAGAATTTTAAAATTGCTAAAGATTTTTTGACTTGTTTGCACTGGAGCAGTGTCTCCAGTTTTTAAGCGGATGTATGCAGCTGCATGCAGCATTGCCAAATAAAACCACTTAAGAGACAATACTACACTATCTTGGGTCTTTTGTCTCTTTATATATTATATACACCTTGCTGCTGAGGTCATCTGGCGTTTTGGTTGCTGTTTACCATCCGGTGCACATAGAAGCTTCTGGTGAGAGACACTTGGATATCCTTCCAGTGGATCTTGGAATCCAAATAAGCGCTTTGTGACCCCCTGAGTAAGGATGGTCGCTGGCTTTCTGGTAAGCCTTTTATCTCAACTATGGTGATAGGTGACACGCTGCCAAATATCTGTCCAAGGCTGTGGGCTCTCCTCCATTGAATATCATCTTCTTCACTGAACATTTGCTCTCAAGAATTTCTCATTATCTTCTTTTGGATTTTTTATTAGATTTTTTATATCTGCATATCAGTCACATGAACTTTGTCACTTTATATTGCACAATTTGCACATTTGTTTATTGTACGTGTGAATACTACAGTATATAATATGCTACATTGTATGATGTTAGGTATTGGTTGCTTTTAATAATTTCACAATTTTTCAAATATTTTTAGTTACAGTGATATTGCATACTAATTATTGCACATTGCACTTTATTTATCACAAGCTGTTAGGCATTGTGTCATCTAAGTTTACAGTTTAATTTTAGTGCTGCACTCTTTATTTTTGCACTAATCTTTTATGCCCAATATCTGGGTCATAGTGTTCAGCTGCTGATTCTTTAACTGAGTGCAGATATATACATTTTTATATACACTGATAACAATACAAATTGGTCCCCAGTGTGTAATTAATCCTTTATCTCCCTACAGTTTTATTTGCCTAATAATATTAGTGATATCAGTACAAGGCTTTTTGTATTATTTGAAAACATTCGGTATCATCTGAAATATCCCATTTACGTAAAATAAACAGATAAGATTTGTAAGGAATTATTTAACCACTTGCTGACCAGCCACCGCAGTTTTACTGTGGCAGAATGGCACGGCTGGGCGAAACGATGTAATGTAAAGTCGCTTCCCCCTGTGGCCACTAGGGGTGTGCACACGCGCACGCTGCTCGCCGTGTTCCCGCGATCACTCGTGACACACCGAGAACCGGGATCTGTGTGTGTAAACACATAGATCCCGGTTCTCTGAGGGGAAAAGAGACTGATCGTGTGTTCATACAAAGTATGAACAGCGATCTGTCATCTCCCCTAGACAGTCCCCTCCCCCTTCAGTTAGAACACAGAGAGGGAACACAGTTAACCCCTTCATTGCCCCCTAGTGTTAACCCCTTCCCTGCCAGTGACATTTTTACAGTAATCAGTGCATTTTTATAGCACTGATCGCTGTATTAATTCCAATGGTCCCAAAAATGTGTCAAAAGTGTCCGATGTGTCCGCCATAATGTCGCAGTCCAGATAAAAAATGCAGATCGCCGCCATTACTAGTAAAAAAATAATAATAATAAAAATGATATAAATCTATCCCCTATTTTGTAGATGCTATAACTTTTGCGCAAACCTATCAATATACGCTTATTGCGATTTATATTACCAAACTATGTAGCAGAATACATATCGGCCTAAACTGAGAAAAAAATAGCTTTTTATTTTTTTAAATGGGGATATTTATTACAGCAAAAAGTACAAAATATTGTGTTTTTTTTTTTTTAAATTGTCGCTCTTTTTTTGTTTATAGCGCAAAAAATAAAAACCGCAGAGATGATCAAATACCACCAAAAGAAAGCTCTAATTGTCAGTTAAAGTGACACAGTGCCAAATTGCAAAAAATGACCAAGTCATTCAGCAGCCAAATCTTCCGAGGCTGAAGCGGTTAAAGTAAGCTGCAGCTTTTCCAGTATTCTAAGATTGGCTCATTCATGACTTGTGCGTGACTCAGTCGTGACTTTTGGCACCAAAGGTACAGAGAAGCAATAATCTGTATCACAGGGTGAGTCAGAAAGCTGTCTTGATTATTAAAGGTAATGCTAATGGTATCAGTCCATTAATTTGATCATTCTGTATGTCTCTTCTTTGCAGCACACATATACTAACATTGACCATCCTTTGTAATATTTCTAGAAGGCCCAAAGGAAAATGATCATAAAATAAAATCTTTTTCCATTCAGCTCATTATTTATTATACTATTACTTAAAGGAGATCTATGGTCACAGCATACACAGCATTTCATTTTAAGCATTATAATGGAAATACAAAAAATATATATATTTATTTAAAAATCCAATGTCAGTGCTGCCCATCTCTTTCCACAACTTAATGGATCCCCAGCATGCTTTGTATCTTCTCCTCTGCTGTTTACTTTCCAATTCTAAAGACTACATATCCCATGGCACATGGCATAGTGAACACATATCACAGAATTCAAGGAAGTAAGTGGGTGGGGATCTTCACTCAGCAGGACAAGGAAGAGGAGTGTAGTTGCTAAGAGTAACCAAGTATAAGTTAAAGACCACAAGCAACCAATTGGTAGGCTTGGTACCTGGCAAGATGACTGGTCCTCCGAAAGCAAGGGGGTCATCGTCTGCCCCCCCAGCAGTTGGTATGCAATAGCAACCAGATCTTACTCATGTTATAGAGATCTATGGCCTGGTCATGAGCTACGGGAAGTGAAAAAGTTAGGGCACACATGAGGTCTGCAGTAGGTGGACCCCATTCTGTTACTGGGAGAGAGGTGTAGTTAGATAGGTGCTAGAGGTTAGATTTTTCTATAGAGTAGGAAAATTTAGGCATGCCTAGCTGGTGACTAATGGGTAGCATCATTGTCACCCCCCTCTTCTTTCTAGAAGTTTCTAGAAAGGGTATTCTAAGGAGCCTTGACCAATCCTCAACTTGGATTGGCAGGAGCCAGGCCCCCTAAATACCCAGGGTCAGCCCAGCTGGGGAGGAGTTGTCGAGTGGAAGAGCTGGAGTGAGAGAGTGTGGAGGCTGTCGGGGCCCACAGGGAGCTCCCCAGTCTGGGGGGTGACCTTGGGCCTGGGCTTGGGTGCATCCAGGAGGAGAAGAGATCCTGAAGGAGAGGCACATGAGAGAACAAAAAGAGGACAGCAGAAGAGAGCACTGCTAAGAGACTCCAGAGAGGACAACTGGTCGCAGCCAGGTAGGCTGGTGAGTGAAGCACAGTCGGGAGGAATGGGGAGGCATGCCTGAGAGAACTGGGAGATTGCATTTTGAGATGGGTGCAAAACCAGAAGAGTGGACTGTGGGAAGAACAGTGGAAAGAGGCAGCTGCAGTCAGGAGGATATTTCCGGGCATCCCATAATTTCCCATTCCCATCCAAGTTAAATCCCCTCAATAAAAAACAAAGCTTATGGACTGTTCTCTGTCTCTGAGTGTTTGAAAGATGAATGCTGGGCTGTGCAGGGTGACAGATGAACTACAATATTCAGCAACCCCTATGGGGGCATGGCTACAGAGGTAAGAGAGGTATGCTGGACTGGTGGAGTGGGCCTAGGCTCACCATATCCCTCCTAATGCAACATCTACTGAAGTTACAGTGTGTAGTGACATGGGACAGTACTTTTCAGAGGAATTCTGCATTTTTACTGCACACAGTGAAGGCTCATCTCTAAGTCGGAGAACTGCCTTAATGTTAGATTCTTCACATGACCACAGTCTCAGACCGCATGCAGGCCCCGCCCACATGTCGTTAAAGTTACCAGCAGGGATTTTTTAATCTAGCACAGGCCATTTTAAAGGGCTATAGCACCAGAAAAGTGTCGGTAGGGTTTTATTGAATTTACCAGAATATGTCTAGTGAGAGTGAAGGATATATCAGTTTGAAAAAAAATAAGTCAGTAATAAATCAAGTTACAAAACATATGTAATTCAACAAAGTATTGGAAAGTACAAGCCAACGTCAAATCCAAATCATTATGGAAAAGTGTCAGACAGAAGAAAATGTTCACAGGCAGACGATATGTGAAAAACACGGGAGATACACAGCAGTCACAGAATATTAGATCTAGAAGCCAGAACTGTGCTCTGTCACGGGTAAAGTGGCATTAACTGGAAAGGTCTTTTAAAGAATAAATAGGCAAACAATCAGATGAGTTTTTGTGTGAGCTCTATCAAATATTTTAGGTTGAAGATTCTGTGTTGTTTTCTCAACTTCAGTAGCTGAGTACTGAGATACATTTTTTAACTAAGATAGTTACTGTGTATCCTTTATTTTTTACATCAACAGTGGATCACTTTTTAGAGGGTGTTTGACAGGCAGCAAGGAAGCATTATATTTCTTCCTCACCACCTGATTTCATCCTTAAAAACCTGCACCACCTCATTGCAACTGCATTAATTGTACATGGTTGCGAGGTGCCCCCATTCAGTGGAATGGGTGGCATTTGGTCACTGAACATGACGGGGGGTATTATTTGCATACCCCCATTTGCTGCCTTTGCCGTTACCCCCTCTTAACCACTGAAGTCTGTACATTACATGTTCTAGACCCCTGCATTCTATGCATTAACCACTCCTGACCCCTGAACTGTGTACATTACCCACTCCTGACCCCTGAACTACGTACATTACCCAATCCTGATCCCTGAACTACGTACTTTACCCACTCCTGACCCCATGAACTATGTACATTACCCACTTCTGACCCCTGAACTACATACATTACCCACTCCTGACCCCTGACCTACAGACATTACCCACTTCTTACCCCTGAACTACGTACATTACCCACTCCTGACCCCTAAACTACATACATTACTGTAAGAGAAGTCCGGCTAACAGACGCGCGCACAAGCACCACACCAGTGTGTGTACAAAGAGGGACTTGTATTGGCGCATGCGCGGGCGTGCACAGGTTGCACGCCAATGAGCGCACACAGATGCGCGCCAATGCACGTGCGCGTATGGGCGCCAAGTAAGCATATTTAAACGGAACACTGACACATGAACATTGCTGAGTGTTTTTTCAGCTAGTGCTTGTTTAGTTGATCTGTTCCAGCTTCCTGTGTCTTGACCCGGCTTCGCTGAACCTTCTCCTTGACCTCCGCCTGCCTATCTGATCTCGGCTTGTGCTATGCCTCTATCTGCTGACCCAGCGATACGGAGCTCTGGCTTTCAGAGCCTACCCAGTGCTCTTCACCCACCTGGTCCCTGCCAAGGTCCGGTCAGCATCATCCAGTACATCGGCCCTCATGCCACTCTGTGTCCTTCACTCCCTGTCATCACTACCAGGGGTGTCGGACAGGAGGTGCAAGAGAGGCCCCCTCTTCAGCTCGATCTTCATCAGGTACGTGACAGCACTCAGCCAGATGTCGGAGATCGAGAGAGGGGTTCGCCTCTGGAGTCGCTGTGCTCGCAACTTGCGTCTCCCACCCACGCTGTCTGCACCCTGCAAAAGAGCTACCAGCAGCTAGAGGATTGCATTCAACCCATGGCACCTGGCTGCTCCTCATCTGAACAGACTTTTTTCATACCCATGAAAACTATGCCACCACCTGAACCTCAAGTTCCTGCACCAGAGCGACTCGCTGGCGACCGGCACAAATTCCGTGCATTTAAGAACTCTTGTGAGCTTTACTTTGCCCTACAGCCCAGAACCTTCTCACTAGAAACCACCAAGGTGGGGTTTGCCATATTCCTACTTTTCGGAGACTCACAGTCTTGGGCTCATCAGCTTCGGGAACAGAACAGCGCAGTCTTGGACACTCTCTCTTCGTTCTTTGAAGCAATGGCTCAGCTCTACGATGACCCCCAGTGTGCAACCACTGCAGAATCAACCCTTCATACTCTACGCCAGGGTCATGGACCCGATGAGGACTATGTGTCGGAATTCCGCCTGTGGGCCTCTGATATAGGCTGGAATGATGCAGCCTTATGTCATCAGTTCCGCCTTGGCCTGTCTGAAGAGCTCAAGGATGAGCTTGCTCATGTGGGGGTCCCCAGTTCCCTTGAAAACCTTGTTAATCTTGCCATCCAGCTTGATCGGAGGTTCAGAGAGAGGACGGCAGAGAAGGCTGGCATCTGCATTCCCCCAACGAATCAGCAGGCACATCCCATGCAACTTGGACTTTTACGTTCTCCCCTCTCTAGTGAGGAAAAGTTGCGACGACGATCTTTAAAACTGCCCTGTGAGACCTAGCAGAACCAAGACCATACCCTCTACCTATCTTGCCAACTGTTCCATAGGGAGTAGATCTGCACATATCACTTTGTCCCTGTCACTTCAGATCCCCGGGAAAGACATTCAAGTATCAGCCATGATCGATTCCAGAGCCTGCAGCTGTTTTATGGACAAGGACTTTGCCATACGTCATCAAATCCCTTCACAAGCAAAGACATGCCTGTTGTCCATCCATCTGGCCGATGGATCCCGTCTCAGGTCTGGGCCTATAACACATGAGACTTATCCACTACTGGCTGCATCCGATACCGATCATCTGGAATGCTTGCGCTTGGACGTTATTGGACTCCTGACCCCATGAACTATGTACATTATCCACTCCTGACCCCATGAACTATGTAGATTACCCACTTCTGACCCCCAGAACTACATACATTACCCACTCCTGACCCCTGAATCACATACATTACCCACTTCTGACCCCTAAACTACATACATTACCTACTCCTGAACTACATACATTACCCACTCCTGACCCCTGATCTACATACATTACCCACTTCTGACCTGTCAGTAAAGTTACCAGCAGGGATTGTTTTAATCTAGCACATGCCATTTTATAGAGCTATTGCACCAGAAAAGTGTTGGTAGAGTTTTAACAAATTTCCCAGAATTTGTCTAGTGAGAGTGAAGGATATATCAGTTTGAAAAAAATAAGTCAGTAATAAATCAAGTTACAAAACATATGTAATTCAACAAAGTATTGGAAAGTACAAGCCAACGTCAAATCCAAATCATTATGGAAAAGTGTCAGACAGAAGAAAATGTTCACAGGCAGACGGTATGTGAAAAACACGGGAGATACACAGCAGTCACAGAATATTAGATCTAGAAGCCAGAACTGTGCTCTGTCACGGGTAAAGTGGCATTAACTGGAAAGGTCTTTTGAAGAATAAATAGGCAAACAATCAGATAATGTTGAGTTTTTTGTGATCAAATATTTTAAATTGAAGAGTCTGTGTTGTTTTCTCTACTTCAGTAGCTGAGTACTGAGATACATTTTTAACTAAGATAGCTACTGTGTATACTTTATTCTTTACATTTACAAAACTCATTTTTTCTGCTATTTGATTGAGGTTGGTGGCACTTAAAAGAGTTGCAGTTAGCATATATAATGTCAAACAGTTTATTTGGCTGGAATGTTGACAGCAACAATATCACAGTTGATATGATAGCTTTTAGATCATGACGCCATGATATGTTTTGGCATTTCTATGGCCATGATGGTATAACCTTCACTGTGATAATATTATGTGGACTAGAATTTTGGCTGAGCTGGGGCATAAGGATTAGTGGTCAGACCAAAGTTTGATTTCGAGATTGGGTTTATTTAAACAGGGCCACTGATAAGGGGGTACCACCAACCCTCCTGTACCGGGCCCGGCTCTGTCAAGCCAGCAAGAGGGGCCCAGAGGTAGAGCAAGGACTCCCAAATTCTGTGCATCAATGTGGTAATCCCCCACTCTGCAGCTATTTTTTTAAAGAAACTTCCCCGGCCCCCCTGTGTTCAGTGGGGGCCAGGGGCAGAAACCGGACTATTTAACTACGTTCGGGGTTAGGCGGATTAATCTGCAGCAGCGCGCCTGACAATTACATTGAAGCCCCCGGCTCTTCTGTATCAATACACCGGGGGTCGGACGGTACTTAATTGTCAGGAGCGCTGCTGCAGATTACTTCGCCTAAACCTGAAAGTGATTAAAGAGGAACTGCAGTCTGCTCACATAATTTGTAATACAAACATCTTTACCAATCTGAAGCTTCCCTCCAATCATTTTGCATATTATTGTATACAGTATATACTGTGATTCTGCACTTGCCAAATATGCTGCAGAATTCTCCCTCCACTGAGTCTGGCTGCAACCATTTTAACTGTGGGCAGCTGAAGCTGCTGCTTGTTCACTTCCTGGATTTACACAGAGGCTGACCTCCAGCTCTGCACCTCTCATTGGCCCTCTTAGGACCCCCCCCCCCTTCTGGCAAACTCTGTCCATGATGTCATAAGCCTAGGCTAATGACCAGACAAGAAACAGGAAGTGGGCTGTATAAGGTATTTACTGGCAGAAAAAAAAAATGTTTTACTATCCAAAGTTAAAACAACAAGGGCAGAAGATTTAATAGATGGAAAGTTGAAAAAATTACTGAAGTTCCACTTTAAATAGTACAGTCTCTGCCCGACCCCAACTGAACATGGGGGGGGGGGGCTTTTTTTTAAGAATAGCTGCAGAGCAGGGGATTACCATATTGGAATTTGGGAGTCTCTGCTCCATCTCTGCCCCCCTCCCCCTGCAGAGTTCCTACCAGCTCCAGTTGCCTAGGTCGGTGCCCAGAAGAAAGGGATGTTAGCAGAACTTGGCTCTTGGCCAGTCCTGGGCTCCTAGCTCCAGAGAATCTACCTGCAAGAGAAGCATTGCATCAAGCTCCAGGTAGAAGAAGCTGTCCAGACCAGGTGCTGGGGGGATGGGGGAAGACGGACAACTCTTGTTCAATACCCAGCCTGTTTGCAGTAACACATCTGATGGGCATTATTGCTGTGGATTAGTGTATATTAGTGTCACCCTCTGAAGAGATGATCCACAGTGGATCACTTTTCAGAGAGTGTTTGACAGGTAGCAAGGTAGCATTATATTGCTTCCTCAGGACCTTATTTTATCCCTAAAAACCTGCACCACCTCACTGCAACTGCGTTCCTTGTACATGGTTGTGAGGTGTCCCCATTAAAGCGGAAGTAAACCCATCGATTTAACAGTCTAAAAAAAAAAAGGCATGCCGTGAATGCTAACTGCACATTGGCTGTGCTCTCAACCAAACAGTCAAACCATCCAATGGCTGGTGTCATAACGGATCACATGTGCAGCACTGTGGCAGTTGAAGATTAAACAGAGGCAAAGATGGCAGCTTCCTTGGCTGAAAACAATAGGTGGGTTTACTTCCACTTTAAGTGAAATAGGTTGCATTTGGCCACTGAACGTGATGGGGGGGGGGGGGGGGGGGGCAATATTTGTATACCCCCAATTTTTGCCTTTGCCGTTACCCCCTCCTAACCACTGCACTCTGTACATAACATGTTCCAGACCCCTGTATTCTATGCATTACCCACTCCTGACCCGTGAACTACGTACATTATCCTATCCTGACCCCTGAACTATGTACATTACCCTATCCTGACCCCTGAACTACATACATTACTCACTTCTGACCCCTGAACTATGTACATTACCCACTCCTGACCTCTGCACTCTGTTTATTAAACATATATAGTCCTGACTAGGGATGAGCTTCGAGTTCGAGTCGAACTCATGTTCGACTCGAACATTGCCTGTTCGCCTGTTCACCGAACAGCGAACAATTTGGGGTGTTCGCGGCAAATTTGAAAAGCCGCGAACACCCTGTAAAAGTCTATGGGAGAAATCTAAAGTGCTAATTTTAAAGGCTTATATGCAAGTTATTGTCATAAAAAGTGTTTGGGGACCCGGGTCCGGCCCCAGGGGACATGTATCAATGCAAAAAAGAGTTTTAAAAACTGCCATTTTTTTGGGGAGCAGTGATTTTAATAATGCTTAAAGTGAAACAATAAAAGTGTAATATTCCTTTAAATTTCGTACCTGGGGGGTGTGTATAGTATGCCTGTAAAAGGGCGCATGTTTCCCCGTGCTTAGAACTGTCCCTGCACAAAGTGTCATTTTTGCAGGAAAAAAAGTCATTTAAAAGCACTCGCGGCTATAATGAATTGTCGACTCCTGTAATACAGAGAACAGTCATTGATAAAAAAAAAGAAATATGCTTGGGGGTCCCCCCAAATTCAATTACCAGGCCCTTCAGGTCTGGTTTGGATATTAAGGGGAGCCCCAGGTCAAATTAAAAGAATAAATCACGTGGGGTTCCCCCAAATAGTGTCTCCCTGGAGACAGGATGCGCTGCGCTGGACCATCGGGAGAGATCAGCCATCGCTGGGTAGCAAGAGCGGATTACCACCGCTGGAAATGGTGTCTGTGTGTTTTTTAACAATTTTTTACACTTTCTTTGTGAAATGGTAGGGGTACTTTTGTACCCCCTTACCATTTCAAACAGGGGGGGCCTGAATCTGGGGGTCCCCTTGTTAAAGAGGGGTTCCAGATTCTGATAAGCCCCCCGCCCGCACACCCCCACAACCACCGGCCAGGGTTGTGGGGATGAGGCCCTTGTCCCTATCAACATGGGGACATGGTGCTTTGAGGGGTCACAGACCCCCAAAGCATCCTCCCAATGTTGAGTGCATGTGGCCTGGTACGGTTCAGGAGGGGGGTGAGAGAGCACCCCCCCCACTCTTTTCCTGCGGCCTGCCAGGTTGCGTGCTCGGATAAAGGGTCTGGTATGGAATTTTTGGGGGAAACTCCACGCCATTTTTTTTTTAAAATTTGACCCAGGGTTCCCCTTAATATCCATACCAGGCCTGAAGGGCCTGGTAATTGAATTTAGGGGGAACCCCACGCATATTTTTTTCTTTTCAATGACTTTCAATGACTGTTCTCTGTATTACGGGGAGCAGACAATTCATTATAGTGGCGAGTGCTTTAAAATGACTTTTTCCTGCAGAAATTACACTTTGTACAGGGACAGTTCTAAGCACTGGAAACATGCGCCCCTTTACAGGCATACTATATAAACCCCCCAGTTACGAAATTTAAAGGAATATTACACTTTTATTGTTTCACTTTAAGCATTATTAACCGCTTCCCGACCGCCTAACGCCGATATACGTCAGCAAAATGGCACGGGCAGGCAAAATCACGTACCTGTACGTGATCGTGCATGTGCCTGCCTGTGGGACGCGCGCGCGCCGCCAGCACGCTCGCGACCCGGTCGGGAGCTCCGTGACCACGGCCGCGGGACCAGCGGACCCGATCGCCGCTGGTATCCCGCGATCGGGTTACGGAGATGAAGAACGGGGAGAGGTTTGTGTAAACAAACCTCTCCCCGCGCTTCCTACACTGCCTGTCATTGATCGGCTGTTCCCTGTCATCGGGAAAGCCGATCAATGACGTCAGACGTACAGCCACGCCCCCCTACTGTAAAAAAAACACAACACGTCACACTGACTCCTCCCCGCCCCCTAGTGGTTAACCCCTTCACTACAACTGTCATTTACATAGGAATCAGTGCTATTTAAATAGCACTGATTTCTGTATAAATGACAAATGTCCCAAAAATGTGTCAAAAATGTCCGATGTGTCCGCCATAATGTCGCAGTCACAATAAAAATCGCTGATCGCCACCATTACTAGTAAAAAAAAAATATTAATAAAAATGCTATAAAACTATCCCCTATTTTGTAAACGCTATAACTTTTGCGCAAACTAATCAATAATCGCTAATTGCGATTTTTTTTACCAAAAATATGTAGAAGAATACGTATCGGCCTAAACTGAGGAAAAAAAATGTTTTTTTATATATTGTTTGGGGATATTTATTATAGCAAAAAGTAAAAAATATTGAATTTTTTTCAAAATTGTCGCTCTATTTTTGTTTATAGCGCAAAAAATAAAAACCGCAGGGGCGATCAAATACCACCAAAAGAAAGCTCTATTTGTGGGAAAAAAAGGACGCCAATTTTGTTTGGGAGCAACGTCGCACGACCGCGCAATTGTCAGTTAAATCGACGCAGTGCCGAATCGCAAAAAGGGGCCTGGTCCTTTGGCTGCCAATTGGTCCGGGGCTGAAGTGGTTAAAATCACTGCTCCTGAAAAAACAGCCGTTTTCCAAAGTTTTTTTTTTTGCATTGATACATGTCTCCTGGGGCAGGACCCAGGTCCCCAAACACTTTTTTTTTACAATAACTTGCATATAAGCCTTTAAAATTAACACTTTTGATTTTGAACGTTCGAGTCCCATAGACTTTAATAGGGTTCTAAAGTTCACACAAACTTTAGGTCTGTTTGCAGGTTCTGATGCAAACTGAACAGGGGGGTGTTCGGCTCATCCCTAGTCCTGACCATGCACTCTGTACATTACATATTCTTGATACCTGCATTTTGTAAATTGTATACATACACCTGATACCCGCCCTTCCACTGTTAGTGCAGTTTTGCCACACCCACATTCCTCCACAGCACACAATTCACACTGCCTCCTTCTCCCCTTGCTGCCTGTAAGCTATGGGGGGGGGGGGGGTGGTTGAGCTTACGCCCCAGTTCTGTCAGGTAGTCTGTACAGGGCCCCATGATTTCTATCAGCAGCCCTGCATTTAAAGGTGAAGGTTTTGGTAAAATCTGTATTAAAGATCGCCTGATGATATTATGTCTAAAACCTATATAGAAAAAAGTTAGATTGTATACTCCTTACCCCATCTTCTGGCCATGGCACTTAGGCAAAAGTAGCATCACACTCATTCCAGTGAAATTATAAAGGAATAGAGAGCAGCTTAAGACTAGCAAGAAGATATCCTATCATATTCTTGATACCTGCATTTTGTAAATTGTATACATACACCTGATACCCGCCCTTCCACTGTTAGTGCAGTTTTGCCACACCCACATTCCTCCACAGCACACAATTCACACTGCCTCCTTCTCCCCTTGCTGCCTGTAAGCTATGGGGGGGGGGGGTGGTTGAGCTTACGCCCCAGTTCTGTCAGGTAGTCTGTACAGGGCCCCATGATTTCTATCAGCAGCCCTGCATTTAAAGGTGAAGGTTTTGGTAAAATCTGTATTAAAGTGGAAGTAAACCCCCCTATCGTTTTCAGCCAAGGAAGCTGCCATCTTTGCCTCTGTTTAATCTTCAACTGCCACAGTGCTGCACATGTGATCCGTTATGACACCAGCCATTGGATGGTTTGACTGTTTGGTTGAGAGCACAGCCAATGTGCAGTTAGCATTCCCGGCATGCCTTTTTTTTTTAGACTGTTAAATCGATGGGTTTACTTCCGCTTTAAAGATCGCCTGATGATATTATGTCTAAAACCTATATAGAAAAAAGTTAGATTGTATACTCCTTACCCCATCTTCTGGCCATGGCACTTAGGCAAAAGTAGCATCACACTCATTCCAGTGAAATTATAAAGGAATAGAGAGCAGCTTAAGACTAGCAAGAAGATATCCTTTCAATGGACTGGGGTGTCTTCTCTTTGGGCTGCTCTGCATTCCCTAGTGTGAAAGTAATTTTAAACTCTGTATATATGAGGGGTGTTAAAAAAGATTCTTCACTTTTATATTTTTGTTGGAAACAGTAAGGATGGGAGGAGTTTTGCTAATGGCATTAAAAAGTTGGTACAACGCTTGGAAAAATACATTGTAAAGGAAGATGACTATGTAAAAAAAATGATGTAATTTGTTTTGAAATTCTTAATAAAAAAAGAGTTAAAAAAAGTGCAGAAACCTTTTGAAGAACCTTCGTACAAGTATTTCATTTTGTGTGCTTTGTCTACTTCAGCCAACATCCTTGGCATCCTACTAACACTACACATATTCACATTCCTAAGACATTGATGAGAAAGTAGCCTGCCTATATATTGCTTATAATTGGCACAATGGCACGGCTGGGCAAATGGGCGTACAAGTACATCCCCTTTAATATGTGGCATTGTGCTCCGTGACCGTGACCAAAGGTCCTGCGAAACTCGATGTCCGCCGGATGCCCCCAATCGTGTCATGGAGCCAATCGTGTCATGGAGCAGAAGAATGGGGAGATGCCTATGTAAACAAGGCATTTCCCCGTTCTGCCTAGTGACATGACAGAGATCTACTGCTCCCTGTCATCGGGAGCAGTGATCACTGTCATGTGGGGTGGCTTCCGACCTCCATCGCACCACGCCGCAGCCCACCTGGATCAGCTGCTGATGTAAATGGAGCAGAAGCAGCCTCCAGGCTGCCGCTGGACAATAAGGTGGTCTTGTCCACAGGTGTCCCAAGAATACACATGTGGTGACTCTTCTTTGCACAGACTGCAACTAGTCCATGTTTTCATGCTTTCCATTATTTTGCACAGGTGAATGATCAGTTTCACTGCCTTAGTAATTAACACAGCTGTTTCATCTGAGAGAAATCCTGAAAACATGACCTGCTGGGGCGCCTTGATGACTGGAGTTGAGAAACACTGCTCTAGCTGATGGTCAGACATCCCTTTATTAGCCACGTTTTCATGCAGTAGTAATGTGTTAGTGGTAGAATATGCTATGACATGTTAGTAGCATTTCTCTGGGTATAAATGGTGCGCTTATTCAAGATTGTGTATAAACCTATTAATATCAAACCATATAATAAAGAAAATTGTTAAATAATAATATATAGTCCACAAAAAGACAATAAATAGTCCACATCCAATATGTGATTTCAAAATCAAACACAATCAAAAATGTCCAAAGAGGAAGGGCAATATGTGCAGATACTGCATCCACAGAAACCTCTCCTCTGCTATTAACAGTGCCAAAGCAATCCTTTGTTTTATTTATTACATGCTCTCAGTGTGATCGGTAGAAGAGTCTAACGGGAGGTGTGAGGAGCGGATCCAATTAGTCCCAGCAGTGGGATCTCTGATGAGATGGATCAAATTAGATGGAAGGATACAGAACATGAAGATGCCTATTTATATATAAAAAGGCGTTATTTGACCAGTTGGACATATTTTAAGGGAAGCGGTCAATTCAATCCATGGTGGCTGGTGGCGGTTACATGTTCATGTTACGTTAAAAAAATTACGTTTTTTTAATGTATCTTTTTAAAATAAAACCCCCCTGAAGAAGATCATGACCACATAAAATAAAACCCCTCTGAAGAAGAGCATGACCACATCGGTCGAAACGCGTTGAGATATCATTGTGGTTGGTATTCTGTAATGTTTTGCTCCACTGTATCAATATTGTCATGCATGATGACAACTGTCCTTTTATATGTGCTCATATTTTAAAATTCATGAATTAAAATTTCCTTTTTGTACAATAAAAACCTTTTTTTTTTTTAAATCACCACTTTTGATTAATTCAATTTACTTCAAAAAAAATAATTACCATCTTAATCACCTTAATCAGCCACAGAAACTGTGTAATTCATATGTGTTCAGTTTTTAAAGGGATGAGGTAGCAACCCTAGTCACATGACATGGAGTAATGCAGGAATTTGGTGGTAACGCTCACGCGATAGCATGGCTGCAAATTCAAAGGGACGTACAGGTACGCCCATTTGCCTGTCCGTGCCATTCTGCTGACGTACATCATCGTGCGCTGGTCGTAATGTGGTTAACCGCTTCCCGACCGGCGCACGATGATGTACGTCGACAGAATGGCACGGACAGGCATAAGGGCGTACAGGTACGTCTCCTTTAAGATGCCACCGTGCCATCGAGCGCGCGCGCTCGCGCTGGTCGGGGACCCCATGAGGGACTCGATCGGCTGCAGGGATACCCGCGATCGTCTCACGGGAAGGCTGAACGGGGAGATGCGGAAATAAACAGCATCTCCCGATTCTGCCTAGCAACTAGTGATGCCGATCTCTGCTCCCTGTGATTGGAGCAGATATCAGCATTTACTAGCTGACAGCCACGCCCCCCCACAGTTAGAAGCACGCCTCTAGGAACATGTAACCCCTACACTGCCACCTAGTGGTTAACCCCTTCACTGCCAGTGTCATTTACACAGGAAAAAATAAATAAATGACAATGGTCCCAAAAATGTCTGATGTGTCCGCCATAATGTCGCAGTCCCAATAAAAAAATCGCTGCCATTACTAGTAAAAAAGAAAAATTATTAATAAAAATGCTATAAAACTATCCCCTATTTTATAAACGCTATAACTTCTGCACAAACCAATCAATAATCGCTTATTGCGATTTTTTTTTACCAAAAATATGTAGAAGAATATGTATCGGCCTAAACTGAGGAACAAAACGTGTTTTTATTTAATATATTATATATATATAATATTTTTTTTGGGGGATATTTATTATAGCAAAAAGTAAAAAATAATGCCTTTTTTTCAAAATTTTCAAAATTTTTTTGTTTATAGCGCAAAAAATAAAAACCGCAGGGGCGATCAAATACCACCAAAAGAAAGCTCTATTTGTGGAAAAAAAGGACGTCAATTTTGTTTGGGAGCCACGTCGCACGACCGCGCAATTGTCAGTTAAAGCAACGCAGTGCCGAATTGCAAAAAGTGGTCTGGTCTTAAGCCAGCAAAATGGTCCGGTCTGAAAGTGGTTAAATACCGTACTATTGTAATTTAGATACATCCGATTTTCCAAAAAATGAAAATTTGTCTGAATTTCAATTCGGAACAAAATGAACCGCACATGTCTACTGACAACATGGCATTTTTTATACATTGGTAATATGGCATCAAGTTCATACTGTTAATATGGCATCAGACAGACCTAAAGCATACTGTTGCTTTTTTATATAGCCTAAGGTTGCCTGGGTAACTTACGATGGTGACAAAAGATTGCAGTTCATTGTTACATTAAATATAGAAATTATTTATACAGGAACAATACTGCGTATGAACTCCAAGGACTCGAGACAAAACTACAAGGGTCGTAGTACTCTTGTTTCAGAAGCAGCTGGTTAATGATGATGACTGTATTAGGAGAATTCAAAATTTGTTAATTTTTGATTCAACAAAATCTTTCACATGCAGATTGGTTTTGGGAAATCATGCAGTTCTACACACCAGTTAATCCCATCTCTTGCAGATTGGAGACATCTGTATGCATATATTCAGGCAAATTGAAAATTCCCAATTTGTCCATTCACTTGATTTGTGAATCGATTTGCTCATCGCTACAGCTGAGTTGAAGTGAATGAGTCTAATTATTCTCCAACAAACCTCAACGCAGCTCAACTATGAGGAAGCCAAATTGCAATGGGACCCCTGTGTAGAGCCTTGGTCCAGGCAGAATAAAGATACCCGTTTGAGCTCATTCCACTACTTATGACTTCTAACAAGTTGATATAGAAAAAGATGGAAAGTTCTCAGAATATTTGTTCTCTGGGAAGAAAGAGAAATGTGCTATGAAAATAAATGTGAAGGAAAATCAATCAGAAAAGCACTCAAAATAAAAACTTACATTTAGAACACCAACAAATGATAATCAGGAAAAAAAGACTTCATATTAGAAAAAAAACATTTTTGTTTAATGGCCTCCATACTCCTTCCATCATTCTGTGAATCCTTGCGCTATACTGTGCACAGTCTCACCGCAAGAGTATGAAGCACTTTCATTTGATTTTGTGTATTTTAAATAATTGCCTATTCATTTCCCTTCTTCCGCAGTGCGCAAGAAAAATCAATCTGTATTTGATGCTGCTTTATAAATGTCTTCTACATGTAGCGGTACCCCCGTAGGAGCCGCAGAGTGTTGAGGTCCACCTGTCACCCTGTCCAGCCCGGTATTCACTTCTCAGTCACCTTAAGCCTGGGTTCACACCTATGCGAATTAGATGTGCGTTTCCCTGCATCTAATTCGCATAGTAGGAGAATGTGATTGGGTCCCTGTGCCTGTGAGTCACCAGCTGCTAACTCTGAGCCACTCCCAGCCCACACAAACCAAAACAAACAGGCCTGGCTGCCAGCCAGGCCTGCCTAAATTGACCTACTCTACAGAACAAAAAATCCTATTCTAGCACCTACCTAAGTAGAGGGTCCAAACATTTCAAATACCAACACTCAGGTGACATGTCAAGTTTTACTTTTCATGGTTTGGAGAACAAAATCTGCCTCGGGAGGAGATCTGCATCGCAGACTCCTGGAACGAGACGTTTGGAGGATTTTTTTTTAAATACAAGGATACCCCATGGCATGAACCTGAGATATAACGTAGACCTTTTCCTTAAGTAATTACATCTATATAATAATGGTTTTATAGTGATTTTTTTCATGTTTGTGGAGTGTGCAATTTTTTATAATTTTTTGATGCATTTTTCATGCATTTTTATCCTTTTTTTCTTCACAGATCCATTTTCTATGTTCTTCTTTATACTTATTATGTAATGCACCTCCTTCACAATCGTGCAGCAATGTTTCCTATTTGTTTTGATTGATATAATCGAATTAATTGATTGAGTGGAGGAGGGATTTAGGCATTTTATTGTGCATATATATGTTGTGAATGTCAATTTTGGACAGAGCTGTGAACAAGGCTTGTGCCGAAACGCGTCTGCTTGTCCTTTTTATACTTGTCATGATACAATAAAGATCACAGATGTTATATCTAGTGGTGCCAGCTCTTCCTTCAGTTTTTCTCAAGTTTGCATATCTAGATGAAAGAAGGACATTCTGAGCCCTAGAGCACCTGGATTCTGGGTGTGCCGAGGTTACCAGTTACCTGTTATCCGGATATCGTAGTTCATAGCTGTGTTATTTTTGTGTTGCTACCTAAGTAGAAGGTGCTACATACATTTTTACATTTAAATGTATTTTCCTGGCTAAGCAATTCAAAATATAAGTGACTATGTAAGGGGGCTTCTGATTGAATGACTGTGGGTGCCAAATTGTTCAGGCTCCTGCCCCGCTTCCTTTTGGATAGGACACTGGTATTAGCTGATAGCCTCCACCATCTTGTGCCTAACTCCTTGCCATAGGACTACCCACGGTGATCCCAGACACTAGCCAATATATTCATAAGAAAGGACTGTTCACACAAAAGGCATATTTTCTGCACTTTAACATTCTTCTTTAGAGATGGCATTGATATTAATATCTCATAAACATATTGACAGGTGTCTTTGGCATACATTGCCATACACAAAAGTGGACAAGCTGTAGCAGTCATTTGTGAAAGCAGAAAGCACATCATAGGCCATCTTCCACTTATACCTCCTCTACTCAGGAGCACCACAGTGTTGGGACCCAGATCCCTGTATTCTGTATGTAGGCAGGTGCAGTCTGTTTTCTCCACTACAGGTGGCGCTCAACCACAGGGGCAGTGCAAAGGGAGAGGAAGTCAAGAGGAACTTGCTTCCTCTATGGTTTCCTGAGTCACTAGGACAGTGATCTGGTTGGATGCTGGTTGCCCGTGTGACCCTGGTGGCCATCTTAGGTGTGGCAGAGTCTATATAAGATCCTGGCTCCTAGGTTTGGCATGCATTCCTGTTTGGGTAGTGTAGGGACAGGTTTTTCGTCTGTCAGAGACAGTATTAGCGGTAGGGAAAGCTTAGGACTCTATGTTCTTTTTGTACCCCTTCCAGTTTGGGTTTGGACCGGCCAGGTCACATTCCACCCCTTCAGACACACGCTGTCAGTTCGGCTGAAACTTGCTCCACTACATGCTGTTGGCTTCCATGTGTGTTCCTGGTTGGACCTCCTTCCACTGGGTTTGTTGTAAACTGTTCTGCTTTTACTTCAATACGAGTTCCATTATTTGCACCTGGACTGTGTGTGCATTATTGCCGCTGTTATTCAAACAGAGGTTAATAAGGTGCATCCTGCTCTGTCAGCAGAGATTAACAAGGTGCATTCTGCAGTATACCAGTCTTTATATATGTCCCACTATGCCCAGCCAGGCATGCTCCCAAATGTTGTTCCCTTTCTCCCATGATCATTAGCTCTGACCTGGCCCATTAAGCTCTATGCATCCAGCTCACAACTCCCAGCATGTCGTATCAGAGACAGGACTGCTGCAGCTGCAGCTACTGAAGACTGTACACTTCTGCAGCACTTCAGCCCAGAGTAGGATGCTAGCAGTAGCTGACTATATAAACATGGCTCTGAGGTGTTTGGCTCCCATGCCCCATATCACAAGGCTCCTCCCCTCCTGGCATGCAAATGGGCACTAACTGCACCCATTGCATCACATTCACTACAAGAAGGCCTGGTCTAAAGGGAGACCTAAAACCCACTTACATGATTTCCTATTATTGCACTATTTTGGGACAGAACTACCTAGTGGCAGACTAGCTAACGGCACCTGCTTATAACTATATCACTTTAATAAAAAGAGAGCAGGCATAAAGTGTGGACATCACAAGGTGCCTGCATATGTCTGCAACAGCTCTCATTCCTCTCTGTAATGGCTGAATGCAGAGCCATTCTGGATAGGCAAGAGATAAAACTCTGAAACTTCCTGGCAGTAACTGAGCTTGCCCTCCTCCCATCATCTCCATCCATTCCTTTTGAACAACACTACTTAGAAGTGCTGAGCTTCACCTATTTAGTACAGTCCAGCCTTTGAACATAGCAGAGGGGGATGAGAGTTGTCTCAGGTATGTTCTCTACAGTTTTTTCCTGATATCTACCACCTTAACCATCTTTTAAAGTGATGGAGTCTCTTTAAGAGTGCCCAACAGCATGTCTCTTATATGAGATCAACCCAGCATGCTTGGATGTGTGTGTGTTTTTGTACTTTACATTTTACACCTTAGGGAAGCTGCCATTTGGCTAGCTCTGTGCCAAATGTTTTCTTGTCATGCAACACTTTTATATAAGATTTCACTGGTTCTATAAAGCAGATTGGAAGTATAAACAACATTATGGACCTTATTCAAAAACCTGTACAAGGAGCAGTACCTCATAGCAGCTAATCACAAATAAGTTTACTTATACCAGTACAAGAAGGATTTCCTAAAGGTCTTTACACTTTTAAAATTGCTTATTACAGTTATGCTGACTAGGCCCTTATGTGTGTAAGTGTCAGGAATCTCTTGTCTTGTCAAAGAGCCTGTGTGCATATGCATGACCATGTTTTGGGGCATTGAAGCCTAAGTATGCAAAGATATGCATGTTCATATGCATGTTCATAGGAACACGCTCAAAATGGCGTGCCCGTGGATGCACAGGAACGTCCAACACAGATTCTTGCACTTGATAGACTATTTAAACCTGAGGCCTGCATGGAATGGTCCTTCAGCTTGTATCTCTGTTATTCTTGATCCTGAATCCAATTGACTCAGTAATTGACCCAGCTTTCGTCTTACCTACTTCTGGACTACCCCTATGTCTGCTGCCTACCTGTGTTACTGACTTCAGCCTGGACTCTTGACCAATGCTCTGCCTATCGATACTGCCTGCACGTTGCCAACCTCTGCTTGTCTCCCACCTTGATGCTGCTTGTGATTTGGTACCTACCTGCACAGCTGTTACCAAACTGAGCTTATGACCCAACCCTGCTTCCTACTGGTCTGGGTTGACCAGGGGTGTCCTCATCACTGCACGTCTGCTTACCTGACCAGTGCTTCCAAGTCCAAGTCTGTGGTTCCTTCCCCCTGGCCTAGCAAGTACAAACTACTGCACACATCTTTCCAAGACACAACCCAGGAAGACAGAGACCTCACCAAGACACTCCCAACTGCAATGGTGCAGGAGTCCAAAAGGATAATTTATTAAACCCTAAAAAATCCAAGTAAACAGGTCAACAGCTTTCAAAGGATATAGGGCAATCCAGTCCCACACACACTTCTTCAAAGCTATAGAATTATATGCAAAAAATATTAAAATGTAAATTATTTTTAGAAAGAGGAACACAAAAAAAGGCATGCTGGTAATCAAGATAAAATTGCACTATACTGTACAGTATTAAAATCTTTAAACAGTTTATATGACTAGTCTAGTCATAAAAACTGCCTGTAGATTAGTTCTTTGGTAAAACAAATAATAATAATAATAATAATAACAATTTAAGAACTTTTGTGTTTCAGATTGAAATAGCTGGAGGTAATAGTTTTGCAGTAACATTCCAATATTATTTCCCATACTATAGCATAGTGTTTTTAATGTACAGACATTGTTTGTATGTTATTTATTGCCTTGTGATATTGGACATTGCTGGTAGAGATTCCAGGGATGATATCATGATTGGCTCCATGTTATAAACTTGCAGCTGTCCTGAATTGTTTTATTCATTGAGCCACCTGCTTTTTGTCTATCCACACACCATGTGACCTCTTCGAGCACACAAATTAGGTCACAGTTACTTAGATTTGTGTTTTCATATTCATATAAAAATTGTTAAAAGTCAAACAACAATTGCTTCACTAAGCTGTATAAATAATTTTATGGAATAGGTGATGAGCCGAGTGATCAGACAGACTTTAACTTGCAGTTTGCTAAACAGGTGCAAAGTTAGAAGTATCAATTCAAAACAAGGTCAGGAGGGCAAAAAGCATGCATACATTATGATATAATAGACAACAGATCAATAATAATAAACTGATTGTAATAAACAGATTGTGAAAGCTGCACAAACATGGACTCTTCACAGCAATATCTCTATGAGGTAAAGTGAATGTCCAGGTATGAAAAATTGATAAATAGTTACATTGGTCCAGTTTGGAGGTGAGAAGATGCTGATGTATTCCCCACTCCTCAGCTGCACATCTACTAGAGGTGCGTATTTGTGTTACTGCTCAGCTGCTTATGGTTGGTCATGGATAGTGACAGTTTTCCTGGTGGGATCACTATGGTGGATTTATGCCACGTACACACAACCAGACTTTTAGACTGAACTGGTCCGACGGAACGAATCCGTCGGACAATTCGACCATGTGTGGGCTTCATCGGACCTTCAGCGGACTATTTTTGTCGAAAATCCAACGGACTTTCGATTTAGAACATGTTTCAAATCTTTCCGACGGACTCGAGTCCGGTCAAAAAAATCTGTTTGTCTGTATGCTAGTCCGACGGACGAAAACCGATGCTAAGGCAGCTATTGGCTACTCGCTATGAATTTCGTACGTCATCACGGTCGAATCCATCGGACTTTGGTGTGATTGTGTGTAGACAAGTCCGATTCGACGGAAGTCCGTCGAAACTCCGTCGAGAAGTCCGGTCGTGTGTACACGGCATTAGACTGAGATTCGAACATACAAAAACATATTTGGGAAGCACTCACCAATGCGTTTAAATTCAAGATGGTGCTGCCATAAGACCAACAAGCAATAGCGAACATATTACAGCGCACACATTCAAGAATGACGTTTCACGTTTCACGTGAAACGCCATTCTTGAATGTGTGCGCTGTAATGAGATTCGAACATGCCTAAGTTCATCCCTACAACTGGCACCTATGAACTGCATGGTTGACTACAGAAAAAAGTCCCCCTTCCACCTCCAATTAGCAGATTAGGCAAGGAGCAGCAGAACTTATATTGGGTCATCACTGTGCTCTCCCGTATACATGCTCAGTAAAAGTGTTGAGCAATTAAAAGAGTTGTAAAGTCAGAAGGTTTGTTTATCTTAATGCATTCTATGCATTTGAAATTACATCAACTCACTGTGCTCCATCATAGGGTAACCACTAAAAACCTGTATTCAAGGAGTACTAGATGGTTTTGGTTTTGTTCTATGTGCAGTTTTTGTGTGTTTTTTGATATGTATACATGTGCAATTTTTATCATATAATAAATATTTTTTGATACTTTTTATAAAAATTGGGTACTGTTATAATCATTATATTTAGTTTGTTAGGGTCCATTATTTTGTATATTCATTAAGATAAAAAGCCTTCTGTGTGTAGCAGCTGCCCCAGCTCTCCCTAATACTTACCTGAGCCCCATCTCTGTCCAGCGATGTCCACGAGTGTCTCTACCTTCCGAAACTCTCCATCCTGATTTGCTGAGACACAGCAGCGTCGCCACTGGCTGCTGTTGCTGTCAAAGTCAGTCAAACAATCATGAGAGGGAGAGGATAGGGCTGGGCCACAGCTCTGTGTCTGAATAGACACAGGGAACTGTGACTCGGCTCGAGTGCCCCCATAGCAAGCTGCTTGCTGTAGGGGGCACTTGACAGGAGGGAGTGGCCAGGAGCACAGAAGAGGGAACCGAGAAGAGGAGAATCGGGGCTGCTATGTGCAAATCCACTTTACAGAGCAGAAAAGTATAACGTTTGTTGTAAGGAATGTTTATTGAAAAGGAAAAACAAGACTTTACTATCACTTTAAAGCGGGATTCCGCCGACATATCCTTTTTTTTTTTTTTTTTTTTTCCTTTCATTGTTTACTAAAGACATTAATAATATGTCACTCACCTGTTGTAGTTCTTTTTCCCACGATCGCCGATTTCATCCGTTTGGGTAACTTATAAAAATTCTTGCTGGACGATTCCATTCTGCTTGTGGGCATTTGAAACCCACAAGCATTTACTTCCAGAATGCGGTGAATGCTGTGCTCCCAGCATTCACCGCTCGATCCCGCGCATGCTCAATATTAAGAGCAAGCAGCACTGTAGAATTCCGAGTTGCTATCGCATCATGCCGAGATCTCACAAGATTTCGGCATTATGCCGAGATCTCGCGAGATTTCGTCATTACAGCGTGCCCCACCGATTCATGGGAAGACTCGGACAAAGCTCCCAGGGGTCTTTGCGCAGCCGGGGAACACGCCTACTCCCACGGGAGGAAAGCCCGGAAGCCAATATACTTATTCTGATTAAAAGGTAATTACGGCAACATTTTTTTTTTTAATGGGCATTTGATCATCTCTGGCACTAACAGATTTCTTTAAGATTAACTTGCAAATTTGAGTACAACACCGCTTTAAGGCCAAATTGGTGGAGAATGTTGAGCCTCCATCTCCTGGAATGGCTGGTGGGTGGCAGGAGGAATTCAGAAGATGGAGTTGGCCTTTAAAAAGAGAAAAACAGCAGCATAAAATTAGACAAGGAAGGGTTCTTCTTCAGCTATTGCTGTTGAGTATGTTTGCCTGAAATGTTAATCTTGATATAAATGGGTTGAAGACAGGGTCTCTTTAAACAAGGTGTTACCATTTTTTTACTACTAAAACTAACTTTTTTTAATGGTGCAAATTCATGTAATGGCAGCTATCAGTTTAGCCTTACTGCATTTTACAAACCAATCATCAACTTTAATTTATGATCTTATTTTTACGAAGACTTTCTTATGATGCTGCATACATAATGCCTTTTACATAATGAAATTGAGGTTTCTGTGGGTGCAGAACACCTGACACCATCAATAAAAATTCATTATTAATAAATAGCTTCTAAATGGATCAGTAAGAAGACTCCACTTTAAACGACAAAACTTTTTTTTGTTGGCCCCTTAAAATTTCATCTCCAACCACTTCTGCCTCATACAGATTACAGTGAATCATTTGCCTGATTGATAACAGGAATAGATAGGACTTGATGCAGGTTTTTAGAAAGTGGATTGGTAATTACATTCACTCTACCTAATAGTTTGCAGCTGTATGCTAATAACTCATCACTGATCAAATATGATAATCTTCTCATGAATAAATGCTTCTTTTCTACTTTTTAAAACTTGCCATCCACCTGTGATGAAGAACCATACAGTCTAACTACAAGGTTTTGAATTCATTACAAAATTAAGTTTTTTTCTCGCTCTGAGGCTTTTTAAATAAACTTAGCTAAAAATATCCACTAATATAAAAGAACTAAAATGTACCTTGAAATGGAAAGTATTACAGTTGGGAATTTTGAGAGTCCTTTTATATGAATAGCTGGAATACAACCACCCTCGTCTCCAACACCTGTTCCTTTATATATGTGAGTGAATTTGTCATTAAAAAAAAAATTCTAGGTCCACAGCTTAACCACTTTGCGCCCGCCGTATGCAAAATGACAGCCGCAGGGTAGCTATATTATCCTGACTGGGGGTCATATGATGTCCAGCAGGATAAGCTGCCTGCGTGCATCCTCGAGGGCGCGCAAGGCAGTGATCGGTAGTGCGGTGTATCGCTCTGACACACCACATCTCCGATCTAGGTAAAGAGCCCATCAGTGCCACCTATGAGTGCCCATCAGTAGACATGTGCACAATAGAAAGATTTGTTTAGTTTCATTTCGTTTCTGTTCGTTTCCGTTGATTCGTAATTTCATAAGTCGTCGGTGTTCGTATTCGGACTCGTTCGTATTTTCGTAAGAGTTCTTTTTTCGTTGATTCGTTTTTCCGTTAGTCTAATTTTCGTTTATTCGAAATTCGTATTTTCGTATTTTCGTTATATTTTGTATTCGGACGCATTCGTATTTTCGTAGATTTAGTTACATTCGTAGTTTCGTAAGATTGATTTATTCGTACTTTCGTAACATTGTTTTCGTAGATTCATTATCGGAGCATAATTCATAATGTTATGTAATGTGTATGCTATTACATGTTTAAGAAACAAAGAACTTCTCTCTCAAGTCAGAACTTAACTCAAAAATCCACCAAAACAGTGCCTCCGACCCAACCACGTTTATCAACTAACAAAAAAAAGTAACGAATTTACGAATCCATTCGAAGCACGTTAAGCAGCGCCATTGTAAGAGACACGGAAAATTAGGAATCAACAAACAAAAAAAAAAGTTACGAATGTACGAATTTTTTCGTTCATTTTGATTTTCGTTATTTTTGAATCTTTGTTCGGTATTTTCGTTGTTTCTGTTTTCGTTTTTCGGATTTTCATTCTTTCGTAGTTTCGTTGTTTCTAATTTAATTATTTCGTATTTTCGTTGTTTTTCATATTCATTCGTTTCGATAGTTCGTTATTCGTTAGAATTTTTAGTAAACCATTTGTTCATTCGTATGATAACGAATGAACGAATATAACGAATTTGAACGGAAAACGAATTTGTAACTAAACGAATTGCACATGTCTACCCATCAGTGCCGCCTATCAATGCCCATCAGTGCTGCCCATCAGTGCTTCACATCAGTGCCCATCGGTGTCGTCTATCTGTGATCTGTGCCCATCAGTGCTGCATACTAGAGCCCATTATCAGTGCCCATCAGTGCCACCTATGAGTGCCCATCAGTGCTGCCTATCAATGTCCATCAGTGTAGTCTATCTGTGCTGCATATTAGTGCCCATCAGTGTCACCTCATTAGTGCTACCTCATCAGTGCCCATCAGTGCCACCTTATCAGTGCCCATCAGTGCAGCCTCATCAATGCCCGTCAGTGAAGGAGAAAACATACTTATTTACAAAATGTTATAATAGAAACAAAGAAAATCTTTTATTTTTTCAAAATTTTCAGTCTTTTTGTTTAGCAAAAAATAAAAACCCCAGTGGTGATAAAAATACTACCAAAAGAAAGCTCTATTTGTGGGAACAAAATGATAAAAGTTTTGTTTGGGTACTGTGTTGCATGACCGCGCAATTGCCATTTGAAATGCAACAGTGCTGAAAGATGAAAATTGTTCTGGGTAGGGAGGGGGGAAAGTGCCCAATATTGAAGTGGTTAAAATGATACTAAACACAAACTGTTTAATTTACATTACAGGTGGGAGTAAACAATCCTCCATCATGGGTGTCATTTGGAGGAATTGTGCCCCATCATTGGTGTCATTGATCCCCATTGTTAATGTCATTTTGAGGAACTGTGCCCCATTGTCAATGTCATTGGTAAAAATTGAGCCCCATTGTTGGTGTCACTGGGAGGAATTGTACCCTTCATTGGTGTCAGTGAATAAAACTCAAGGCCAGATAAAAGCAAGCAGAGATTAGATTCCCCTAGATTGTAAGCTCTAAGGAGCAGGGCCCTCTGATTCTGACTGTATTAAAGTGTATTGTATTTGTACTGTCTACCCTCAAGTTGTAAGGCCCCTTTCACACTGGGGCGGGGAGCCGCGGTGACGGTAAAACCACTTTAACTACTTGCCTACTGGGCACTTAAACCTCTTCCTGCCCAGGCCAATTTTCAGCTTTAAGCGCTGTCGCTCTTTGAATGACAATTGCGTAGTCATGCAACACTGTACCTAAACAAAATTGTTGTCATTTTTTTGAGACAGATAAAGCTTTCTTTTGGTGGTATTTAATCGCCACTGGGTGAAAAGACCGAACATTTGTTGTTGCTTACATCACAAGTTTACATTCCTAACCCAAATTTTTTTTTAAAAAACTGTATCAAAATAAAAAAATTAAAAGTAAAATAAATAATAAAAAAAATGTTTAAAGCACACTGTCCCGCCGAGCTCACGCGCAACAGCGAACACATACGTGAGTAGCGCCCGCATTTGAAAACAGTGTTTAAACCACACATGTGAGGTATCGCCGCGATCATTAGAGCGAGAGCAATAATTCTAGCCCTAGGCCTCCTCTGTAACTCAAAACACTAGACCTGTAGAAAATTTTAAACATTGCCTATGGAGATTTTTAAGGGTAAAAGTTTGTCGCCATTCCACAAGCGGGCACAATTTTGAAAGCCTAACATGTTGGGTAATAATTTACTCTGCGTAACATTATCTTTCACAATTAAATAAAAATTGGGCTAACTTTACTGTTGTCTTATTTTTTAATTCAAAAAAGTGTATTTTTTCCAAAAAAAGTGCGCTTGTTAGACTGCTGCGCAAATACGGTGTGACGGAAAGTATTGCAACGACCACCATTTTATTCTCTAGGGTGTTAGAAAAATGTATATAATGTTTGGGGGTTCTAAGTAATTTTCTAGCAAAAAAAAAATCATTTAAACAACAAGTGTAAAAAAGAGGTTCGGTCCTTAAAGTGGTTGTAAACTCTCCCCCACAACTTTGTCCCATGTAAATCAGCATAAAAAACCCTAATGAACACTGCTTGTAGATATCTCCTTACTTGCTTAGTATTGTTGTAATCCTTTTTGTTCTTTAGAATGACTTCACTGAGCATGCCCAGATCTCCCCTGATTTAAGGCACACTGTGTGTACCTGTCTATCTATTATCAGGACTTCCTAAGGCACAACACTGAAATCCCAGGAGACTGCAGAATCATTCAGAGCTTCCTCCTACATCCCATGTGACCATGTGACATCACATACAGTGTAAACCAGGGCATGGGACAGCATTACTGCAGTCTTATCAGCTGAAGCTGATAAGACTGACAACGGCAAACACTAGATTATCGGCACAAGTAAATACTATGAAATAAAACAAGTCAGCTATGAACAGGGAAGCAGGGTTTCTGTCAGGGAAATACCGTACTTCGTCGCCGGGTTCCGGGTATGCGCACGCGCGGTAGAGCGGCTCAGCGAACAGTACAGGTACGCCGGGCAGCGGGTGCGCATGCGCGGGTCCATGGCGCTTGGGTATCGGATGCAGCTCAGCCAGTGCGGCTCACCGCTGTGCGCGGCGCTAACAGAGGACGATTGCGCATGCGCACTCGTCCGGGTATCCCACCTGACCACTTACCTGGCCTATAAAAGGCTTCCTCTGTCTCTTCACAAATCGCTGGTTTGTTGTCTCTTCCTGAGTCCTGGCTCCAGTCCTTGTATCCAGTATCCTGTATCCTGTACCTTGTATCCAGTACCTTGTATCCTGTACCTGCTTGATTACCTGTGCCTGACCCGGAACCCGCTTGACCACCGCTGCTGTTACCTGTGTTTGACCCCTGGCCTGCTTCCTGGATACCTCTGCTGCCTGATTACCTGTGCTTGACCCTCGACCTGCTTACTGGACATTCTCTGAGTTACTTACCTGTGTTTGACCCCTGGCTTGCTTCCTGGATACCTCTGCTGCCTGATTACCCATGCTTGACCTTCGGCTTGCCTACTGGACATTCTCTGAAGTTACTTGTGTTTGACCATCTGCTCTGTGTTCTGGACTTCTAGTTCTCACATGCACCTAAGGGTCCTCCTCCAGTACACGTTCTGGTACCTACATAACCTCTGCCTCATCACGGTCCTGCCAGGTGTCTACTTCCAGTGCAGCATCAGCCTCTCCTGGTCAACGTCGCTACTGCACACCACCTGCAACCCACCTGCTGGCAACCCGTGCATCTTTGTGCCCGATGACCTCTGTATCCACTCCAGAGGCATCGTGCACCTAGTCGCAAGGGGAGCAGCTCTCAGCATTTCGGCCCGGGTGAGTACCTGTGACAGTACAAACCAGCCAATGTCCGAGGCTGACAGAGCTGGTTCACCCCTTGAGGCCTTATGCCAGCAGGTGACAGCCCTTACTCAGGCTGTACAACGCCTCCAGGATGGATACTTCCAGATCGAGGGACGTCTCCAGCACTTGACCCTCTCTCCTAATCAAGCGGACCAATCACCTCCTGTAGCCAGCACCTCCACTCTCTCTCAAGCACCTGGAGGTGCGCTCCCTACTTACGTCATGTCTAACCCTGATCCCAGGGTCCCCACACCAGAACGTTTTTCCGGGGATCGAAAGAAGTTTCGCTCTTTTAAGAATGCCTGTTTACTACACCTGGCCCTGCAACCCAGGACTTTTCAGTTGGAATCCACCAAGGTGTGTTTCATTATCTCTCTGCTCTCCGAGGAACCCCAATCCTGGGCACACCACTTGATGGAACAAAAGAGCTCACAGCTGGATTCTGTAGAGACTTTCTTTTCCGCCATGGCAGCACTCTATGAGGACTCCCAACGCACAGGTACGGCGGAATCCACTCTGCACACCCTATCCCAGGGTAGAAGGCCCGTAGAGGACTATATAGTAGATTTTCGCAAATGGGCCGCAGATACAGAGTGGAATGAGTCTGCTATGAAGTACCAATTCCGTTTGGGACTCTCCGAAGTATTAAAGGACGAACTGGCCCGGGGAGAAGTTCCAACCACGCTGTCAGACCTCTGCCAACTTGTCACTAAACTTGATCGTCGGTTGCGGGAACGACGGGCAGAGAAGCTCCAAAGTCCCCGGCCCACCTGGATGATGCCCCGGGTTCCCTTGGCACCTGCTCCTTCTTGGAACTCCCGCTTGTCCCCCCATGGGGAACCCATGCAGTTGGGCCTGGCACGGTCCCCCCTGTCTGCTGAAGAAAGACTTCGTCGTCGACAAGCTAACCTTTGTCTCTACTGCGGAGGCACTGGTCATTATCTACAGAAATGCCCAGTGAGATCCAGTAAGTGCCCTTCTTGGTCCCTCTTGAGCTCACACACTACTGGAGTTCCCCATTCTCATTTGACTGTTCCACTCTCCCTACAGGTGGCGGGAGAGGCCTTCCAGCTGGGAGCCATCCTTGATTCAGGGGCATGCAGTTGCTTCATGGACTTGACCCTGGCACGGCACCTGAACCTTCCTTTGAAGACCAAGAAGCAACCTCTCCAAGTTCAGTTGGCTGATGGCTCTCCACCCTGCTCAGGACCTGTGACCCAGGAGACCGATCCCATCCTGACCTACACCAATTCGGGGCACCATGAACTCTTACGCTTCGATATAATTCATTCTCCAATGTTTCCCATCATCCTGGGTTATCCTTGGTTACAGGCCCACAACCCTCGGATTGACTGGCACAGCAGAGAAGTGGTGTTTTCTTCCCCCTACTGCCTGCAGCATTGCTTCCCGGACGTCACCTCAAAACCTCCCACCTGTCTTGCCATGCAACCCAGTTCCAAGGACCTGCAACATGTTCCAGCACCCTATCGGGATTTTATGGACATCTTTGACGAGAAAAAGGCTGAAGTTCTTCCTCCTCACCGTTCATATGACTGTCCAATTGATCTCCTGCCAGGGGCTGAGATCCCCTTCGGAAGAATCTTCCCCTTATCAGAGACCGAACTAGAAGCCCTGCGGGTGTATATCGATGAAAACCTCGCTAAAGGGTTCATTCAACCATCCTCTTCTCCAGCAGGGGCTGGGATCTTCTTTGTGGAAAAAAAGGACGGTTCTCTCAGACCCCGTGTGGACTACAGGGAACTCAACAAAATCACCATCAAGAACAGGTACCCACTCCCACTCATCCCCGAACTTTTCCAGCGGCTCAGGACTGCCAAAATCTTCACCAAGCTCGATCTACATGGGGCCTACAACTTGGTAAGAATACGTTCTGGGGATGAGTGGAAAACGGCCTTCAGATCAAGATTCAGTCACTTTGAGTACCTGGTCATGCCCTTCGGGCTCTGCAACGCCCCAGCCTCCTTCCAGCATCTTGTCAACGACATCTTCCGTGAGTATCTGGATAATTTCCTCATTGTTTACCTTGACGATATTCTGATTTTCTCAGACTCACTAGAAATCCACCGTCAACATGTCCGGAAGGTCCTTCTCATCTTACGTAAGCATGGACTCGATGTCAAAGGGGAGAAATGCGAATTTGAGACGGATACCATCCAGTTCCTGGGCTTCATCATCACCACCGGAGGAGTTCTGATGGACCCACAAAAGGTGAAGGCAATCCAGGAATGGCCTGCCCCCACGGACAAGAGGTCAGTTCAACGCTTTATTGGGTTTGCAAACTTCTATAGACGGTTTATTCAGGGGTTTTCTGCCATTGTGTCCCCAATCACGCAACTTACCCGCCAGCATACCAAATTCCAATGGACTCCCCAAGCGCAAAGCGCATTTGAAAAACTCAAGGAACTTTTTTCGTCTGCACCCATCCTGAAACACCCTGACCCAGAACTCCCTTATGTGCTAGAAGTAGACGCTTCCGACTCTGCTGCGGGAGCAATTCTGTCACAGAGAAGTGGCCCAAAGGCCTTGCTCCACCCGGTCGCCTTCGCCTCCCGAAAATTAAGTCCCCCAGAAAAGAATTATGATGTAGGCGACCGGGAATTACTTGCGATTAAGTTCGCCCTAGAAGAATGGAGATATCTGCTGGAAGGAGCCATTCTCATCTTCACAGATCACCGCAATTTAGAGTACCTTAGGGCAGCTAAACGCCTAAGACCCAGACAGGCCCGTTGGGCCTTGTTCTTTTCCCGATTTAACTTTCACATCACTTATCGTCCCGGCTCCAAGAATGGCAAGGCTGACGCCTTATCCCGCATGTTTTTGAACACTGAGTCTCCTAAGGAACCTGCCACCATTCTGTCTGCACATAACTTCCTCCATGCCATCCAACCTGACCTAACCGCAGCCCTTAAACAAGCCTCCAATCAATTTTCTGTTCCCTCATTACCCTTTCTTGAGAAGAAGCAGGACTTACTTTGGGCCCATGGCCGTATATTTGTTCCCCCTCCAGTCAGGCTGCAAGTTCTGCAGGCCCTCCAAGACCACAAAATGTCTGGCCATTTTGGAATGCAAAAGACGGCCGACTTGGTAAGTCGGTCCTACTGGTGGCCAGGCTGGAGAAAGGACTGCCAAAATTATGTACTTTCCTGTAACACCTGCCAGAGAAACAAGGGGTCCAACATCAAGTCCTGGGGTCTGCTGAGACCTCTACCCGTTCCTGAACGTCCATGGAAGGAAATTTCCATGGACTTTATTGTAGATCCTTCACCACGATTCTGGTTGTGATAGATCGCCTCTCAAAGATGGCCCACTTTTTGCCCATGAAGGGTACCCCTTCGGCTGCCTCCACCATGGAAATATTCATCAGGGAAATTGTAAGGCTACACGGGGTACCAGCCAATATCACTTCAGACCGGGGGGTACAGTTCACCTCGAAGTTTTGGAGAGACCTCTGCAAATCCCTAGAAATTAAATCTTCCATGTCCTCAGCATACCATCCACAAACCAATGGCCAGACCGAGTGGACCAATCAGACTCTTGAGAAATATCTGAGATGTTTCTGTTCCTACTCCCAAGACGACTGGTCAGGCCTGTTACCTTACGCAGAGTTTGCTTACAATAACTCCCTAAATTCTGCCATTAACCAAACGCCCTTTTGGGCAAACTACGGATATCACCCCTCTTTTCTTCCAGATTCCATTCCAGACATCTCTACTCCAGCAGCACAGGAACTGGTCAAACATATCCAGGACAACTTCCTCCAAATCCAACAGGCCATGAAGGAAGCGCAAAAAGGGTATGAGGTACAGTACAACCGGGACAGGAAGGAATGTCCACCGTTCAAGGTTGGTGAAAAAGTTTGGTTATCAACTGCTAATTTGAAACTCCCCTGTCCATCCCGGAAACTCGGTCCCAGGTTCATCGGTCCTTTTGAGGTCAAGAGGGTGATCAACCCAGTCGCATTTGAACTAGACTTACCCAGTTCCTATAAGATCCATCCAGTATCCCATGCCTCTTTGCTTAAACCTGTAATTGCCAATTCCTTCCCTGACAGGCAGATGCCACTCCCTCCACCCATCACCATTCAAGGAGAGGAAGAATTTGAAGTCGAGAAGATCCTGGATTCCCGTAAAAGAAGAGGGCAGGTTCAGTACCTAGTCAAATGGAAGGGTTATCCCCCTGAAGACAGCTCCTGGGAACCAGCTGAAAATATCCATGCCCCCCGATTGATACGAGAATACCATCGAAGACACCCTGAATTGGGCATCCTGAGGCTGCCCTTAGGGGGGGGCACTGTCAGGGAAATACTGTACTTCGTCGCCGGGTTTCCGGGTATGCGCACGCGCGGTAGAGCAGCTCAGCTAACAGTACAGGTACGCCGGGTAGCAGGTGCGCATGCGCGGGTCCATGGCGCTCGGGTATCGGATGCAGCTCAGCCAGTGCGGCTCACCGCTGTGCGCGGCGCTGACAGAGGACGAGTGCGCATGCGCACTCGTCCGGGTATCCCACCTGACCACTTACCTGGCCTATAAAAGGCTTCTTCTGTCTCTTCACAAATCACTGGTTTGTTGTCTCTTCCTGAGTCCTGGCTCCAGTCCTTGTATCCAGTATCCTGTATCCTGTACCTTGTATCCAGTACCTTGTATCCTGTACCTGCTTGATTACCTGTGCCTGACCCGGAACCCGCTTGACCACCGCTGCTGTTACCTGTGTTTGACCCCTGGCCTGCTCCCTGGATACCTCTGCTGCCTGATTACCTGTGCTTGACCCTCGGCCTGCTTACTGGACATTCTCTGAGTTACTTACCTGTGTTTGACCCCTGGCTTACTTCCTGGATACCTCTGCTGCCTGATTACCCGTGCTTGACCTTCGGCTTGCCTACTGGACATTCTCTGAAGTTACTTGTGTTTGACCCTCTGCTCTGTGTTCTGGACTTCTAGTTCTCACATGCACCTAAGGGTCCTCCTCCAGTACACGTTCTGGTACCTACATAACCTCTGCCTCATCACGGTCCTGCCAGGTGTCTACTTCCAGTGCAGCATCAGCCTCTCCTGGTCAACGTCGCTACTGCACACCACCTGCAACACACCTGCTGGCAACCCGTGCATCTTTGTGCCCGGTGACCTCTGTATCCACTCCAGAGGCATCGTGCACCTAGTCGCAAGGGGAGCAGCTCTCAGCATTTCGGCCCGGGTGAGTACCTGTGACAGTTTCCATAGAAACGTTGGATTGCAAAGGAGGCTTGGTTAACAGTACAAGAAGTGCGGAAGGGCGGAAATACACTCCACTGTGGACTCAGAAAACAATACTTAAGATGGCGCTGCCTTACCCCTGGAAACAAGTTTTTTTAAAGTTTCTTTAAACAGTAAGTAATATGCGATTTGGGCTGGATTACAGTGGCTATAGTTTGATAATTACTTATTATAATGGACTAAATGAAAAGAAGCATCAGAGTGGGATAAAACTGTTGTTATAAATTTAATAAATTCCCCCAATTACTGTCATATCAAAATCTGGTTTGTTACTTATTGGAGCTGGCTCCTAGATTCTTTTCTGAAAGTTTGTCCAGACTTTCCCCAAAACGCATTAAAACCACAAGGAAAAGAAGCTGTTAAATGTCCATTTTTATGGCCATAAAAACTCAGGCAATCTTTATCTTGATAGCTTACTACTCATCACAAATTTTATTGACTGATACACTGATTTTAAAGGTGGTAGTCTGACCATGAGCGTCTGTGAGGCATTTGATAAGATGACAATGAGATAATTGTAAAATTTACATGGAGGTTGGCAGCTCTGTATTGCATGTGACAGTTTTATGGTCATTGCTGGATGAGCTGAGCTAAATATATGGTCGATCCCAAGAAATGTCACTCCTTAACCAGCAAAATGAACAGTATTACTATTCCCCCAGCTTTTGGATGTTTCATATCAACAGTAAACCACTCATTTCCTACCGTACAGAAAGTAATTATTACGCATGAGCGAAGTGCTGCAAAACAATAGAGAACTTCAGATTTCATTCAAGACCTTATTTCTCTTCAAAGAACGTTGAATCTTGTAGAAAGGATGCAATGAAGATGACAAGTTTTCTTCTGGAATGATGCCTCCAATCCTAATTACAGGCTGTTGTCAAGTTGTAGAAATTTATTTTTCCTGCTGATAGTTAGCACTCAACATGCTATACAAAGGGGTCGAGAATACAAAATTGCAGCCAAATAATAAGAAAACAAATCCTTAGAGTTCAGGCAAACAGCTAAATCCAAATATAAAATATATTTATTGTGAGTTCGGGATTTGTAAATGCAAGATTAACAAAAAACAATTGTAATTCTTCTCAGACAGCCTTGCGAGTTATGCCGCGTACACACGAGCGGAAATTCAGCCAGAAAAAGACCGATGAGAGCATTTGATCGGAAATTCCGACCGTGTGTATGCTCCATCAGACTTATGCTGGCCGAATTCCCGCCAGCAAAAGATTCAGAGCATGTTCTCAATTTTTCGGTCTGAAAAAGTATCGATCGGAAATTCCGATAGTCTGTACCAATTCCGACGCGCAGAATTCCTACGCATTCTTGGAAAGAATTTGACGCATGCTCAGAAGTATTGTACTTAAAGTGGAAGTAAACCCTCCTATCGTTTTCAGCCAAGGAAGCTGCCATCTTTGCCTCTGTTTAATCTTCAACTGCCACGGTGCTGCACATGTGATCCGTTATGACACCAGCCATTGGATGGTTTGACTGTTTGGTTGAGAGCACAGCCAATGTGCAGTTAGCATTCACGGCATGCCTTTTTTTTTTTTAACTGTTAAATCGATGGGTTTACTTCCGCTTTAATTTTCTCGGCTCGTCGTAGTGTTGTACGTCACCGCGTTCTTGACGGTCGAAAGTTCAGCACACTTTTGTGTGACCGTGTGTATGCAAGACAAGCTTGCGCGGAATTCCGTCAGAAAAACCATCCAAGATTCTTCCGACAGAAAACCCGCTCGTGTGTGCACGACATAACACATTTTCCTGAACAGCCATACAAGTGACACTTATGCCCCGTACACACGGTCGGAAATTGCAACGGAAAAAGTCAGATCGGATTATGCTGTCGGAAAATCCGATCGTGTGTGGGCTCTCCGAATCGGACATTTTCCGTCTGAATTTCCGACTGAAAAAGTTTGAGAGCTGGATCTAAAATTTTCCGACAACAAAATCCGACGGACAAAGTGCCACGCATGCTCAGAATAAATTACGACACAAAAGCTATTGGCTACTGGCCTCTTTATAATCCTGTCGTACGTGGTTTACGATACCGTGTTCTGAACGATCGGATTTTCCGACAACTTTGTGCAAGACAAGTTTGGGCCAAAATCTGACGGATTTTGTCGTCGGAATGTCCGACCGTGTGTACTGGGCATTAGAGATCCTGATTGCTGGTCAACCCTAGGCAGATTTTTAAACATCACCAATGATTGCCAATGTATATTTATTAACTCATACCTAGCATAGATATCTGATATGATTTCAGTTTCTTGCAATCTTCTGTCTAGCAGCACTGAGGCTGGTAGATGGAAGGCCAGCATTGGTGCCAATAAAGTGTTGCATAGTGTTGCAGAGGCATTGACATGTGCATACCTCCCAGTATTTTGAGATGAGAATGAGGGACACCTACTAGAAAACGTATGTAGGCATAGGACACGCCCCCTGCCACACCCCCTTAAAGGAGAATTAACCAAAAAAAAGGTTAAATAAATCCACAAGTACTTTTTTTTTTACCACTACAATCCCTTTATATTGGCTTTTAAAATGTAAAAATGCCGCAATTTAGAAATTGGACGAAAGGTTTAGCACTGGGAAACACTTTTTGAAAGATAAAAAGTGCTTTTTATATACAACTATATAGATCAGACCAAAATGAGAGACAAATGAGGAGAAAAGAGGGACAGAGGGACAAATCAGGGACAGTCCCTCGAAATCAGGACAGTTGGGAGCTATGCATGTGTTAACATGGAACATGCTGACAGCAGGAGAGAGCAGCGGGACTACCTCATCACATTGTTTCTGCTCCTTCACTTCCAATCACAGACTGGGTGGGGAGGTGACCCAGCTCTGTTGCATGATTGCAGCAGAGAGAAGTCAGGTCACCAGGCTTGCTGTGATATGTGGAAGGGAAATGTAAGCCCAGGAGTGAAAGGACTGACATAAATCCTTTTGCAGCTAAGACAGCTCATATATACTGTATATGTATTTCAACTGTGTATTTAGCTGTTTGCCCCGAAGTTCAGCTTTAACTGCTTGCTGACCAGCCACCGTCATTTTACTGCGGCAGGTTGGCACGGCTGCGCAAACCACTGTAGGTGTAAGTCGACCACTTTAAGATCTATAAGGGGCGACGGCGGAGCAGATGCGTGTGGCTGACGGCCATGACATCCGCTGGCGACCCGCAATCCCTCCTCAGAGAGCAAAAATGGGGATCTGTCAATGTCTCCAAAGATCTCCATTCTGTCAGGGAAGTAGAGAGAGAGAGATCTGCGGTTCCTAGTTATCAGGAACAGCGATCTTTCTCTACTCCCAGTCAGTCCCCTCCCCCCACAGTTAGAAACACCTCCCTAGGGGACATTTAACGCCTTGATCGTCCCCCCTCCCCCAGTGTTAACCCCTTCCCTGCCAGTCACATTTATACAGTAATCAGTATTTATAGCACTGATCGCTGTATAAATGTCACTGGTCCCAAAAAAAAGCATCAACAGTGTCCGATCTGTCCGCAGCAATGTCGCAGTCCCGCTAAAAATCGCTGATCACCTCCATTACTAGTAAAAAAAAAAAAAAATGCAATAAGTATATCCCCTATTTTGTAAAAGCTATAACTTTTGCGCAAACCAATCAATCTATGCTTATTGCGATTTTATTTAAATTTTTTTGCCAAAAATATATAGAAGGATACATATTGACCTAAACTGATGAAGACATTTTTTTTTTTTTTGGGGGGGGGGGATATTTATTATAGCAAAAGTGAAAAATATTGTTTTTTTTTCAAAATTGTCGTTTTGCTTATAGTGCAAAAAATAAGAGGTGATTAAATATCTCCAAAAGAAAGCTCTATTTGTGGGGAAAAAAAAAAAGGATATAAATATGTTTTTTGTACAACGTCGCATGACCGCGCAATTGTCAGTTAACCGCTTCCCGACCGGTGCACGACGGTGTACGTCGGCAGAATGGCGTATATATAAGTCCCTTTTAAAATGCCTCCGTGCCATCGGGAGTGCACCGGTCGGGACCCCCGTGCGGCCGGTCGCGGGAAGGCTGAACGGGGAGATGCGGAAATAAACAGCATCTCCCCATTCTGCCTAGCAACTAGTGACGCCGATCTCTGCTCCCTGTGATTGGAGCAGAGATCAGCATTCACCAGCTGACAGCCACGCCCCCCCACAGTAAGAAACACACCCCTAGGCATACTTAACCCCTACACTGCCACACCCTGGTTAACCCCTTCACTGCCAGTGTAATTTATACAGGAATCAATGCATTTAAATAGCATTGATTGCTGTATAAATGACAATGGTCCCAAAAATTTGTCAAAAATGTCCGATGTGTCCGCCATAATGTCGCAGTCACAAAAAAAAAAAAAAAATCTCTGATCGCCGCCATTACTAATAAAAAAAATTATTAATAAAAATGCTAGAAAACTATCCCTTATCTTGTAAACGCTATAACTTCTGCGCAAACCAATAAATAATCGCTTATTGCGTTTTTTTTTTACCAAAAATATGTAGAAGAATACGTATCGGCCTAAACTGAGGAAAAAAAAAGTTTTTTTATATATTTTTTTGGGATATTTATTATAGCAAAAAATAAAAAAGAATGCGTTTTTTTTTTCAAAATTTTCGCTCTTTTTTGTTTATAGCACAAAAAATAAAAACCGCAGGGGCCATCAAATACCACCAAAAGAAAGCTCTATTTGTGGGAAAAAAAGGACGTCAATTTTGTTTGGGAGTCATGTTGCACGACCGCGCAATTGTCAGTTAAAGCGATGCAGTGCCGAATCGCAAAAAGGGGCCTGGTCCTTTGGCTGCAAATTAGTCCGGTTTGAAAGTGGTTAAAGTGCAAAAAATGGCCTGGTCAGGAAGTGGGTAAATTACTCCGGGGATGAAGTGGTTAAGCAATTCATCTGCTTGGTTCGTCAGTTTAGCTTCCTATGTTAGTGTGGTTGTAAACCTCAGACATGAAATATGAACAAAACATAGCCCTCTATAGTGTGTGTAGATATGTGGATGCCCCTATTGCCGCACATCAAAGCAAACCCACTTGTGGTGGTATGTGACAACCTCAGCCTGGGCTCCCACCAGGCAACATCCCCAACAAATTTTGCTCCACCCCTCAGAGCTTAATCATGGGAATGATTTTAGATTTAGTCCGACACTGGTGTTGCATACACACGGTCGGACAAAGTTGTCGGAAAATCCGATCATTCTGAACGTGGTGACGCTTGTGGCCTACGACGGGACTACGTAGAGGCTAGTAGCCAATAGCTTTGGTCTTGTAATGTGATCTGAGCATGCGTGGCACTTTGTCCGTCGGAATTCGCTACACACGATCGGAATTGGTGTGATCGGACTTTGTTGTCGGAAAATTTTTAGAGCAGGAGATACAACTTTGTCCGTCGGACAATCCGATGGAAAATGTCCGATGGTGCCTACACAAGGTCGGAATTTCCGACAACATTGTCCGATAGGACAGAATCCATGGAAAAATCCGACCGTGTGTATGGGGCTTTAGACAATTTAGATAGAAAAATCAGATAGCCCCATAATAACTGGCAATAACGGCAACAGAGTACATATAAAATACAAAATAGTTTATTCAAAAGATGTATACATATATATAAGTTATGAATTTGTCAAACCAATAAAAACAATTGTGATGAATTCCCATTTAGAATCCAGACGCGTTTCAGGACACAATACGTCCCTTCATCAGGGTGTTTTTGTCAGGATGGGATCACACTAAATAGCAGAAATCAAAAACATTAATGAGTAACAATATGTATGATGATTTAAAACAGTTTTTTCAAACATAGGATACACAGCATAGTAATCGCATAAAAGGACAGACAATTCATCAGGCATTTCAACTTTTAGGAATTGGTGGTATTTAGGGCCGACTCTGGTGTACAGAGGTATGCCAGTACTCAGAAAGGGCCGCACCAGTGCTAGAAAGCTGTTATGTATGTGACAGCATCCTCACAGGGCTCTATAACTGGCCCTGTGTAGCTATCAGACTGCCCAGCAATGAGTGGGTTTGAAAGCTGCTATCAGTCTGAATGGCGGCTATAGATTCACCCACTCTCATGCACTGTCAGTCAAAAGTGGAGCCAACCTGATAGGGAAATAGTCTATCAGTTCCCCATCAAGCCTGACCTCAACCCGATAGAACACCTTTGGGATGAATTAGAGTGGAGACTGCAAGCCAGGCCTTCTCGTCCAACATCGGTGCCTGATCTCACAAATGCGCGTCTGGAAAAATGGTCAAACAATCCCATAGACACACTCCTAAACCCTGTGGATGGCCTTCCCAGAAGAGTTGAAGCTGATATAGCTGCAAAGGGTGGGCCAACTCAATATCGAACACTACGGACTAATGCCCTGTACACACGATAGGATTTTCCGATGGAAAATGTGTGATAGGACCTTGTTGTCGGAAATTCCGACCGTGTGCAGGTTGCATCACACATTTTCCATAGGAATTTGCATCACACAAAATTTGACATCTGGTTCTCAAATTTTCCGACAACAAAATCCATTGTCGGAAATTCTGATCGTGTGTACACAATTCCAACGCACAAAGTGCCACACATGCTCGGAATCAAGCAAAAGAGCAGCACTGGCTATCAACTTCATTTTTCTCAGGTCGTCATACGTGTTGTACGTCACCGTGTTCTTGGCATTCGGAATTTCAACCAATTTGTGTGACCGTGTGTATGCAAGACAAGTTTGAGCGAACATCTGGGGAAAATCCCATGGATTTTGTTGTTGGAAAATCCTATCGTGTGTACAGGGCATATGACTGGGATGCCATTAAAGTCCATGTGTGTGTGTGTAAAGGCAGGTGTCCCATTTTTTTTTTATATTTTAGTGTATGTCACATCTCGCACAGTATTCACAGATTGTCGCATTTCCAAAATGGAGGTGCAGCTTAAGCTGTTTGCTTTCCGGCTATCTCTCTCTAATTAAATGTCTGTATTGTGAGGGATCCTGTGCAGGAAATCTTGGAAAGATAGTGAGCCAGTGAAGAGTTTGCCACACTCCGACAACTATTAGTGCCTAGAAATACTCCCAGTCAGTTTTTCAGCTGAAGATCTTTTTTCTTGTGCACTTTTTCAAGTAGCGCTTCAATAGATCTTTCTCCAAAATCAACCCTTAAGCTTTCTATTGTTCATGTTACGCTTATTCCATATCAAAACTGCAAAACGAATGTCTACAAGTAACGTATTTAATTTGATGATACTTCCAAGCTGTCAAAATAATTTAGATCCTTCATTGTGATTTCGCGGTGAACCCTCTTTGAAGCTCTGATATTGCTAAACAATAGCAATTATGAGCACCAAGTTTGGTGATACAGATACTTATCCGCGCTTACACATGACTGCCGCCTGATTCATTTCCACACAATCCCATTCTCACTGATCTATAGCTTTTGTCTGGTTACTTTGTATTTTGAGATGAATTCGGCCTGACAGTTTTAAGATGAGAGCATATGCTTCCAGTCACTTGACTTATCCCCTCAAATTATTCAAGATAAAAGATTCATTTGTGCTACATGCTCCGATGCTCTTGTACATTACATGAAACAAAAGATTCCGTAGTGCCTCGTGGGTTACCCTGCTTAGTTATTCAGCAGCTAGAAATGTAAACATGGTCCTGAAAATTGAGGTGACATGTTTCGGCTTTTTTTTTTTTTTTTTTTAATTCTTTATTTATTCAATTTTTTCACATATAAAACAAAAAGATCAACAGTTTTATATTTACAAAGTCTTCAGTTTATACTTCACTCACAACCTATTGAAACTTCTAACGTTTTCCCCACCCCCCACCCCTTCTTCTCCCCCCCCCCCCCCTCCCATGGCACCTGGTTCAGTTCCTATAGCTTTTTCTTATCCCTTTAATTCCATCCTTGACCCCTACTTTTATTGGGTCATTATTTCCACATATTTCCACGTCTTTTTAAACGCTATCCAACCATCCCACTTGTCCTTGTGATCTCTCCCTTTTCCTTCTTTCCACTCTAGGTCTAATCTATCCAAGTTGACACTTTTTTGGTATGAGGCTTTTAGCTACATTTATCATGATGGAGACAACATACTCTCTGTATTGCTTAGCCGGACTCTCTACTCCATGGAACAGGCATATCCAGGGGTCTTCTGGTATTTCTTTATTAGTGATTTCCTTTATTAATTTTAAAACCTCTTTCCAGTATTGCTTGATTACGGGACAGTCCCACCATAAGTGGGCCATTGTGCCAACTTCTTTACATCCCCTCCAACAGTTCGAGGATTTCCCTAGTTGAAATTTACTTATCTTTTCCGGGGTGGCGTACCACCTTGCTAGGCATTTAAATTTCATCTCAGTCGTCCTAGAGTCTGCAGCGGAGTTATGTGTTAATTGAAAAATGTTGTCTATAGTGTGCTTATTTCTTTGTGTCCCTAGTTCCTGTTCCCATTTCTTAATGTATGGCGGGACCTCCTCCTTCACACTATTTAAGACTTTATATATTCGAGCTATGTTGTTACGTGATTTCCCCCTCTCGCATAAAGACTCGAGGGGCCTAAGCTCCTCCATTTCCCTTAAAGGGGAGGGTAGTTTCTCTGTAAAGTGTTTTAGTTGGAGGTACCGCCACTCATTTAGCTCCGTTAACTCAGTGTTCAGTTTCTTTTTTTTTTAATCAAAAAGGTTTTTATTGAACATTTTGCTTATCACAACAGTTTCCTTTGTACAAAAATAATTTTTTCCCCAATAAACATGTGTAATACAGTTACAACCGGTACTTTTTCTCTCACATTGGCTACACATATTGACACCCAAATACTGTACACCTAGATTCATGTGGTGAAATCTATGAGCATTGCAAAAGTCTGGACATAACCAATTCCCTGGGGCTCAAGCCGGGTGTGTGCAGCCATTTAGACCATATCTTCTCAAACCTGCCTGGGCTTTCCCTGTGTTGATATACATACTTCTCCATTGTAAGAGTATTTCCCATATGTGTTATCCATGAAGACAAGGTAGGTGGGAGTGTGGATTTCCACCCCAGTAGTATTAGCTTTCTAGCTTGGAACAATGCTCTAGAGGCTGCCATTCTAGTAGGTTCTTCCGGAATTATATCCTCTAGGACCCCCAGCAAACAGCACAGGGGGTCCATGGGGATCGCTGTCTGGAACACAGCATTTAATGTGCTTACTACCTCATGCCAATACCTTTTGGGCACCTCCATAGTAAGTGTATAAGGTCTCCATTTTGTCTCCTGCAACGACTGCAAAGCGGGTCTGGCAGCCTGCCCATTTTAAAGAGTTTGGCCGGGGTGTAATGCACTCTCAGCAGTATGTAGAGCTGTGAGACTTTCTGTGCTACATTAAGTGAAGATATGGTTACAGCTTGCATGGCCTCCATCCATTGGTCCCCTGAAATTTGGCCCAGGTCTCTTTCCCACATGCCTTCTGCTCTATTTGGGAATGTGCGTAAGTGTTTATTTAGCAACATCTGGTAACATTGGGAGATGAACCCCTTGGTTTCCGTGCTGTCTTGCATCACCCGGAACACCGGAGTGGAAGACTGTGTCCGCTCCACCGCGTTCCCAATGTTCATTTTCAAATCTTTATTTGCTTATTTCCCCCCTCGTCAAAATATCTTTTAACTGTGCAGTGTCATTTTTTATCCAATTCCCCGCTATTGAGTTTTTCCCCAGTGGGAAATATTTGTTGTTTTTTAAATAGATCAGGTGAATTATGTGTCCAGTTTTGTTGTTTGTGTACCTTATCCCAAATTTTTAATACATTGTGTGTTATAGCGTGTGTGTTTGCTCCCAACACCCTACACTGTGGGGGATTCCAAATTTCCCTTCCTAATTGTGAACTACTCATTATATTTTCTAATTTAACCCATCTTTTTTCATTTCCTACTTTTGCCCATTCCACCACCCGTGAGAGTATAACTGCATTATAATATTTTTTGATGTCTGGGGCGGCGAGTCCCCCCTGTTTCTTCCCCCTTTCTAATACGGCCGACGCTATTCTCGGTTTTTTGTTTTTGCCATATACATTTCATTAAAATCGATTTTATAGTTTTGAAATATACTTGTGAGAGTGGAATTGGTAGCATCTGGAACTTAAATAAAATTTTTGGAATTATGACCATCTTTATTGCATTGATACGCCCGATCCAGGACAGAGGTCGAGTTACTATTTTTTTTTGTCTCCATCTCGATTTCATCCAACAAAGGGATATCATTTATTAGATAAGTTTTCCTCAGAGAGCTTGTTAATCTTATACCTAAATATTGTAGGCTATTCTTCCAAGGGAATAGGAATGCCCTTTTCAAGTTCTCTTCATCTTGGCTATTTATGTTAATCTTCATGTTTCGGCTTATCCAATAAGGCAATAAAAAGGGTAATATTTGCTTTTCAAACAGCGGTAACCTGTAGCAACCAGACCAATATCAAGTTTGATCAGTTTCTTAAGTGACTAGGGTTACTCTGTGCTGTTATATTATACTTTGCACTGTACATTACATATATCACACCACTACATACAACACATCACTTCACCCTGTACACCAGGGGTGCCCAACCAGTGGCCCGGGGGCCACATGTGGCTCGCGGAGCCCTCTGATGTGGCCCGCGACTTCCTGCTCTGGGATGGTGGGTTGGCAAGCCCAGATTGTGGGTTGCCGACCCTCCATCCCAGAGCTTTAGTGTTGTTAATGAAGCTGGCAATAGAGAAAGCAAGTGGCTACAGAGCTGCATAAACTGATGCTTCCTGTATAGCGCCGCCTCCTGTCATATGCGGAGTGATACCAAATGCACTCTGCCTGGGACAGCAACAGCCGGCGATACCTGAATGGAAGACTGTTATTAAAGGTAAGTTTATTACTAAAATCAGTGTATATATGGGCATATCTCTTGGGCTGCTTTCAAACTGATCCGCAGGTGCAGCGCAGAACACCTGTGGGTTACCTGCACTGAGCCATAGACTTCTGTTATTACCTGCAGGTGTGGTGAGCTTTCAGAAGGTGCAACACACCTGCAGGATATAATAGAAGTCCAAGGCCCCTTTCACACTGAGGCGCTAAAGTGCCAAAAATAGCGCCTGCAAAGCGCCCTAAAAGAGCCGCTCAGTGCACTCCAATGTGAAAGCCCTGAGGGCTTTCCCGCTGGAGCGGTGCGCTTGAAGGACAGTCAAAAAAGTCCTGCAAGCCGCATCTTTGGAGCGCTGTAGGAGCGGTGTATTTACCGCTCCTAAAGCACCCCTTGCCATTGAAAACAATGGGGCAGCGCTCCAAACCCGCCTGCAAAGCGCCGCTTTGCGGGCAGTTTTAACCCTTTTTCGGCCGCTAGCGGGGGATAAAACTGCCCCGTTAGCGGCCGATCAGCGCCGCTAAAACGACGGTATAGCGCCGCTTTACCGCCAGCGCACTGAGCGCCCCAGTGTGAAAGTAGCCTAAATGCAGCTAACCCGCAGGAAAGCCACAGGTGTACTGCACTGCACCTAGAGTGCAGGTAAACCACAGCGCGCCATTGTGAAAGCAGCATTAGGCCCCTTAGGCATAATCGGTCCAACCCAATCGGACCCTCCGTTCACCTCTATTGAGCCACAGATGTAAACAGACTTGTGGCCGTATACACCCACCTACCTCCAATCATTTTTTTTTAGTGGACCGGAAGGGGGGGATCCGTCCCATTCCATCATGGCAGATCAGATCGTAGGGCCCATAGAGTAGAACGAGCCATATCCGTGTCCGCTCTGCAAATGCAGGGTGGACATGGACCTGTCATCCGCCCACTCCACTCATTGTGGCCCGCGACTGGTTACTAAGTCGCTTAAGTAGCCCTCGCTCTTTAAAAGGTTGGGCACCCCTGCTGTACACTGTGCTGTACATTCTTTACAGTGCCTTGAAAAAGTATTCATACCCTTTGAAATTTTCCACATTTTGCCATGTTACAACCAAAAACATAAATGTATTTTATTGGAATTTTATGTGATAGACCAACACAAAATGGCACATAATTGTGAAGTGGAAGGAAAATGATAAATGGTTTTCAACATTTTTTAAGAGCCCATAACAATTGATACAATCTGCTGTCTGGTGAGTCTGTGTGTATCTATAATGTAAGAAGTGTGGATTATGTAATACGCAGTGAAGTGTATAGTGAGCAACACATTGTACAGAGTAGTGTGATATGCAGTAGGAAACGTAGATCAGTGGACCAGAATATGCTGTATAATATATAGCACCATAAATAATGTGCAGCACATGATACCCAGTGGAATGGTGTGCAACGTAATGTACAACATAGATTACAGAGTGAAAAGGCGAGGAGCAAATAATTTACAGCACAGTGTACCCAGTAGACATGTGCACACTGAAATATTTCCTTTCGGAATTTCATTTTCGTCCGAAAAATACATTTATTTAGTTACTCCCGAAATTCGTTTTTATTTATTTTGTTTCGTTAAAAAATGCATTCGTCCAAAAATCCGAAATAATTAAGGTCGAATCTGTCATTGAAGGCTTATGGTGTCTGTCGAAAGTTCTAAGAAGATTCGACGGAGCAGCTAAACTGTACGACGCCGCAATTGTACATTTCCGGTTGAATGTTCCGCCTACAAGCTATAGTAGAATTCTAATGTTATATGACACTAGTAATAATTATATTTTTTTTAATTATTATTACTAGTCAACCAACATTAGAATTCTTCTATAGCCTATGGGCAGAGCATTTTACCATAAAAGTCCGCTCGCACTGACTGCTTCGTCGAATCTTCATGTTGAATCTTTTCTCTCTATGTCGAATAATCTTGGACTAATAGAGTTAGGTTAGGCACATTCAACCTTTTTTGCTATTGTCTCTATAATGTTGAATCTTTTCTCTCCATGTCAAATCTTTTCTCTCTATGTAGAATAACCTTGGACTAATAGAGCTAATGTTAGGCACATTCGACCACAGGTTCGATGGACACAGATCACTACTGTCAGCGTCATGTCGAATCTCCTATCTATATCGAACTGTTGTCACAACGAAAACGTGATAAAGCTTTTGTTTATGTCGGATCTTTCGGTTTTCGTACTTTGCACGTTCGTTTTAACAAACGGTAACGGAAATACCTGAAATTCGGACGAAAATGCATTTGGACGAAAACGAGTCTAGTACCCAGTGGAGAAGGGTAATATACAGTATAATCTGCAGTGCGGTATACATAGTTGTGGGGTGTGCAGCAAAAGGCACAGCATAGTTTACAGAATGGAGCGTGTGGAGTAAATAATGTACAGCAGTGTGCACTGTAGTAGGGTTGCCAACCCCCGGCTGCATTTTTTACTGACAAAACATTGGAAATTTACTGACAGAACACATGTTTTACTGACAACCTGAAAAATGACAGAACTCCTATTCATGTGTTAGAATGTCAGTCAAAGTCCAGACCTAAATCCAATTGAGAATCTGTGGCAAGAAAATTGCAGTTCACAGACGCTCCTCATCCAAACTGACAGAGCTTGAGCTATTTTGCAAAGAAGAATGGGCAAAAATATCACTCTTTAGCTGTGCAAACCTGGTAGAAACATACCCAAAAAGCTGTAATTGCAGCGAAAGACTCAGGAGGGCTGAATACAAATGCACGCCACACTTTTCACATATTTATTTGTAAAAAAGTTTGAAAAACATTCATCATTTTCCTTCCACTTCACAATTATGTGCCACTTTGTGTTGGTCTATTACATAAAATCCCAATAAAATACATTTACTTTTTGGGTTGTAACATGGCAAAAAGTGGAAAATTTCAAGGGGTGTGAATACTTTTTCAAGGCACTGTAGATGTGGTGAAGACAACTTGCTGAAGCATCAGGATGGGGAAGAAAGGGGATTTAAGTGACTTTGAACGTGGCATGGCTGTTGGTGCCAAGCAGGTTGGTCTGAGTATTTAAAAAACTGCTGATCTGGGATTTTCATGCACAACCATATCTCGGGTTTACAGAGAATGGTCAGAAAAAGAGAAAATATCCGATGAGCGGCAGTTGTGTGGACAAAAATGCCTTGTTGATGTCAGAGGTCACAGGAGAATAGGCAGACTGGTATGAGATGATAGAAAGGCAACAGTAATTTAAATAACCACTCGTTACAGCCAAGGTATGCAGCGTAGTATCTGACCACACAACACATCGAACCTTGAAGTAGATGGGCGATAGCAGCAGAAGAGACCACACCGGATGCCACTCCTGTAAGCTAAGAAGAGGAAACTGAGGCTACAATACGCACAGGTTCACCAAAATTGGACAATAGAAGATTGGGAAAACATTGCCTGGTCTGATGAGTCTCGATTTCAGCTACAACATTCAGATGGTAGGGTCAGAATTTGGCGTAAACAACATGAAAGCATGGATCCATCCTGCCTTGTATCAATGGTTCAGGCTGGTGGTGGTGGTGTAATGATGTGGGGGATATTTTCTTGGCACACTTAGTACCAATTGAGCACCTGAGTATTGTTGCTGACCATGTCCATCCCTTTATGACTACAGTGTACCCATCTTCCAGCAGGATAATGAACCATGTCACAAAGCTTATATAATCTCACCACTGGTTTCTTGAACATGACAACGAGGTCACTGTACTCCAATGGTCTCCACAGTCACCAGATCTCAAGCCAATAAAGCACCTTTGGGATGTGGTGGAACAGGAGATCCCATCATGGACGTGCAGTCAACAAATCTGCAGCAACTGCGTGAAGCTATCATATCAATATGGACCAAAATCTCTGAGGAATGTTTACAAGACCTTGTTGAATCATTGCCATGAAAAATTAAGGTTCTGAAGGCAAAAGGGGGTTCAACCCGGTACTAGCAAGGTGTACCTAATAAAGTGTCTGGTGAGTGTATATATTTTGCTGTATATGTTTCTGTTTGCCGAAGGTTATTATATAGATAGTCATAGGAAATCAGAGAGATCCCCATTGTAGTCCCTACAGCATTGCCGCCACATTTATTCAGAGAAGCTGGACCAGAGGAGGCCAGGAAAAGCTGGCAGGGAGATCTCACTCTATTTTCATAAAGGGACTGTTCCACCCATAACTAAAAGATCCCTTTTGGCAGTGGCTGGTGCTCAATTTTTTTTTTGGGGGGGGGGGGCGCAAACAAACTGAAAAACACTGGAAAAAAAACATAAATTGCAGCCTCACTGTGCCCAAAAAATGCCAATGTGCCCACCATATGCAGCCACTGTGCCCATCATATGCAGCCACTGTGCCCATCATATGCAGTCATTGTGCCCATCATATGCAACCTCTGTGCCCATCATATGCAACCTCTGTGCCACCATATGCAGCTTCTGTGCCCACCATATGCAGCCTCTGTGCCCACCATATGCAGATTCTGTGCCCATCATATGCAGCTTCTGTGCTCATTATATGCAGCTTCTGTGCCCACCATATTCAGCTTCTGTGCCAATCATATGGAGCTTTTGTGCCCACCATATGCAGCTTTTGTGCCCACCATATGCAGCTTCTGTGCCCATAATATGCAGCCACTGTGACCCCCCCCCACTCGCCTGCCATTAGACCGGAACTTACCCCATCCGGGTGACGCCAGTGAGCTGTGGGATTGGCAGGCGACGGCTCCTGCATCCTCCATGGTTTCTGGGCGTCTCCTCCTCCATTCGCGGGAGGAAGTCCGGCACTTATGGGCTGTTGGGTCCTCTCCGCTCCTGTGTCTCCTGTGTCAGCAGCGGTGGCGGAGGAGTCCGATCCTCCATCTTCCTCCCCTGTGTGTCTCTTCCACCAAAGCGCCGAGCATCCAATAGGATGCCCGGCGCTTAGACCAATCGGGAAACAGGTATCACTGACCTGCCTCCTGATTGGCGGGGAGGCACTGTGGTGTAAAAATAGCGAAAATGTATTTCACACAACAGGGTGGGATCAGGGCGCACTCTCTGCGCCCCGAGCCCACCCTTTTTTGAAGCCTATTGGAGCCTCAGGCTCTAATCAGATGCTTCAAAAAAAAAACACACCACCTCCCATGCTGCCATAGGAGTCCATGCATTCGGTGTCCTGAAAGGGGGCGCATGGATAGGGAGGCTGCATCAGGGAGGGCGGCGCCCATAATACACGGGCCGCCCCTGCCTTTTGGGTGCAGATAACCTTGCTGTAAAAAGTACTCTTCCCTTTAAAAGTCATCATGCAATACCATATATGCACACAAAAAAAAACTTCTTCTGTTGTGTTTTTGTAAGAAAAGGGTAGTCATTTCAGTCAGTATCTAGTCATATATTTTTCAGCATCTAATGAGACGTTTTTAAGAGCAATATTATATGACATCTGTTTATTGTGTGTATTTTCAGATACAGTGTATTAAACAACTTGTTTATATTGTGATTTTTTACAATCTCATAAAAATCAATTTCCCGGAAGACTCGACATATTGTAAGTAATAAAAGTGAATAAAGACAAAACTAAATTATTTTACATTTTTTTTTACAATAAGAATCAGTTAAAATGTTTAGGAATTCTCAAGTATCGAATTGTTTTCTCATGCTAGTGGAATTTTCACTGCCTACATTTATTACATCAATATTTATTATCCTGAAGATTACCAAGTGCTACCTTTAGTTATATCTTCAATAGTTTCCATTATGATAATCCAAACTTTTTTTTTTCATTATTGGTTAAGTGATAAAAATGTTCACAGGAAACCTCCGTTTCAGATCTGTAAGGAGGCTCAATGAAATTATAATTTATCTTTTCAAAAGCTCTTGTAATGTTTTTGCAACAAGTTTCAGAAAGAATTTTATCAGCTTTGTGTATTATTACACTATCACAAAATTTAAGAGCATATTTAACAGCGTATATTTAAATCCTATCAAAAAAATGCTTTACAATATTAACCCTTTCAAGTTCCAGGATAGCCAAAATCTTTTTGACTAGTCCAAATTCTGAAATTTTGGTATGTACCAGTTTCCTCAAAAACTTCCTTTAGTGCATATGGAGCCTTAATTTGGCAATTTGATTTATAAAATACTCAAAATAAATATTTTTTATAATTATTTTATTTCATTATTACAGGTAGATGCTTCAATTTACACAGCGCTTGGCCAAAAATTTGAAAAAAATGCAGTTTATTTTGTAAATTATTTTGTGTTATTAATACTATCAAATATTTTTGCTAAATAATTCTGTCCATTTTATCCTGAGGTACAGGGACCGTAAATATATTTCGATTTTAATACATATGTCAGTGCATACATTTTACATTTCTAGATATGAGGTATTGTCTAGTATAATGGCTGGCATTTATCAGCCAGCCTGGGGCAAAATAAATGTATTGCAGGTTTAATTACAAAAATAAATATTTCTAAGCTATAAGTGCCCTTGCAAAATGAACAAAAACAAAGATACCCAAAAGTGTAAATAGGCAATGTATTAACATTTGTTGCTGCCTATCAATTTACATTTAAACTAAAATCACAGCTCTTAAGCGTATTCTCTCTGACATCTGTGGTGCATATGTGAAATGTGTATAGGATGATTTAGTTCCACTTTGAGTAAAATTGACATTGGATTTTTTTTCATACCAGCAGTGAGTTAGAGAGTGGTGGTAGAGGGTGGCTTATATCCTGGTGTTGGGCTTTAACATGTTTAGGCTTATATGACATTTTAGTGATTGGATTTACTTTAATAAGACCTGAATGTTACCTGAAAGGAAGAATGAAAGAAAAAAAAATGTCCTCCAAACAGTGGACCATACCATCAGAATCCTGTGTTATAGGGTTCTGCAGGATGCGCAATTGTGGAATAGAAATGGAATGTTGTAACCCTATACCAGTGATGGCGAACCTTGGCACCCCAGATGTTTTGGAACTACATTTCCCATGATGCTCAACTACACTGCCGAATGGATGAGCATCATGGGAAATGTAGTTCCAAAACATCTGGGGTGCCAAGGTTCGCCATCACTGCCCTATACCATTAATTGCCTGGATAAGGACCTTCATGGCAGGATCATCAGGTATTATTATAATGAAAGCTGCAGATTTAAAAACATGAATAATTACTGTTAAAATGACATTAACATGCCTGTGTTCAAATGCCAGCATTCTAGGATTGGAACTAGTGGGAATCCACCTCAAAGCAATGCTCTTTGCTGATGATATCTTACTGAATCTTTTTAACCAAATTTACTTTCTACTCTCACAGTACTTGTAGACACCCCAGGCTTTTGCCTTAAGCTTGGTACACATGCCCTGTACACACGATAGGATTTTCCGACAACAAAATCCATGGGATTTGTTCTGAAGGATGTTGGCTAAACTTGTCTTGCATACACACGGTCACACAAAGTTGGTCGGAAATTCCGAACGTCTAGAACGCGGTGATGTACAACACGTACAACGAGCCGAGAAAAATGAAGTTCAATAGCCAGTGCTGCTCTTCTGCTTGATTCCGAACATGCGATGCACTTTGTGCGTCGGAATTGTGTACACAACGGATTTTGTTTTTGGAAAATTTGAGAACCAGATCTCAAATTTTGTGTGGTGGAAATTCCTATGGAAAATGTGTGATGGAGCCTACACACGGTCGGAATTTCCGACAACAAGGTCCTATCACACATTTTCCATAGGAAAATCCTATCGTGTGTACAGGGCATATGAGTTTTTTTTTAACTGAGCGGGTTGAATGAAAAGAAACTATGAGCTCCGGTTGGAGACACTGTACTAACTATGCAAAGTCAGTATAGCAATCTTCCCTGCTGAGCTGTTGTGTCCTGCTAGAGGGGACGTCTCTCCTGCCAGAACACTCCGATCAGCAATCTCCACCATTGGCTGATCCAGAGTCGGTCGGCTGCTGGTTTTCCAGCATGCTCTTCCGGCAGAACCTGGCCAAATGGCTGGCTTCTGTCGTACAGGGTGGTATACACATGGGCAAAATGTCGGACGTTTTTTTTCTAACCAGCCAATGTCTCCCGACATTTGGCCTGTGTGTATGGGGCTTTAGAGACCAAATCCAAATTCCTAATTATAGCCCTGGAACAACAGACCTTTCCAAATTTCCAATTTATCTTGACCCCTAAACTCCCTTATCTGGGAATACATATCACCTTTATCTCCACCTTGCTGTACAGTGCGAACAATCCCATTGGGGAAATCTCATGTCTACTGGATGCATATAAATTCATACCTATTTTTTGGTTTGGCAGGATCCATTCAATAAAAAAGGCCTATCTTTTGAAAGTACTATACTATCTACAGAACCTACTAACCTGCAACCCTGAGCTACATCTTGAACTTAGAACTATGGTTAATATTAACTAGGGGGATGGATAAATTCTCCCATGCATTCATATGTATAATTAGAAAGGAGAACAAAATGCCACATAATGTAATTCCATAACAGATATGGGGTATTTATTAAAAATAGAAAAAAAAAAAAAAAAAAAAAAAAAAAAAAAAAAAATAGAAAAACCCACATTTGAGAAGATAAAACAGTGCTTTGGTACATGTATAATGGCAGCAGTGGAGCCCGTCCCAATGGGCTCCACTGCATTTTGTTCTCCTTCCTAATTATACATATGAATGCATGGGAGAATTTATCCACCCCGCGTCACTATCTTTGATAGCCATCAGAAGATCTGGGGAACATCTGACTTATATATCAGAGTTTGTCTGCATTGATACCCTTACCTTTGGTGTACATCACCACAAGCTTTTTTGACTCATTTTGGGTCCAATCATTCTGGTGAGCCTTCATCTAATTGGTGGTGGATATTCTACTTGCAACTTTCTTCACAAATTGTTTTCATCCTTGATGTGACGAGAATGTTATGAACTTTTGGTTCATGTTTTTGGACTCACTACACATTGGGTTCCTTCTATCTGTGGACTTCACGTTTTTCTTGTCTTTTGCGCACAGATTCATTATCAATGTAAACATATTTATTAATGTTTTTCTCACACATTTCAAAAATTGGTTTTGAGATTCACATGCATACTTATGGTCTCAGTTTATTCAGATGTGTTTTTAGTGCTGCACTTTTATTCACTTCTCTGACAAGCTGAAAAAAATTATTGTTGCTCTGCATAAAGATGGCCTAGGCTATAATAAGATTGCCAAGACCCTGAAACTGAGCTGCAGCATGGTGACCAAGACCATACAGCAGTTTAACAGGACAGGTTACACTCAGAACAGGCCGTGGTCGACCAAAGTAGTTGAGTGCATGTGCTCATTGTCTTATCCTGAGGTTGTCTTTGGGAAATAGACGTATGAGTGCTGCCAGCATTGTTGCAGAGGTTGAAGGGGTGAGGAGTCAGCCTGTCAGTGCTCAGACCATATGCCGCACACTGCATCAAATTGGTCTGCATGGCTGTCGTTCCAGAAGGAAGCCTCTTCTAAAGATGATGCACAAGAAAGCCCGCAAACAGTTTGCTGAAGACAAGCAGACTAAGGACATGGATTACTGGAACCATGTTCTGTGGTCTGATGAGACCAAGATTAACTTATTTGGTTCAGATGGTGTCAAGCGTGTGTGGCGGCAACCAGGTGAGGAGTACAAAGACAAGTGTGTCTTGCCTACAGTCAAGCATGGTGGTGGGAGTGACATGGTCTGGGGCTTCATGAGTGCTCCCGCCACTAGGGAGCTACATGCTCCCGCCACTAGGGAGCTACAGTTCATTGAGGGAACCATGAATGCCAACATGTACTGTGACATACTGAAGCCGAGCATGATCCCCTCCCTTTGGAGACTGGGCCGCAGGGCAGTATTCAAACATGATAACGACTCCAAACACACCTCCAAGATGACCACTGTCTGCTAAAGCAGCTGAGGGTAAAGGTTATGAACTGGCCAAGTATGTCTCCAGACCTAAACCCTATTGAGCATCTGTGAGGCATCCTGAAACTGAAGGTGGAGGAGTGCAAGGTTTCTATTATCCACCAGCTCTGTGATGTCATCATGGAGAAGTGGAAGAGGACTTCAGTGGCAACCTGTGAAGCTCTGGTGAACTCCATGGCCAAGAGGCATAAGGCAGTGCTGGAAAATAATGGTGGCCACACAAAATATTGACACTTTAGGCCCAATTTGGACATTTTAACCTAGGGGTGTACTCACTTTTGTTGCCAGCGGTTTAGACATGAATGGCTGTGTGTTGAGTTATTTTGAGGGGACAGCAAATGTACACTGTTATACAAGCTGTACACTCACTACTTTGCATTGTAGCAAAGTGTAATTTCTTCAGTGTTGTCACATGAAAAGATATAATAAAATATTTACAAAAATGTATATATGTATATCCAGTTGCAGACTCGCATCACAGACTAGCATCACTAACACCCTATTTAAAGGAGGACACAATGGCCAGAGATTGCTGGATCATCTATAGCTGAAGGGTGCTCCTTGTTTCTGTGTATGCTGTGTTCTCTTGATTCCTCATTATGGACCTGCTTGCCTCTGGATCTCTTTGCTGCCTGACCCCTCATTCTGACTTTGGTTTGTGTAAAGGACTCTGCCTCTTCTGACCATCTGTGTACGACTCTGGCTTGCCTTTTGACCACTCTTCTGCCTGCTCCTCCTGATTCCTGTGCATGACCTCGGCTCTGTTCCTGACCATGCGTCAGCCTTGCCTCCTGCTTGATCCTTTGTGCATGACACCAACTCAGATCCTGATCCTTTTTGCAGGATGCCAGCTCAGACCCGGACTATGCCTCTCTAGTCTTAAATATGCCAGTCTGACCCTGCTACTGCCACGGGTGGTATCTTACCACTTGCTCCTATATTGGGCATGCTCTGCCGCAGAGATTCCCTGTGTTCCTGCTGTCACTGATTTACCTAAATGGCATCTGCGATTCTTTGAGCCTTGCAATTCCTACCCTCTCCTCCAGGGATTCTTTGTTGCTTAGCAGCAGCAGAAGCCCTCTCATTACTTTGGCCCACAACCAATTGAACCAAGACCTACTGGCATTGCTTAATTTGGCCAAGGCATCTAGGCTTCCACGAACTCAGGACATAAAAGGGTTAATAGCAAACACATTATTCAGGTAGAAATGAAATACATTTAATTTACTACTTTGTTTACTACTCATGAAAGATCAGCAGAGTTCCTGGAAAGATTTAATTGTCGTGGTTTGCAGTGATTATAGTAGGCACTGATGTGTCTTGTTTTTATTTTTTTTTGTGCTTCAGCTCATAGAATCTTTGTTTCATTTTCCAAGAACTGTGTGTTCCTTATGGGCATATTTAATTTTGTACAATTACTCTGAAACAAATAGAGAACCATAATCATGGACATTGCAGAACCGTGTGTCTCCTTCCCTGCATCTATAATTTAAAATGCACTGAATACAAACAAATTTATATACAACATGTGCAACTAAGTAGAAATCAGATGTATTTGTACCTGGAGCAAATAGACAATTACAAAGCACTGAAAAGACTTTCATTCGGTGCAAGTGACACATTACATAGGCCCTTGATCATCACAGAACAGTTCTTGGAGAAAATAAATTGCTTTATTAAAATGTGATCACTTTTTGTAACGTAGGTGTCTGTAAGTGTCTCGTATGGCAACCCTCAAAATCATTATAGCAATATGATATTAACCACTTTCAGACCGGACCATTTTGCTGGCTTAAGACCAGACCACTTTTCGGCACTGCGTCGCTTTAACTGACAATTGCACGGTCGTACGACGTGGCTCCCAAACAAAATTGACGTCCTTTTTTTCCCACAAATAGAGCTTTCTTTTGGTGGTATTTGATCGCCCCTGCGGTTTTTATTTTTTGTGCTATAAACAAAAAAAGAGCGACAATTTTGAAAAAAAAAACGCATTATTTTTTTACTTTTTGCTATAATAAATATCCCCAAAAATATATGAATTTTTTTTTCCCTCAGTTTAGCCTGATACGTATTCTTCTACATATTTTTAGTAAAAAAAATCGCAATAAGCGGTTATTGATTGGTTTGCGCAGAAGTTATAGCGTTTACAAAATAGGGGATAGTTTTATAGCATTTTTATTAAACATTTTTTTTACTAGTAATGGCGGCGATCAGCAATTTTTATTGTGACTGCAACATTATGGCGGACACATCGGACATTTTTGACACATTTTTGGGACCATTGTCATTTATACAGCAATCAGTGCTATTTAAATGCACTGATTCCTGTGTAAATGACACTGGCAGTGAATGGGTTAACCACTAGGTGGCAGTGTAGGGGTTATATGTTCCTAGAGGAGTGTTTCTAACTGTGGGGGGGCGTGGCTGTGAGCTAGTGAATGCTGATCTCTGCTCCAATCACAGGGAGCAGAGATCGGCGTCACTAGTTGCTAGGCAGAACAGGGAGATGCTGTTTATTTCCGCATCTCCCCGTTCAGCCTTCCCGTGAGACGATCGCGGGTATACCCACGGCGATCAAGTCCGCGGGACCCGCGACCGGACTCACGGCGGTCCCGACCGGCGCGAGTGCGCTCGATGGCAGGGCGGCATCTTAAAGGGGACGTACCTGTACGCCCTTTTGCCTGTCCGTGCCATTCTGTCGACGTACATCGTTGTGCGCCGGTCGGGAAGCCGTTAATAAACACCTGGAAATGTGCTCTGATATCAATATAACTGAATAGGATTCATTAAAGAGGAGCTCCAGTCTCCCCCCAAAAATTTAAAGTCAGCAGCTACAAATACTATAGCTGTTGACTTTTGATATGACACTTACCTGTCCAGGGATCCTGCGATGCCAGCACTCAAGCTGATCCTTCAATCGGCTTCGGGGGCAGGTGCCCGCATCTTAGGTAAGGGAAACTGGCAATGAAGCTTTGCGGCTTCACAGCTGGTTTCCTACTGCACATGTGTGAGTCACACTGCGGTTTGTGTCCCACAGTCTTCTGCGACCTGTGTGTCCCAGAAGGCTGCGGGGGGAGGAGGAAGGGCCAAACATCATCATAGATTGGTGGGGGGGTGCAAACAAGCAGTGCTTCCTCTTTTGGGTAGAGCTCCGTTTTAAGAGCAGAACACCAAATCAACTTGACCAGACTAAGGGCCATTATTAGCCGAAGGGGGTGAGTTGTCTTTAGACCACCTTACCATATTTAAACATCCAAATCAACCTGCCAGATCCTAAATATTGTGGAATTATGTACAAAACAGAAAAAATGACACTTATGATACACCCTGTCAGTAGCATTGAATAGAAGTGTGGGTGACCTTTGCGCTGTTAATAAACTAGATCATCTACACCAACCCAATGATAAATAATAAATAATACAATCAATAAAAGTGTAAAATATGAATGGATAGCTGCTGTGTGCTAGCTATAAGTGCCAAGTGTAGAAAACAATTCTTTAAAAAGCCGCAAAATCTAATGGTAAAACACAATCCCATAAATGACATAAAATACAGAAATGATTTCGCGCTAATATGCACCAAAAATAGAAAATTTAAAAATGAAGACACTCTAAATATATATAATAAATATATAAAATAACTATAGTGCACAAAGTGCTAAAAGTGAATAGAGGTATAAATTAATAAAACATCCAGTGTCATATAAAAATATATAGTGAGTGAATGTAATAAAGTGCTCGGTGTGCTATTAACCACAAATAAATTGTGTGTCACAGACCCATATGAGCCTACGGTAGGGTGGTTGCTTAATATATAAGAGATAAGGTTAATGTCTTAACAGTGATTAGCTAAAAATAATAATAATAAAGTCCAGATGGCAAATGGTGATGATCATTGACCCAAAGCAGTCTCTCAAACTCTAGAAGGGTAGTACTCTAAAGGTAATGTTGATGTTGGTGTTCAGACTCCAAAGTGGGGGGCGGTGGATGTACGGGAGTTTAATCCTTAAACGTGCTCTCTAGCCTCTCACCTGACGGTTAGCATTCATAAGCATCCAACAAACATGGGGGTACACTCCGTCTCCACTACACTCCTCCAATGGCTCCGTATCCACCTAGATCAATCTCTGGGTCCAAGTCTTCGTCCTGCAGCATCCAATCTGCTTCCTCCATGTGGAATTGACCAGTCTGTGAATCGTTTGAACTTCTGTTTGCTGATCTTCATGTGCTCAAAGCTGGGGTTGAAGACACCTGAGTGACTTCAACCCCAGCTTTGAGCACATGAAGATCAGCAAACAGAAGTTCAAACGATTCACAGACTGGTCAATTCCACATGGAGGAAGCAGATTGGATGCTGCAGGACGAAGACTTGGACCCAGAGATTGATCTAGGTGGATACGGAGCCATTGGAGGAGTGTAGTGGAGACAGAGTGTACCCCCATGTTTGTTGGATGCTTATGAATGGTGACCGTCAGGTGAGAGGCTAGAGAGCACGTTTAAGGATTAAACTCCCATACATCCACCGCCCCCCACTTTGGAGTCTGAACACCAACATCAACATTACCTTTAGAGTACTACCCTTCTAGAGTTTGAGAGACTGCTTTGGGTCAATGATCATCACCATTTGCCATCTGGACTTTATTATTATTATTTTTAGCTAATCACTGTTAAGACATTAACTTTATCTCTTATATATTAAGCAACCACCCTACCTTAGGCTCATATGGGTCTGTGACACACAATTTATTTGTGGTTAATAGCACACCGAGCACTTTATTACATTCACTCACTATATATTTTTATATGACACTGGATGTTTTATTAATTTATACCTCTATTCACTTTTAGCACTTCGTGCACTATAGTTATTTTATATATTAATTATATATATATTTAGAGTGTCTTCATTTTTAAATTTTCTATTTTTGGTGCATATTAGCGCGAAATAATTTCTGTATTTTCTGTCAGTAGCATTGACACAACAGTTTTTTTGAGTCCCTTTGTAACATTATTACCTGTTTATCCTAGTAGATCCATCATTTGCTACTTCTGTTAACAAGGTGACAACAAAGTAAGGCCCGGAGCGAGAGAAATAGAATGAAAAATAGTGAAGGGCCAGCATGACATGGTGAGAAGGGCAAGCAACTATGGGGTTAAGGAAGTGTAGGTGGAGAGATGGGGAGAGGTAGGATTGGCTGGGAGTAACAGGATGGGGAGGGGGTTTTCGTTTATTTAAGGGGGAGACGGGGTCATCAGTGGAGGGACAGGTGACAAAGCAGGCAGTTTGCCACCCACCCTCTCTGTGTTGTTTTTGTCTGTTTTTATTTATTTGCAGGTGCATTATTAGCAGGTGACATCATGGCAGCTGATCGGATGGCGTTGGCTGATCTTTTGAAGGTCTAAGAAATTATTTTAGAGATGAAAGTGTTGGGGACTCCTCGGTGGTATGTGCCCCTCTGGTGTATTCTAGACATGTGCACACTGAAATATTTTGTTTCGGAATTTCGTTTTCATCCGAAAAATTAATTTATTTAGTTACTCCCGAAATTCGTTTTCATTTATTTTGTTTCATTAAAAAATGCATTCGTCTATAAAGCCGAATTAATTAAAGTCGAATCTGTCATTGAAGGCTTATGGTGTCTGTCGAATGTTCTAAGAAGATTAGACGGAGCAGATAAACTGTACGACGCCGCAATCGTACATTTCCGGTCGAATGTTCCGCCTACAAGCTATAGTAGTATTCTAATGTTGTATGACACTAGTAATAATTCTATTTATTAATTATTATTACTAGTCAACCAACATTAGAATTCTTCTATAGCCTATGGGCAGAGCATTTGACCATAAATGTCCGCTCGCGCTGACTGCTTCGTCAAATCTTCATGTCGAATCTTTTCTCTCTATGTCGAATAATCTTGGACTAATAGAGTTAGGTTAGGCACATTCAACCTTTTTTGCTATTGTCTCTATAATGTAGAATCTTTTCTCTCTATGTCGAATCTTTTCTCTCTATGTAGAATAATCTTGGACTAATAGAGCTAAGGTTAGGCACATTCGACCACAGGTTCGATGGACACAGATCACTATTGTCAGCGTCATGTCAAATCTCCTATCTATATCGAACTGTAGACACAACGAAAATGCAAATAAAGCTTTTTTTTATGTCGGATCTTTTGGTTTTCGGATTCTGCACGTTCGTTATCGTTTGTTAAAAGATAACGCAAATACCCGAAATTCGGACGAAAATGCATTTGAACGAAAACGAATGCACATGTCTAGTGTATTCCAGTTAACTAGGTTAGCTAGAATATGGTAATGGTTGCACTGCGGGTAGTGGGTTGTCTCCGAGCTGGTGGGTCACGGCTGGAGGAGGCCTATTATGGTATTAATGTCCCGCAGTGTATAAGTGGAACAGGTTTTATTTCTGGGTGCCATCAAAGACCAACAGGCTGAGGACTGTTAGTTTGTTTTCAAATGTTGATGTGTAAAATAATGTTAATTTAAATAAGTAGTTGTTGTTAATAAAATGCTGCTATGGCCATTTGTACTCCATGTCATGTGTGGTCTCATTAATTTAGGTAATATTAAGGGGTAGGGTTGGGCAAACATCAAAGAAGGTTGGGGACATCTGATCTACACTGGTCATGTGCATTGTGCAGTGAAATCTCACAGCAACGTTGTCAACCTATGGACAGACTAGTCTTAGATAGAAATTTACAGTTGTTTTTAAATGGAATTAAGTTAGTGACTAACAAATTAAAGTAGAATTCCAGGTATGGCATTTTGTACATATTTACAATGAACTATAGCATACCTGTGGGATCCCTCTAAAAACTGGAAACCACTGTAGTAGGCATTTGCTTCCATGTCCTGTGCCGAACACAGGAGGTCAGCCACTTGGCATTGGCAGCATTCAAAGAATGCTTTGCATTTCCTCAACGAATGCAAAGCATTCTCTGATTGGATTAGATGTAGAGTAGTGCCTGCTACAGTGACAAAGTCCACAGGTATGGTACATGCTTAGTTACACTGGTCCAAGCTCGACCAATGCGACTATGTGTAGCACCCTCCTAGATAGGTGACAGGTTAAGATAGATAGATTTACTGTTGGCACACTGTGTTTTGTGGATCTGTGTTTTTTTTTTTTTGTGGCTACAATTGCTGTGTTAAGTAAATTTAGTTGATAACTGTATTCAGTGCATCTGCCTTTGACTAGTTAGGTCTGCTCGGTGCTCTCAGTCTGTGTACTCCCTCTGCTTTCCAGAAAAGCTGTGAGAACTTTCTGGATCATAGGTATGGAGCTATGCAGATTGCAGCATGAATATTTGAGCAGCCCTGACCTATACCAGAGAGCAGGGCCCTGAAGGCATGCTGGGAAACGGTATATATTCTCTGAGCACACTGGACTCTGGGTCATTTCCTTGAGAGGATTTTTTCCAGCCAGTGCTGCCATGTGCTCGCTGTTTGGAAGGCCTCAGGTGGACAACCTGAGGGCCTGTATGCTGAAGCTACTAAGAGCTGACTGAGATGCTGTCTGCTGAAGATATAGTCTGGTATCATTGGAGAAAGGTGTCGCTTGTAAATTGGAAGGAGGCAACAGACTGTCCCTAGACCTTTTTGTAAAAACAGATGGTTGTGAAAGATCTGCTGCCACCCCTCTGGTGTTAGAGAGTTGGCTGTGTGTTTGCTAAAGGGGACATCGGCTGGTGTCCTGAAGAGCTTAGTCTGTCTGGTTCTCTGTTAAGGGACTCTGCTCTTGTTGCTCTAAAGAAAGAAGCTTGTGTGCAGTTAACTACTTCTATTAAAAAAGCACAGTTCACTGTTTGCTACAAGCAAGGACTTCAGCTTCAGTATCTGGAGTACCCCACTCAGTTCCCTCATCCCTTTCCAAGTTCTCCAAAAATAAAAACAACAAAAACAACACCCCTAGACTGGTTATTGAGGAAAAGAGTGACTGTGTTCATATGCCTGGCTGTGGGGTTATCCATTGGAGAAGAGCCTAGGCAAAATTCTAGCGGCTCCTACAGGGGTAGCGCTACATTTGGGGGCGTGTCTGGAATTTTCTCTATGAATATCGCAGTGGCTGCTATTAATAATGGAAGAAAATGGGAGAGACTGTCAGTGTTATTGTGTGGATTGTGGGTAGGCAATCGGAATGTTGGATTGTGGGGAGGCAATCGGTATAGAGAAGTGTTATGTCACAGTGGGGATTGTTTGCTCTACAGTGGGAACAGCTGCCAGTGCAGAAGCATTTCCTGGAAGTGACAGTGAAAGAGTTAACTCAGTGTGTGGGAGTGAGAATGGCAGTGAGGTCTGTCTAGGGACAGGCAGAGTCACCACCAGTTTATGTGCTACAAGGAAAAAGTCTGCAGTAGAGACTGTTGCCAGTGCAGAAGCATTTTCGGTTGGCGGCAGTGAAGAAGTTAACTTGGGGTGCTGAAGTGAGAGCACTGGTGAAGTCTGTTGGGGAACAAGTGAAGCTGTCACCAGTGTGTGTGTCACTGCAGAAGCTGCCTACTTTACAGTAGAGACTAGAGACATAAGCCTGGAGTTATTCTGAGTGATGGTGGTGAAGGCGTTAACTTGGGATGTGGAAAAGTGAGCACTGGAAGAGTGTAGCCAACAGGTCGGAACAATCGCCAGTGTGACAGCCTATCAAGAGTAGCAGATGGATTTACCTAATCTGGAAAGTGGGGCAGATCCAGGTGTAGCCAAGAGGAAGCCACGTGAAGAGAGCACCAAGATGGCGCACGCAAGAGAGAGAAAAGAGCATGAGCACCAGAGTGCTGCAGTAGGTGGCAAGTACCCAGATAGGATGGGGGAGCTGCAGAGCAGGATGCTAACTGATATTGGAGTATGGTTGGCCTCCTAGGGGTGTCTCGCATTATGCAGCAGAGAGGACGAGGACATCAGGCTGGAATGTGGAATGTTACAGTCAAGCTGCATGTTTGGAGTCAGTGTGGCCATTGCGGGAGATGTCTTTAAACAGCATGCAGAAAGGAGGCCTGACCTATCCCTACCAAGCACTATGGCCTGAGCCTGGACACAAGATGAGGCTTACAGCCACCTCATAAAGAGAGAGTCTGTTTGTCCCACCAGGGAAGGGGGACCCAGATGAGCTGCCAAGTTTTTCCCATTTCCAATGAATTGTGCTTGCTACTGTTCTAAGTGCAGAAGAGGAAAGACTTTCTGTCAAAGCTTCTTCAACGAAGTTCTTCAAGTTTTCAATTTAAAGAGTTCAAATGGAATGCAACTTAAAGGGACAAACCCCTTGCACTAAATCCCTCTTATTCTTGCAACAAAGGAGAGGGGGTACTTTGGCTAATGCTTGGATATGACATGCTGAATTGAGTTTGGGAGAGCCATTGCTGTAGGTTTAGGCAATGGCTTGTCACAAGGAAAACTAAACTCAAAGGAAGAAAACATTTGTGAACTTCTTTATTCAAAGTTATAAATGCAGGAACTGAACTGTTGTCCAACATAAAGGGCAGCCCTTGCTCAAAAGGGATTGTTTGCTGTGAAACTACCTGAGCTGTTGCTTTTCTGGCAAGTAATTGCTCATCATCAGGGACTCTCACAAGCAAAAAGGAGATTTCTACCCAGCTGGGCAAGGATTCCTTCCCGTTATCAACTGCTCTACAGTTGAATAAAAGGGAGTTGGTGCTCCTGATGCTGCAGAGGTAGCAAGTGTCAGTTAAACTGAACACATAGAAACATAGAAAGGTGACAGCAGAAAAAAGACCAAGCGGTCCATCAAGTCTGCCTATTTTTTTATTTTGTTTTTCTTTTATACATGTTTTGTATTTTTTTTAAATCTAAGTTTGTCCCAAGCATGAAGCCATTTACTGTTGACTGTCTCACTACCTCTGCTGGAAGTTTATTTCAAGCATAAACTACCCTTTCAGTAAAATAATACTTCCTAAGATTAGTTTTGAACTTTTCTACAGTTAGTTTGAGGTCATGCCCCTGTGTTCTTGATTTTGTTTTCATATTTAAAATACTTCCCTACTGAACCTTATTCACCCCCTAGATGTATTTAAAGGTTTCAATCATAATACTGCTGGAACAAACATTTTCTGGAAGCTATCCTCTTAGATTTTTGTATGTGAATATTGGGTATCCTGCACCCTAAATGCTCCCCCCTGCATTTTGCTCAAGACCTGCAATAAATCCTGAAAAGACCCCTAGACTGAGCCTGAAATGTGTCAGTGGGCTTCTGAGACTGAACACAGGGTGAGCAGCTTTGAAACAGGTAATGGTACCTGTATATTTTCAGCAGGCCCCCTTGGGGTTATCGCTACCCCTTCTTAAAGGAGAGGTATTTACACATCCTCACTTCTAGCACAAAACCCTAAAACGAGGAGCTCAGTCGTTGCTTTGGGTAAGTGGGCAGAGTCATGAAACTTATTTCTTTTTTTGTCAGTTTTTAGCCAATGTGTGCATCCAGAACTGATGGTGTATAGCACAAATACAGCCATAGGTTTAAATTACTATATCTGTGCTATACACCAGCATTTCTGGGTGCACAGATGATCAAAAAAAGGAACAATTTTCATGACCCCATCCACTTACTCATAAGCAGACTGAGCTCCTTGTTTTATGGGTTTTGTAGCTTCCAACCTTCTTAGATGAGAAACAGGGACACCTTCTAAGGCTTCATGTACACTTGCCTACACTTACCGTGGCCGTGGGAAAACGCAAAGCGTGGCAAAATCGTGGCACGGCCAGTGGTCAAAACATTCCTATCCTGAACGTGATATTTCCACGTTCAGGAGAGGGAGGTTGAAGCTCACCTTAACATTGCAGTTCCTAAACTCTGGTAAAAGCCTATGTGTACATTGACACATAAGCTTTTATGGAGTTAAGTTTAGGAGCTTTGGCAAAAAAACGCCAAAAGCTCCTAAACTCAAGTTCGGCAGCTGCCAGTGTAGGCTAGTGTACATGAAGCCTTAAACAATGTGTTTAGGCAATGGACACACCCCTGACATGCACCAGAGGAACAGAAAGATTTGGTTTCAAAAGAGCAACATTTGGGAGATATAAAGGTCGAAATGCTATGGGGTTCGCTGAGGTTCTGCTAATCGATACAAATCCTGATCTAACTTCTAACTTCAACATAACCTCCAAGTGATCATTCACATTTTTTAAATCGATAATCACAGTGTGCTTTCCATGTGTGAGTTGAGGAACATGATATCAATTCATTATAGGTTTCAATAGGGACATTCTCTCTCTGTGACACAAGTGTAAGAAAAGTAGGCCTTTTCATTAGAAGAACCACAAGCAACATTTTCAGGAGCAGATCCACATATATAAGTCTCAAGACTGAGTGCTTCCTATTAAAACCCGTGCTGAGCTGATAAGGGAAATCACAGTGCCATTTTTATTTAGGACAAATTGCAGCGTTCAGAATCGCAACCGTACATTTCAGCACATGGAAGGGTCTAATGGTTCTCTAGATGGAAATAGGTACAATTTTTTCCCTTTTTAAAGTACTGTAGCTGTTGAATGACAGCAGACATGTTTTATTCATGTCACACTCCTTTCCATCCATTATGGTATAGAACAGATGGACAGTAATTGAGGCTGATCTAGCCTACAGTTGAACTCACCTGTTTCCAGCAGTTATAGAGACATTTTCTAGTTGCTTTTAAATCTATCAGTTAAATGCACTCTTTACTAGATTAGAATGGACAGTCTATCATCAATTAATGGAGGAATCCTTACAAAGGTTAGGATAAGCTCTGAGGAAATGAGAAGGATGTTAGATGTTCAGCCACAATCCGGTGATGAAGTTACTTTCACATTCCATCAAGAATCTATACTTAGATTGAAACCGGGTCTGTAATAATATGAAGAACAGTAATAATAGGGTTATATCTCCCAGTATACCTCAGTTTTGGTAATTAGAAAACAAAAATACCAATTATTTTTTTACCCCATGTGCATGTTTTCTTTTTGTGCAGGGAGAAGATTTTTATAAAATCAGCCACCAAGAAAAAAAAGACATTTTAGTTATTTTTGCAAAAAGTATGTGTACATTATTCTCAAAATACAGCGTAATAGATTTACCATTTTTTAGATGAGATTATTTGAACAGGGGATTTTTTATTTCTTATTTATTTTACTTTTTATTTTTTATTTTTACACTGTTCTTTAAAAAAAAAAAAAAAAAATGTCACTTTTATTCCTATTACAAGGAATGTAAACATCCCTTAGATAAGAAAATCATGACAGGACCTCTTAAATATGAGATCTGGGGTCAAAAAGACTTCATATCTCATATTTACACTAAAATGCAAAAAAATAAAAATTTCATTTGAAAAAATAAATAAAAAATAAATGTCCCTTTAAGAGCTATGGGCGGAAGTGATATTTTGATGTCGCTTACGCCCCGTAAATGGTATGGAGATGGGTGGGGGCCATATTCCCCTCACTCATCTCCATACCTAACAGGGAGAAGGATCTGATCGACTCCGCCCCTCTCCCGCCGCCGATAAAAGTGATCTTGCGGCAAATTTGAAACTGAGACCACTTTTATCTGAAACCGGACTGCTCACTTAAGAAGAGGATACGGGGGTTATGGTAGCTAGCTGCTGCCATAACAACGATATCCCTCTTCAAAGAGCCGGTCCTATGGAATCTTATTTTAAAATATTTGCTACAGCACCAATTTATACAATGCACCAGCTGTTAAAGTTCCTCTTAGTTCTTCTGAAAAGTCTTAAAAATGTCTGGATCTTTAGCCAGTAAAGTCTGCCTTATGCAACTTCCTGTAATGGGGTGACAATCCTGGTTCATTGCTCTGGAATTCTGGGATGTGGCTATAAGCACTGTCACTGCTGATTTACAAACCTGTAGCTTGTTAAGCAGAAGGTGGCTGCACCTAGTTGTACCCACTTATTTTTGGATTGAAAGCACTGACTCTCCCCCCTGAAACCTTCCCACTAGGGGTTATCTAAGTCTCAACTGAAGAAGCATTTACAGAAGTTTCAGCAAAACACTTTCTAACAAATTTCTCGGAACAAAGCAGACTTCGTCAGAGAAATCAATCTTTTTCTTTATTCAAAATTAAAAAGTCCTTTTGAATTGTTACCTACCCCTCATGGACATAGTATACCATAGGCTGCAGGGCATATCTTTGGGTCTCAAATTATGTTCTTTACTGCATGATGCTGTGTGCTTTCCTGCACTCCAGTCCATTAAGCTAACAGTAATTTATCCACTACATTCTCTAGATTATTACATTATGAGTATTGAAAATCCCCCTCTCCAAACCCATACATGACTTGGAGAGGGAAAGGGAAGAGAGTGGACCCCATGAATTATCTTTTCAGACCTTTATGCATAAATTGGCAAACTGATGTTAGGGGTAGTCGTTATTTAAAGTGGGGTGCCCCCTAAAAAAAAAAAAAAATTATAATCGGACACTTACCTGTCCCAGGGTCCAGCTATGTGGGGGAACGAAGCCCCCCCCCTCGTTCCCCGCTCTGCTCGTGGCGCCGGCATTTTTACTGTGGGCACCCGGCTGTGGCTTCACAGCCGGGCACCCACTGTGCATGCGTGAGCGGCGCTGCGCGCCGTGATAAGCCACGCAGTCATCTGGGACACATGACAGGTCCCAGATGACTGTGCGGTGCCGAGGGTAAGCGATGTCAGTGCCTGGGCACTGAAGGTGGCCCAGACTCGGCAGTCCGAGTGTGGCTGCGGCAGACTTTTTCTTCCCAAAAGTCCGCCCGTCTGTGTGCTAGTCCAACAGACTTTTAAAATGAACGGACTTGCCCACACATGGAGTAAAGTCTGTTTGTTTTGAACGTGACTCCAGGTAGACAGGACTAGCAAAGGAAGTCAATGTCCAATGTCCAATGATCCATTCTGACTTTATTTGGAAAATTGCCAAACTGATCTTCGTGAACCACCAAACACCAATGGCTGTGACTAGAGCTGGACATCGTGCTGCTGGCATTTTCTTTTTTGTTTACAAACTTTTTATTAAAGGATCGTACAGAGGTATACAATAGGAACAGTGCAATAAAAAACAAAACAAAATATCACAGATATGCGAACAACATGTCTGAAAAGTCACAGACTCTCAACCCAAATAGGCATACGATAAAGTGCAACCGTAGCAAAAAGAGTCTATGGTTCATTGGTGACAAGCATGAGTATGAACCCATTGCTGGGGTAAGTAGTAATATTGATACAAACAGTCTGAAGATCCAAATTCCACTAGTGCTGCTGGCATTTTCAACTCGGAACGCCTGACTGGTCGTCTCTTCATGACCACATCCCACCAACTGAGAAAAAGTCAGCACCTACAAGGATGTGCGTGGTTTGTTGCCCAAAGCGAGATGACAGTGGAAAGAAAATCCGAAAGGAAACCAGGTTCCATTGTCCTGATTGTGACGTTGAACTTTGTGCAGTCCCATGTTTCAAAAATTTTCATACCCGGGATGTCTACTGAACCAATGTGACTAGTAATATTGGACCCTTGTTTGGACATATTTCAGTGTTTTGGATTTGATTATATTATTAAATAAAATGTATTGAATAAAATTTAGTGAATAAAATGTATTATTGTTATATTATTATTTATTTTTATTTATAGTTATTTATTATATTAAATTTATGATTTTGTGTTTCAAACTTTATCATATATTTAAGTGAGTTATTCCTAAGAATTACAGGCCTACAATATAAAAAGCCAAATTTCCATGCAAAACAATGTACCTCTTTTAGCATCAAAAATCAGACTTAATCATACCGCCAGGGAGGTTAAAATATATATTTTTTTTACTGGTGGGAATTTTTTTATTTTTATGAAGGGTCAGCATGGTTACCAAGTGTTAATGGGACTTGCAGAATGTTTGCCTGATTTCTGGTCCTTTATAGAAGGATGATTTTGATTAAAAAATAACAAAAAACTGTGTGGCTCCTCCTACCCAACTATCATATACTATCTCTCCAGGCCTCTCCCCATAGCAAGAGTGTCATGAGCCTTTCATCCACCTGCTATTGTATGATGAGTCTTCCAAAATGCCACATTCCTTAATAAATCTCTGCAAGATTCATTCAGGCTAAGGCTGGAAGCCCCATTTTGAAGACAAGGACTTGAAAGACCCACCACATTCTGAAATGCATACAGGCTTTTATTAACATAGAAGAAAGTCCGAACCCTTGCAAGCCTCTTGCTTTTGATAATACCAACTACAATACAATACCTGACATGCCTAGCTTATATTGTTTGTGGAAAGAGGTGGACTTTTTTTTAATAACCACTTCACATCCAGAGCATTTTTTTTATTTTTTCACACATATCTGTATTCTTTGCTAGAAAATTACTTAAAACCCCAAACAATGATATATTTTCTGACAGCAGAGGGACTGTAGGAAAAAATGGCGGTGGCAATTTTTTTATGTTGCAGGATATTTGTTGTTTTTAAAATCTATATTTGCAGAAGCAAAGTACACTAAATGAGTTTTAGTACAGACAAACACAATATAATGCTCAATTTTGGGCAAAGTATAAAATATGAGGTTGTGCTGAGTAAATATAAACCAAGCATATCAAGCCTTAAAATTTCCATGAACCTCAAAAAACTATGGCACCAAAAAGTGGCCATAGGTGACACGTTAAAAGCCTTAGCCCACGTTCACACTGGGCTGATTTGGCATGCATATATCAAATCGCATGCCAAATCGGCAGCTATTGCTGGCAATAGTTCCTGTACTACTTTTGGCAACTTCGGGGGGCATTTGAATAGATATCTGTGCATGAACCCACACAAATGTCTGTCAAATCGCCCCCAAAGTCAACAGTTAACAGTGAATGATGGTCCCAGCATTATTAACAGGCTCGGGAAAGCAAGTAGTTCCTGTACTACTTTGGGCCGATTTGGCATGCATATATCAAATCGCATGCCAAATCAGCAGCTATTGCCGGCAATAGCACGTTCAAATCAGTGAAACGCCAACTTTGCGGCGCTGCACCGATTCTCAAAAGTAGTTCCTGTACTACTTTTGGCAACTTTGGGGGGCATTTGAATAGATATCTGTGCATGAACCCACACAAATGTCTGTCAAATCGCCCCCAAAGTCAACAGTTAACAGTGAATGATGGCCCCAGCATTATTAACAGGCTCGGGAAAGCAAGTAGTTAAAAAAGCATAATAATTATGGAAAAAGTACCAGTAAATTGGTAAAAATAAACATGATACAACAGATAACTCATAAATCATTGACAGAGTAGACTTAAAAACATGTCCTCTTTTTATTAAAGCAGAACACATATAAAAAATGTAAACAATAATGTAGCTCTGTAATATTTAATACATAGTTACATAGTTATATATACCGTATCTCACAAAAGTGAGTACACTCCTCACATTTTTGTAAATATTTTATTATACCTTTTGTGACAACACTGAAGAAATTACACTTTGCTACAATGTAAAGTAGTGAGTGTACAGCTTGTATACCAGTGTAAATTTTCTGTCCCCTCAAAATAACTCAACACACAGCCATTAGGCCCCTTTCACACTGGGGCGGGGAGCCACGGTGACGGTAAAGCAGCGCTATATTTAGCGCTGCTTTACCGTCGTTTTAACCGCGGTATTCGGCCGCTCGCGGTGCGGTTTTACCCCCCGCGAGCGTCCGAAAAAGGGTTAAACACCCCCGCAGAGTGCCGCCATAGCGCTTTGCGGCGCTCCTATACCGCTCCAAAGATGCTGCTAGCAGGACTTTTTTTTGTCGTCCTGCTAGCGCACCGCTCCAGTGTGAAAGCCCGCCGGCTTTCACACTGGAGTTAAAGGGGCCAGATTTTTTCAGGCGGTGAACAGGCGCTATTTTTAGCGATGTACCGCATGAAAAACGCCCCAGTGTGAAAGGGGCCTTAATGTCTAAACCACTGGCAACAAAAGTGAGTACTGTACACCCCTAAGCAAAAATGTCCAAATTGGGCCCAAAGTGTCAATATTTTGTGTGGCCACCATTATTTTCCAGCACTGCCTCAACCCTCTTGGGACATGCTTGGCCGGTCTATCACCTTTACCCTCAGTTTCTTTAGCTTCTTTAGCAATGTAGTGGTTGTCTTGGAGGTGTGTTTGGGGTCGGTATCATGTTGCAATACTGCCCTGTGGCCCAGTCTCTGAAGGGAGGGGATCATGCTCTGCTTCAGTATGTCACAGTACATGTTGGCTTTCATGGTTCTCTCAATAAACTGTAGCTCCCCAGTGAAGGCAGCACTCATGCAGCCCCAGACCATGACACTCCCATCACTGTGCTTGACTGTAGGCAAAACACACTTGTCTTTGTACCCCTCATCTGGTTGCCGTCACACACGCTTGACACCATCTGATCCAAATAAGTTTATCTTGGTCCCATCAGACCACAGTAATCCATGTCCTTAGTCTGAATGTCTTCAGTAAACTGCAGGCTTACTTGTGCATCGTCTTTAGAAGAGGCTTCCTTCTGGGACGACAGCCATGCAGACAAATTTGATGCAGTGTGCGGCGTATTGTCTGAGCACTGACAGGCTGACCTCCCACCCTTCAACCTCTGCAGCAATGCTGGAAGCACTAATTTATCTTTTTCCAAAAGACAACCTCTGGCTATGATGCTGAGCATGTGCACTCAATTTCTTTGGATCGACCATGACGAGGCTTGTTCTGAGTGGAACCTGTCCTGTTAAACCGATGTATGGTCTTGGCCATCTTGCTGCAGCTCAGTTTTAGGGTCTTGGCAATCTCCTTATAGCCTAGGCCATCTTTATGTAGAGCAAAAATTATTTTTTAAGATCCTCAGAGAGTTCTTTTCCATGAGGTGCCATGTTGAACTTCCAGTGACCAGTATGAGATAGTGAGAGTGTACAGTAAACGTTTATGGGGAACTGTATCAAATGCCTTTGCAAAATCCAGATACACCACGTCTACGGGCCTTCCTTTATCTAGATGGCAGCTCACCTCCTCATAGAAGGTTAATAGATTGGTTTGGCATGAATCCATGCTGATTACAACTAATGATACCATTTTCATTACTAAAATCTTGTATATATTCCCTTATCTTCCCCTCCAAGAGCTTGCATACTATTGATGTTAGGCTAACTGGTCTGTAACTCCCAGGGATATATCTTGGTCCTTTTTTAAACATACACTATATTATCAAAAGTATTGGAATGCCTGCCTTTACATGTACATGAACTTTAATGGAATCAAAGTCATGGTCCGTAGGGTTCAATATTGAGTTGTCCCACCCTTTGCAGCTATAACAGCTTCAACTCTTCTGGGAAGGCTGTCCACAAGGTTTAAGAGTGTGACTATGGGAATATTTGACCATTCTTCTTTGTGCACAGGTGTGCAGTCATGTTGGGAGCATGAAATTGTCCAAAATGTCTTGGTATGCTGACGCCTTAAGAGTTCCCTTCACTAGAACTAATGAGCCAAGCCCAACCCCTGAATAATGACCCCACACCATAATCCCCTCACCATCAAATAATTTGGACCAGTGCACAAATCAAGGTCAATAGAGACATAGATGAGCGAGTTTGGGGTGGAGGAACTTGGCTGGCCTGCACAGAACCCTGACCTCAAACCGAAAGAACTCCTTTGGGATTAATTAGAGTGGAGACTGCGAGCCAGGCCCTCCCGTCCACATCAGGGCTTGACCTCACAAGTGAGCTTCTGGAAGAATGGTCAAACATTCCCATCGACCAGGCATATGCAATTAGCGGACCTCCAGCTGTTGCAAAACTACAAGTCCCATCAGGCCTCTGCCTCTGGGTGTCATGCTTGTGGCTGTCAGTCTTGCTATGCCTCATGGGATTTGTAGTTCTGCAACAGCTGGAGGTCCACTTATTGCATATCCCAGCCATAGACACACTCCTAAACCTTGTGGACAGCCTTCCCAGAAGAGTTGAAGCTGTTATAGCTGCAAAGGGTGGGCCACCTCAATATTGAACACTGCGGACTAAGACTGGGATGCCATTAAAGTTCATGTGCGTGTAAAGGCAAGTGTCCCAATACTTTTGGTAATATAGTGTATTTTTTACATGCAAGTTGTGTAAATGTCTGAATTTGATTTGTTCTCTGTCTCTTGCAGTCTGCACAGCAGAGCTCAGACAAGAGAAGGGTAAAGCAGCACAAGGAGCCAATTAGGTGTGCTGCAGTGAGAAAAGCAAACTGACAGAAGGAGAGAGCAGAGTAAAGGAAATATGAGCTCATCCCTGCATCATGTGCTGCTTCTCCTTTCTCTGTATAGTCACAGGGTGGGGAGGAGACTTGTAAGTGAAAGTAAAACTGCAGCAGAGAATGATTCGGTCCCAGTGGCAGAGCGTCCATAAAGGGCTCAGGAGCGCCGCCCCCCTCTCCTGCACCACTCTAATCACCATAGATAGATTCATGCATTGCATGAATGCTTCTATGGTTGCTGCTGACACCCCCTATTCAGGTGCCCGGCCCATTTTCGGGCACCGGACATCTGAATTACACCGGCGGGGGTGTTTTTTGGAACCACCTGATTAGAGCCATATGCTCTAATAGGTGCCCAAAAATATGAGAAGTGGGTGCAACTCTGTGTTAGTATGTTAGCAAAGCAAAGGAATTTGCTTTGCTAACATTGAACCACCTCTCAGCCAATCAGGTCGCCGGGTCTGTGTTACCTGTCACCTGATTGGCTGAAATGACAGGCGCTGTGATTGGATGCCTATCAGACGTCCAATCATAGCTGAGGACGAGAGGAGGAGCGGGCGGGAGAAGACATCGGAGTCGGGGGAAGAAATGGAGGACACCAGACACCGCCTGCCGCCGTCACACGCTGCCTACCCGAGACAAGGTAAGTGCCGGGCAGACGGCGAGGGGCACAGTGACAGCACTTGGGGCACAGTGGCAGCACTTGGGGCACAGTTGCAACATTTGGGGCACAATAGCAGCATTTAATGGGCACAGTGGCAACATTTGGGTCACAGTGGCAGCATTTGATGGGCACAGTGGCAGCATTTGGGGCACAGTGGTAGCGTTTGATGGGCAAAGTGGCTGCGTTTGATGGGCACAGTGGCTGTGTTTGATGGGCACAGTGGCTGCTTTTGATGGGCACATTGGCTGCATTTGATGGACACAGTGGCTGCGTTTGATGGCACAGTGGCAACGTTTGATGGAACAGTGGCTGCATTTGGCACAGTGGCTGTGTTTGATGGCACAGTGGCAGCGTTTGATGGCACAGTGGCTGTGTTTGGTACAGTGGCTGTGTTTGATGGCGCAGTGGCAGCGTTTGATGGCACAGTGGCTGCGTTTGATGGGCACAGTGGCTGCGTTTGATGGGCACAGTGGCTACGTTTGGTACAGTGGCTGCGTTTGATGGGCACAATGAGGCTGCAATTGATGGAGGGGTTTTTCCAGAATTTTTCAGTTTGTTTGCGCCCCCCAAAAATTTTGAGCACCAGCCGCCACTGTTAGGTCCTCTTTCCAGCTAGACAGTCACAGGGCTGTCTTGAAATAGAGCAAGTTGAAATAGGAATAAAGTAAATAATTAGAGACTAGGCTTCTATTTAAAAAGGCTAACAGCAAAAGGCATCTATTTTTCATTGTTACAACAATAAGCTACTGAAGGGTGATCTGTAATTAGCTGCTATATATGGCGGCACTTCACACCGCATCATTGCTATCTGTTCTTACTTTATACTGTATATTACACAGCTTGACTTTAGTACGTAACCCGAAGTCTCCTGTTCTGTGCACCCGCCAGTGGAAATCATTACAGAGCATGATACTCAGTATTGGTGTTTTACAATCCATAGATTGTTTCTAAAGAAGATTAAATGCTGAGAATAAATATAAGCTGTCACTGAACCTACATCACAAAAACAGCAATGTTGATGGACATAGCCAGGAAATGCCTGAGTGACCTCCTCACCCTGACTTTCCACTGAAGACTGACCTAAAGCGACCTAATAAAAACAAATATAACTCTAAAAGGATAGTCAATATAAAAGAATCACCTCCAACTTGTTCCTTGACGTTTATTGCTATTGTATTCAGCAAGAATTTACACAGTTCAGGTCAAGAAAGAAGGTAAATTAAGTCTCAGCAAGAATGCCTCCGGGAGTTTTCTACTCGCCTTCGTTCTTTCCATGCAACCGAAACAATATTTCCATTTTAAAACAGCATCATATTTTGATGCTTTTTTGTCTTCGCTGTAAATTAGATGCGCTTAAAAAATGTCTTGTTTAATTTGATTGATTCCCAGGCCAATTGTAGTGGGTGTTAACTTTTATTGAACAAGCAACCAACAAAGATTTATTTTTAAATAATACAATAAATAGAAAAAGGTCTTAAAGTGATATTAACCAATTCAGCCCCGGAAGATTTGGCTGCTGAATGACCAGGCCATTTTTTGCGATACGGCACTGCGGCGCTTTAACTGACAATTGCGCGGTCTTGCAATGCTGCACTCAAACAAAATTGACGTCCTTTTTTTTCACAAATTGAGCTTACTTTTGGTGGTATATAATCGCATCTGCGCTTTTTATTTTTTGCGCTATAAACAAAAATAGAACAGCAATTTTGAAAAAAACACAATATTTTGTACTTTTTGCTATAATAAATATCCCCATTGTTTTTTTAAAAAAAAGCAAATTTTTTCTCAGTTTAGGCCGATATGTATTTTTCTACATATTTTTGGTAAAAAAAATTGCAATAAGCATATATTAATTGGTTTGTGCAAAAGTTATAGTGTCTACAATATAGGGGATAGATTTATAGCTTTTTTTTTATTATTTTTTTTTTACTAGTAATGGCGCAATCTGCGATTTTTATTGGGACTGCGACATTATGGCGGACACATCGGACACCTTTGACACATTTTTGGGACCATTGGCATTTATACAGCGATCAGTGCTATAAAAATGAACTGATTACTGTAAAAATGTCACTGGCGGGGAAGGGGTTTACACTAGGGGGCGATCAAGGGGTTAAAGGGTGACTAAAGGAAAAACATTATTTTTTTTTAAATAACAAACATGCTATACTTACCTCCACTGTGCAGCTCGTTTTGCACAGAGTGGCCCCGAACCTGGTCTTCTGGGGTCCCTCGGCGGCTGTCTCGGCTCCCTCCCGCAAGAACTCCACAACTTTATGCGAGCTCCCTCGGAGGCTGTGGAGTGCTTGCGGGCGCACTCCCGTAATACAGCTGGCAGCTATAGCAGCTCACTGCATCACTCGGCCTGCCCCCCCGCGTCATTGGATGTGATTGACCGCAGCGCAAGCCAATGGCTGCGCTGCTTTCAATCCATCCACTCTAGCCAATCAACGGCCAGGGTGACCGGTGAAGAGGATGTCGGGGGCGAGTGCGGGACTTTCGAGGGGTCAGGTAAGTATAACGGGGGGCCTGGAGGGGCCGGCATTGACGGATGTTTTTTCACCTTAATGCATAGAATGCAATAAGGTGAAAAAACGTTTACCTTTACAACCCCTTTAACTGTGTTCCCTATGTGTGTTTCTAACTTTAGGGGGAGGGGACTGACCTAGAGGAAATGACAGATCGTGGTTCCTAGCTATTAGGAACTCACGCTCTGTCACTCCTCACAGAACAGAACAGGGATTTGTGTGTTTACACACACACACGTCCCGGTTCTGCCTCTCGTGCCATGCATGAAGGTAAGCGAGCTGGTGGTAAGTAGGCTTGGTTTTTTCCTGGGCATTCCCCAGGTTTTGTTGTTATCTGCTTTAGCCTTCCAATGCCTCTTACTGCGAAAGCCAGCTGTAGATGGGGGCGGTGGACACGTTTTTGTTAACACATAGTGTTTGTATTGGTCCAGCAACGCACCAACACCTTTGCAGCCATTGTGCAATCTGCTGGGTGTTTGGTGTGCTCCTGTACCTTTAAGAAGGGGTGGCTCCCCTTCAGTCCACCTGCCCTCATCTACCCATTAGAATGCATGTGCCTCCACTGTGGGGACACTCTTAGTTTAGTGTTAGGACCACAGATATCAGGGTGCCTTGACGAGGCTCTGTGGCTTACGCATGCGTTTGCAAATGCGTGCGGACTAAACCCCTGTTTTTAACGCATACTGTTAGACAGGTCAATTTGGTTGTCTGCGAGCTGGTGGTAAGTAGGCTTGGTTTTTTCCTGGGCATTCCCCAGGTTTTGTTGTTACATGAAGGTAAAAAGCCTACATTCTTTAGAACCACTTTAGATTCTATCTAGATGAAATACAGCAGGGTTGATTTACTAAAAACTGGATCAGCTTCCAGTTGTATTTGAACAAGCTGAAGTTAGAAGCTGATTGGCTACCATACACAACTGCACCAGATTTTGCACTCTCCAGTTTTTAGTAAGTGAACCCTGTTATTGTCTTTCAGCTGGATAGAACTTAAAGTGGTTCTAAAGGATGTAGGTCTTTTACCTTCATAGATTCTTTGCAAATCAACCCCAATGTATTTGTAAATATTAGATGTTAGGTGCTATTCTCATAAAGTGACACTGTTTCAAATTATGGGGACCCAGAGCAAAATTTTGATGCACCCCTACTAGGGTCACCACCTGCTCAGTTTTGAACCTAGTATACTAGGTTTAGTTTAGAAGCTAGTATGGTAACTATGGTTTTAGAAGCTATTGTAAGGTCCAAAACCTTTCTGCCATGATGTTCTTTCTTCCAACAGCCAGCTATGTTATGTTATGGCTAAGATTTTAGATTATGGGCTGTGCCAGATTTATAAGGGGGCAAAAGAATCAACTGCCTGCCCCCCCCCCCCCCGACAGAAAGGGCCCCTCTATATAAAAATGATATAGAACAATATACAGAATTATATAAATAATAAAATAATATAAAATGTATAATTAAAAAAATTTTTTTTTTAAATTAAATATATATTGGGAAGTAATACTTTGCCAGCCATCATCTCTAAAAGTTTTTACTCTGGACTGGAATATTGTTTTAAAAAAAACACACATAGATGGAATGCATTTTAATAATGTGTGACTGCCATTGAGAATGTAAACCAACTTTGTGTATAAGGGACCCCTCATACCTGAAGTGCCCTGAGCCCCCCAAAGTCTAAATCTGGTCTTAGGGATCTTGGGATCTCTGAAGTTAGTCCATACATAGAAAGAAACTGTGTGTTTCAAAGTTGTGTTGGTTAATAATATTCATTACATCATGATTTTGAAAGGAGTGTCGGCCACTTTCACACACATACATCTAGCCCATCTAGGCCTTTATTGGCTGGCTCCATAGTAGGGATGGAGTTTGGGTTTACAACAATGTAGGGTGTGCACTGAACCCTGCCTGTTTGCAGCTCATAGATGTGTTGAAATATTTGGCCCACTCATCCCAAATCTCCTGCTGGAAGCAGCATGAAGTCATTGATTTATTGGTGATATTACTACCACCAATAATCGTCAACTCCATGCTGTGCAGGTCTTTTAGCATGGTTTGGTTGCTTAGATACTAGCAGTCACACAGCATTATTGATTGCTAAGACAGGTGCCTGTTGATATCTTTGCAACTGCTACCCTGATGCCAAGCTGGGGAATCCAGGATGATGTCAGGTACCCATATTGGGTCAAGACATCAACCAGCTTCTGACCTCTATGTTTACATTCAGCAGTAGAGGTTGGAGCTGTCATTGGAAATAAGGAGTCAGTCGAGAAAAGATTGCCATGCACAGTTGACATTTTATTTTTCGGCGGGTTATCAGGTGTTGTCCATCAAGATTTACGTGGTTCTACATCACTGAACGTTGTGATTGATGATCAATTTACACTGCTTTTTTTGTTTATAAAAAGGACTTCTGGCATGGTGTTGTGTGCTTATTATTATTATTTTTTTTTTATGAGTAACCAGTGGTGCTATGTACCCCATACTCATTCACATGGGGTGACAGATATCTACGGTTCCTCCTATTTTAAACAGGGCTTCAAATTCTGATAAGCACCCCAGCCTTTGGGTTTGGTATGAAAAAGCATTGGATCTTCCCCAAAGTCTATACAAGATCTATTTCTGGAAGGGGAAAGGTATCTTGCCAGGGAGGTTCCCAATGTTGACAAGGACCTGGGCCTTTTCCCCACATCCCATGCCCAATGGATGTGAGGGGTCTGCAAGGGGTATTTTTCTAAATCTGGAAGCTTCCTTTAAAATACGCCCCCCCACCCAATACAGCCCGACCTTTGTGAATGAATAAAGGATTCATAATATCACAGGATATTCACTCACAAAATAATTCAAATAGTAAATAAACACCCTGACACTGTGAGAAAGTCCTTTATTATACAATTTTTCTTTAAATGTGGCAAAGTCCTTTATTTAGATATTTAAACAGAAATTCACCATAGTTAAAGTACTATTCCAACCTAAATCTAACTAGTCTTAAAAATGTCCCCTCCACCCTCCTAACACCTCTGCTAACTTACCTGTGTAAAAAATATGTATATAGATACCTATTTTGAGCCCACACTGGTCTGGTCACATGATCAGCGGTGACTACATGGGAGAGAAGAAAGCACTTGACAATGGCTGGGAAATCCGGAAGTGGTGATGTCACCCATAGACTCCCAAGTCTCAGCCGTTGAAGGCGCTCCCTGACACAGGGAACCAGATCACGTGACTGGACTGGAGCGGACTACAAACAGGTAAGTATATAGAGTGCATCCTTTTTACAGAAATTAGTCATTGTAGGTGTTAGAAGTGGTGATGGAGCATTTCTAATGCCCTGTACACACGGTCGGATTTTCCGACGGAAATGTCCTATCGGACAATGTTGTCGAAAATTCCGACCGTGTGTAGGCTCCATCGGACTTTTCCGAAAATCCGACGGACAAAGATTTATCTCCTGCTCTCAAATTTTCTGACAACAAAGTCCTATCGGACTTTTTCCGATCGTGTGTAGCGAATTCCGACGGACAGTGCCACGCATGCTCAGATCACATTACAAGACCAAAGCTATTGGCTACTAGCCTCTACGTAGTCCCGTCGTAGGCAACAAACGTCACCACGTTCAGAATGATCGGATTTTCCGACAACTTTGTCCGACCGTGTGTATGCAACACCAGTGTCGGACTAAATCCGTCGGAAAAAATCAGATGGATTTTGTGGTCGGGTTTTCCGACCGTGTGTACGGGGCATAAGACTTATGCAGCGTACACATGATCAGACTTTCCGGCAGACTTGGTCCGCCGGACTTTGCAGCGAAGGTCCGCCGGAATTTCTGAACGAGCGGACTTGCGCGCACACACGAACAGACTTTCCGGCAGACTTGGTCTGGCAGACAATCCGCCGGACTTTCGGCGGAGGTCTGACGGACTTTCCAAATGAACGGACTTTCCCACACAAGGACTAAAGTCCGTTTATTTTGAACGTGATTCCAGGTACGACGGGACTAGAGAAGGATGTCAATCTCGCCGCTTTCATCTGCGAGATTGACACCTTGCGAGCCCCGTCGCCTGGAATGGATTTTGAGGCTAACCCCCTACACCGAAAAAACAGCGTGGGGGTCCCCCCAAAGTCCATACCAGACCCTTATCTGAGCAGCCCGGCCGCTCAGGATGAGCCGTACCAGGCCACATGCCCTCAACATGGGGGGGTGGGTGCTTTGGGGAAGAGGCGAACCCTGTGGCCCCCCCACCCCAAAGCACCTTGTCCCCATGTTGATGAGGACAAGGGCCCCTTCCTGACAACCCTGGACGTTGGTTGTCGGGGTATGCGGGCGGGGGGCTTATCGGAATCCGGGAGCACCCTTTAATAAGGGGGCCCCCAGATCTCAGCCCCCCACCCTATGTGAATGAGTATGGGGTACATGGTACCCCTACCCATTCACCTAGGGGAAAAAAAGTCAATAAAAAACACACTAGACAGGTTTTTAAAGTAGTTTATTTGGCAGCTCCGGGGGTCTTCTGCTGGGCGCCTCCGCTATCTTCTTCCAGCTCTGTTACTAGCGTTGGCCCAGTCTTCTCGTTCGTTGCCGCCGTCGTCGTCTTCTTCCTTCTTCTCTTCTTCCGATGTTGACACGGCGCTCTCCCGCTGTAATGCGGTGGACACGTTTCGTATCGACTTATATAGGCATAAGGGGCGGGGTCACTGGGTGATGTCACCCGGGGACCCCGTTCCTTATGGCGTCACAGTCCCAGCATGTCATAGTGAGATTTATGAATTGTGAAAATCTCCATTACCCCTGAGACGAAATGTACGTCGGGTTGGAGGACGGGGGGCAGGACGATAATTTCTGAATGCCTAATGTATTCATTTTACTTGTGAGTAAAATACTGTTCTTTTGGCGGGAGCTCCGACATGGCTGACTGAGCCTGGAGCTCCGCATCACCCCTGCCCCACGTTCAGCGCAGCGGGCACAGCACCCCGTGAAACCGGGGGAAAATTAACCCCTCCGTAAGCGGACATCACAGGGACCCCCCCGCATGCCCGGACCGGCTGTCAGGCGCAATTTAGAGCCAGAATTCGACCGAGAAGGCCGAACAGGGTGTACCAAGATGGCCGCCGGTATCTCCTCACAGCAGTCACACGCGGCCTACAGGGAGATCCCACAGGAATCCAGGCAAGTGCTCTCTCCTACCACACTCACTTACTCCCAAGTGACCCAGGGAACCCCACCATGCCCTCCAGTTACATCCCCAGCCTCCACAGAATCCTTGCTGAGCAGAGCAATGGAGGAATACAACCTGTCCCCTGCAGGACCTGTTCCCTCATTTCTCCACACTACCCTCTCCCCCTGTATGCAGGATCAGATCCAGTCATTACCACAGGGGGACCTCTTTGAGAAATTTGCTACCCTATTGGAGAGGGGACTGGCTAACACAGCTGCCCAGATCACCAGAGACATTACCAGAGACATTAAATCTGATTTTGCCACCCTCTGTACCAGAATAGAAGCCATTGAAATCAAACTGGACAATACTGTCTTACACGCCAACCAGAACGCAGCTCACGTACAGGTTCTCCAGGACCAACTAGATACTGCCCTTGCCAGAATAGACGACCTCGAGAACAGATCCAGGAGATACAATTTCCGAGTACGGGGTCTCCCTGAAAACATTACGGATATCCCCCCAGCAATACAAGACCTTATCAGGGAGCTACTTCCTAACGCACCCCCCCACCGCCTAGAATTGGACAGGGCCCACAGAGCCCTCGGTCCCGCCAGGCAGGATGGATCCCCGAGGGATATCATAGTCAAACCCCACTTCTATGCTGTGAAGGAAGAAGTTATGAGACAATCCCGCCTCAAACAGCAAGTCACCTGCCGTGGTCACCCAATACAAATATTTGCAGACTTGGCCCCTTCCACCATCCAGAAACGAAGAACCCTCAAACCACTCCTAACGGTACTGTCCCAACAAGATATCAAATACCGCTGGACCTTCCCTTTGGGAGTGAAATTTGCCATCCAGGGAAAGACATTCTCATTCTCCACCCTCCCGGAAGGGGAAAAACTTTTCCTCCACCTTAAGCTGATATCCCAGGAAGCACCAATGGAATTTTCTTCAGCACAAGTAGGCTCCACCAAAAGACCCCCCCGGCAAGCCCTGTTTCCCCACTGTGGAACAAAGGCAAGTCTAAGAAGCCCAAGGAAGCCAGACCCCCATAAGTCGTTCTCACTAACCAATTTCATCTTCTCGCCCTCACCAGGGCATCCTAATATGGGATTTTAATAACCCCTGTTGTTGGAGCTTAGGGCTCCCTTTTCAACGCCTGTTGCCGTTCTCTGGGCTGCTTACGTTTCTATCAAGTTTCTTGATCTATACGGGTTCACTTAGTTTTAACCCTCTTCTGGCCATTTCAGAGTCACATGCCCTGGGCCCCCAAATTACTCCTATGTAATGTGTCTACCTTACTCTTGACTTACGGGAACTCACAAGCTTTCCAATTAAACTCCTTCTTCACAAACTCCTAACCTCCCCCCGGGATGCCGTCCTCATAAACCAAGACTCAAAGATCGGCTAGATATCAGGGACCTTCCGCAGGACCTAGATTACTGTCCCGACCCGGGAGACTCCGAGAACATTAATTGACTACCATTACATGGGGGATCCCCCCCCCCCAGCCTTCCTCCCCCAAGCTTTGGAGGGGTTGGGCTCAGGAAGAGACTCTCTGTTGAAGTACAATTTCAACGCTGGGCACTTTGCTCTGAGTGAACTTATACTGTTTTACTGTGTTTTTTTTTTATTTTTCTTTCCTCTTTGATAAGTTGCCTTTTTGCTGTGTTAAAATTTTTATCTACAGAGTTACACATAGCAGCAAGGGTCAGGGGTGACACCCTTGCGCCTCCACTCATCCCACAGACGAGGACTCCTCTCCTCTGTGGTATGGGTTTTCGGCCCTCTACCAGAGGCCGCCGAAACCAAACTGATGGTGACTGGTGGGACTTTCCCCCATCAGCCACCAATCGTCTTCTTAGAAGACGCTGTTCTCGATTTTGTTCTTTTTCCTACCCCCCCTCCCTCCCTAACTCTTTCCCTGGAGCTCCAGACAACAACATTGATCCGACTGAAGATTTCTCTACGCACAAGCCCCCTATTGAGAAGACTCCTAAGGTTAAGTGATTGCAGAGTCCACAGCATTCCACCCCTCTGACCAAATGCCTGTGACGAACACGAAAGGTAACGATCATAGCTACACACAATGCTCAGGGCTTGAACTCCCCCAGAAAACGCAGAATAGCCTTTGAAAACTACCGATCCCTCAAAATAGAAATTGTCCTAGTCCAAGAGACGCATTTTCCGAACCGATACAACCCCAAATTCCTCCATTCACACTACCCGCAATTCTATCTTGCAAACGCCGCAAATAAAACTAAAGGAGTAGCGATTCTGTTCTCTAAGAATAGTCAGTTCTCCCACATTTCAGACCTCAGGGACCCTGAGGGTAGATATATCCTAGTCAAAGGTTCTATTGAAGGTAACATTTACTCCATAATTTCATACTACGCCCCTAACAAAGGTCAGACTAAATTCTTCCAATCCCTACTAAAAACCCTTTCACCTCACTTAGAAGGCAAGATCATCTTCGGTGGAGACTCGAACATAGCTTTCGACCAAGGACTCGACAAATCAGAACCCTTCAAGACTCAATTGACACGCCCCACCAAAGCCAGCCTAAACATAGCGAAATCCCTCCACTCACATGGGCTTGTTGACATATGGAGGGAACTCAATCCCTCAAAAAGGGATTATACCCATTTTTCGGCTCCCCATCAATCTTACGCCAGGATTGATCACATTCTAATACCCCCCCACCTTATCCCATCGACACGCAAGGCGTCCATAATCGACACCGCCTGGTCGGACCACTCCTTGGTCTTACTCCACATGACCAATTCCCTCACTAGATCGACGAGTTCACACTGGCGTCTAAACGAATCCATCTTAAGTGACCCTATTAAAACCACTGAAATAGAAAAATCACTAAAGGAATACTTCCTTCTCAACAACGTAGACAACATTTCCCCCGAGACTCTCTGTGCCGCCCACAAAGCCACCATCAGGGGTAAAATAATCAGCATTGCGACTCAACAAAAGAAAGAAAGATTGATGGTCATTAATAAACTTGAAAAGTCATATGCTGCCCTGAAACTACGACATAAGCGAAACCCTTCAAAAGCCCTGATAGACCAAATGGATGCAGCTAGACTGGAACTAAATTTGGCCCTCACGGTAAAAGCGGAGAAGTACATCCGCTGGAGTGGAGCTAAATTCTACCACCAAAAGGATAAAATTGGCCCAATACTGGCTTCCGCACTATCCCCACGATCGTGTACACGCTGTATTCCCAAGATCAGAGTAGCAGGTAATACTACCTCAGCAGACCCCATCAAGGTTCTAGAAGCCTTCCGGGGATTTTACACCAACCTATATAGCAGATCCCCCATAGATAAGGTCCCCTTGATAACCAAATTCATCCGAGACCTTCCCATACCAACTCTAACTGATGAACACAAAGACCTCATGGAGGCGAGCATCTCAGTTGAGGAGATAAGGGAGGTCATTAAAAACCTTAAACCAGGCTCGGCCCCCGGGCCGGATGGTCTATCCGTGCCATACTATAAAGCCTTCGCTGACACACTAGCGCCTCATATGGCAAGATTCTTTAACTTGAAGGCGCAGGGAGCCCCCCTAGATCCTCAGATAAATACAGCCTATGTCACAGTAATTCCTAAACCTAATAAAAATCCCGAAGAGGAAGAAAATTATAGACCAATTTCCCTCATAAACAATGACCTCAAAATACTGACATAAATCATGGCCAACCGCTTATCCTCTTTCATAAATCGATACGTCCATAGGGACCAGGTAGGGTTCATCCCAGGTAGACAGGGACCGGACCAAGTCAGAAGGGCCATAGATCTAGTCTCCCTTCTACAAACTGGCTGGGATGGGGGCCCCAAACAGGAAGGGATGCTCCTATCCTTAGATCTACATAAGGCCTTCGACACAGTCGAATGGCCTTACCTTTTTCTCTTTACTGGAGAAATGGGGATTTGGAAATCGCTTCTTAGGAATTCTACACTCCCTCTATTCTAAACCAACAGCACTAATCTGCCTCAGTGGACACTACTCTAGACCCTTCCAAATAGAGCGGGGCACCAGACAGGGGTGCCCCCTATCCCCATTGATCTTCGCTATCGCCAATGAGACACTGGCAGTAGCACTTCGTTCCAACCCTAATATCCATGGAATATCCTGTGGCCCACAAATACACAAATGCGGCCTCTTCGCAGACGACATGCTGCTATTCATTACCTCACCCATCACAACCCTCCCTAACCTCTGTAAACTTCTAACTGACTTTGCCAAGGTGTCGGGTCTTAAGGTTAACTACGAAAAATCTCACGCCCTCAACATATCTCTGCAACCATCCATGGTTGAGTCGCTGAAAAGCTCCTTTAAGTTCAAATGGAACGTTTCATCAATAGAATATCTAGGAATCCACCTCACTGCTAAAATTGACCAACTGTACCCAGCAAACTTCCCACCCACATACAAAAGACTTGAGTCCGAATTGAAGACCTGGTCCAATAAAGAACTGTCCTGGCTGGGTAGGATCCATTCCATAAAAATGACACTCCTCCCCAGACTGCTATACTTATTTAGAGCCATCCCGATTAACCTAAGAAAGGACCAATTGCAAGCTCTTCAAGGGAAAGTCAACAAGTTTATCTGGGGAAGAAAAGGTCATAGGTTACCTAAAAACACCCTATACAGACAGCGCACACAGGGTGGCTTGGGGCTTCCAAGACTACTTTGGTACTACCAGGCGGCGAGACTTGCCCAATTGTCAACAGTTTACGCCAGAATGGAAAAACCTGACTGGATCTATATAGAAAGACAGGCAGTCCCCACCTATACCCTCGACTATCTATTATGGACCCCCTCCAGAGAGAGACCCCCTGTACTCTCACCGATCCTCCTCACAATCCCTGTCCCTTTGGGACGAATTGAAAACCCTGCCCTCACTAACCTCCGACTGCCGCCCTCTGGCCCATATCTTCAATAACTCTGACTTCACTCCTGGTCTAGACATAAAATCCTTCAAATGGTGGTTGGATAAGGGGTTGTATCGGATCGGTCATTTCTATACAGCAACAGGCCCTATATCTTTAAAATTCTGAGAAAAACAACTGGAAATCCCGAGTGGGGAACACTTCAGGTTTCTCCAAATAACACACTATCTCCACAAAATATGGAAAGGGAAACCCATCCCACCTAGATTCACACCGTATGAGATATGGGCTGGACATGCCAAAGATTAGAGGGGTGGAATCTCTGTCATCTACCAATCTCTTGCCCAGCAGGAAGGCAAAACCCCTTACATGACCGCATGGGAAAATGATCTCCAAATTAGTTGGGATCTTGAGCAATGGCAATCCTCCTTTTCCAGAGCCTATAAAGGAATGAAGAATATTTCCCTAATAGAAGCTAACCTTAAAGTGATGACCAGATGGTATCTCACACCTTCTAAATTGGCCCATATGTATCCGACTGCTAACCCCCAGTGCTTCAGGGGCTGTGAGCTAAATGGCTCCATGGCCCACATATGGTGGGAATGTCCCAAAATAAGAACATTCTGGAAAAAAATGTTTATCCTAATCTATAAAGTAACAGGAATTCAACCACCCAGAACCCCCGCAGTGGCCCTTCTGAACGCTAATATCCCTGGGGCCCCTAAATGGAACCGCAAATTAATCCACTTCATTCTCCTGGGCGCTAAGCTGACTATTGCCAAGGCCTGGAAACAACACGGGGTATCCGTCACAGCTGCAAAACGCAAAATCTCTTGGATGATGTCCCAGGAGAAATTGACCAGTGTCCTGCTGGATTCAAGAGTACAGTTCGAGTCCACCTGGGAACCCTGGGCTAATCACATGGGTATCTCCCTTGTCCCAGGAATACAACCATAACCGGTAAGCACTTACACTCTATCCCCACTCCACTACCTGTCAGACGGCTCAATGTCCTCCACCCCCCTCCTCATCCCCACCTTTCCTTGTTTCTTGAACTTTCTTCACGTAGGCAAGTTATGGCCATATGATATGTATAGTATGTCAGCATTGTACGAGAGCCCCCAGTCTCAAGGGTTAAAATCACCCAGCACTTGACTGAGCGAACTTTCCAATGTTACACTCGTGATACTTTATGCCTCTCATTGTTAATGACCACGCTCCGGGGGTCTCGGGGGGGCTGTCCCGGCACAGTTTGATCCCGTTAGGGGTGTCGGGGTTGCTCCCCGGAGCACCTGGAACCAGGATTCGCAAGGCAATTGTGTCTCTAGGCTTTACTTAGAAGACCTCGGTCTCAACTTTATCCACATGCCTTTAGAAGCTCCTTCTACGTACCTTGTGATTCAACACTATAAGACCTATAAGAAGCATTACACTTTAAATCCAGATATGGCACTCTGTACCTCGCCTGTTTTTCTTCAACTGTTTGCGATTTCCTGTTTTGTTATACTTTTGATATCAATAAAAACTTTGAAAGTAAAAAAATACTGTTCTTTTAATAAGTTTCTTATGCTGGGAAATTGCGTAATGAGCGATTGTGTTTCTTTTTTTATACATGCCTGGATAATGAATATAAACAACTTACCGGCCACATTATTGAGTGATCTTTTTGATGACACATCCAACATGGGGGTTGTTGTCCACTAATGTGTGGCTAGACCTCTTTTGGGGGTCTCTTCATCTGGAAAGCGTCTATTCATTATTATATATGGTGGAAGATGGACAAGGGATCACTTGGAGCACCCGTTTGGGAGATTTGCCTTCTCGATTTGTCCTGTTTACCATTATTATTGAAGACGAAAGTAAAAGAAAATCCCAAATTTTGGGTTGACCCCAGAAAAGTAATAGATGGGAAATCTTCCAATGGGGACATTAGTTCTGGTGGTCTGGGGGTCCCCAAGGAATTCCCTTAATTTACAAGGTTTCCTCTCACTTCCTTTTTGGCTATGGGGCAGGAAGTGAAAGGAAATCTCTGCAATGGGACACAGATGGCAAAAAAAAATCTGACAGGGGTTATAACCCTCTCTTGCGGTATCCAAAATGAAAAAAAAATAAGTTTTGCCTATAGTTCTACTTTAAGCTCACGTGGAGCACCTGTGACACTACCAGTATTTGGAATTGGGATTCCTCTGTCTATATCATTTACCAATTTTATGCCACATTTGAAGATTTAAAATTTTGAATGAACATTATTTTAAGTTTTTTATGCTTTGCACAGAATAATTGGCACTTTCAAATGAAAAGTTTTTAATTTGTATACCCTTCTTGCCACTTTATTGAATATTATTATTTATGAATGCATATGTTTACAGCTTTACATGTATATATGGATGCATTTTCTTTTTTGCAGTTATAGCACCTTATTTTCATCAGTGTATGAGCACTAAATGATTTTAAATATTTAATACGTTTGTTTGAGCATATTCATAGCGCAACGCAAATTTTTTATGCAATCTCGCGAGCCATCGTAGCAATACGTCGGCTCGCGGGATCGGGATAGCAGGCGCGTCGCTATGACCACCGGCCACGAGAGGCAAAACAGTGACAGATCGCGAGTTCCTAATAGCTAGGAACCACAATCCGTCACTTCCTCTAGGTCAGTCCCCTCCCCCTACAGTTAGAAACACACCTAGGGAACACAGTTAACCCCTTGATCGCCCCTGGTGTTAACCCCTTCCTTGCCAGTGACATTTTTACAGTAATCAGTGCATTTTTATACCACTGATCGCTGTATAAATGCAAATGGTCCCAAAAATGTGTCAAAAGTGTCCGCTGTGTCCGCCATAATGTCGCAGTCCCGATAAAAATCGATGCCATTACTTGTAAAAAAAACTATAATACTAAAAATGCTATAAATCTATCCCCTGTTTTGTAGACGCTATAACTTTTGCGCAAACCAATCAATATATGCTTATTGCGATTTTTTTTTTTTACCAAAAATATGTAGAAGAATACATATCGGCCTAAACTGAGAAAAAAATTGCTTTTTAAAAAAAAAATAGGGATCTTTATTATATCAAAAAGTCCAAAATATTGTGTTTTTTCAAAATTGTCGCTCTTTTTTTGTTTATAGCGCAAAAAATAAAAACTGCAGAGGCGATCAAATACCACCAAAAGAAAGCTCTATTTGTGGGAAAAAAGGACATACATTTTGTTTGGGTGCAACATTGGATGACCACGCAATTGTCAGTTAAAGCGACGCAGTGCCAAATTGCAAAAAATGGCCCCAATGGCTGGTCTTTCAGCAGCCAAATCTTGGTCAAGTGGTTAAATATTTAGGCTATAGTGCTAGCTGGTTAGGATTAGGGTTCTTACTATTTGTGGTATGAGGAAAGAATTCCATTTTCTTACATATACCCAGACAAGGTAAAATATTTTATGGTTTGGATATTTAGAAGGAGGTTCAACAAAAGGAAGTCATTTTTTTATACCAGAGTGATTAATAAACAGATTTTTGATGTACTCTCCTTTAACTAAGTGTAGGTGATCAATTTTTATGTATATTTATCTACCCTCTACATTCAGATGACCCAATGAAACTGAAACATGGAATGGAAAACATTTGATTTACTGTAGTTAAAACTGAGACTGTACATGCTACATGTTGCTGAATCAGTAGCAGTAATTGTTTAAAGAAGCCCTACTGATCAATATGGTATAAAGTCTGTCTTATTGATTACCAAATGTCTTGTGTGTTTTCTTTATGAGAGCAACACCACATCTTTATAGTTCTAAATCTATATTAATAGGATGAGAGAGTCAACTATTTAGTCCAAAATCTATATGCTTGTCTATTTTCTGTATATTACATTGCACCACTAGTAATATGTGGAAGGTTCAGAAGCTCATTTAGAAGTTAAAGCAGTATTAAACCCAAAATCAAAATTGTGATATATTGCAAAGTTGTCAACATTCTAAAAAAAATTAATAGGGACACTTTTTTTGTATGTAGGCAGAGTCTTATTTTAATTAGGGGTGGGGCATTCATTTGTAGGTGTGGCTTAGCCGAGAGAAAAAATGCATTGCGTGCCGTGGCCAAAAATGGGTGTTGCTTAAACTTTTTGGACATTGCTTAATGGGGGTATGGTTAGAGTCTGAGATGAATAAGGGATGGAGGAAGAAGGAAGAGAGGGAAAGAGAAAGAAAGGGAGAAAGAGGGAGAGAGAAGAAGGGAGAAAGAGGGAGAGAGAAGAAGGGCGAAAGAGGGAGCGAGAGAAAGGGAGAGAGAAAAAGAGAGAGAGGGAGAAAGAGGGAGAGAGAAAAAGAGAGAGAGGGAGAAAGAGGGAGAGAGAAAAAGAGAGAGAGGGAGAAAGAGGGAGAGAGAAAAGGAGAGAAAGGGAGATGGTCAGAGAGTGTGTAGACATGATACAGGAGACAGTCAGAGAGGGTGCAGACATGGTATAGGATAGGGTGAGAGGGTGTGGATATAGTACAGGAGAGGGTGAGAGGGTGCAGACATGGTACAGGAGACTGTTGGAAAGGGTGCAGACATGGTACGGGGGTGCGGATATGGTACAGGAGAGGGTGAAGGCATGGTACAGGAGAGGGTGAGAGGGTGCGGGCATGGTACAGGAGAGGGTGAGAGGGTGCAGTCTCCTCTCTAACAGGAGACTGTTAGAGAGGGTGCAGACATGGTACAGGAGAGGGCGAGAGGGTGCGGATATGGTACAGGAGAGGCTGAAGGCATGGTACAGGAGAGGGTGAGAGGGTGCGAGCATGGTACAGGAGAGGGTGAGAGGGTGCAGGCATGGTACAGGAGAGGATGAGAGGGTGCGGGAATGGTACAGAAGAGGGTGAGAGGGTGTGGGCCTGGTACAGGAGAGGGTGAGAGGGTGCAGACATGGTACAGGAGAGGGTAAGAGGATACAGGCAAGGTACAGGAAAGGGTGAGAGGGTGCAGACATGGTACAGGGGAGGGTGAGAGGGTGCAGGCAAGGTACAGGAGAGGGTGAGAGGGTGCAGACATGGTACAGGAGAGGGTGAGAGGGTGCAGACATGGTACAGGAGAGGGTGAGAAGGTGCAGACATGGTACAGGAGAGGGTGAGAGGGTGCAGACATGGTACAGGAGAGGGTGAGAGGGTGCAAGCATGGCACGTGAGAGGGTGCAAGCATGGTACAGGAGAGGGTGAGAAGGTGCAGGCATGGTACGGGAGTGGGTGAGAGGGTGCAGGCATGGTACAGGAGAGGGTGAGAAGGTACAGGCATGGTACGGGAGTGGGTGAGAGGGTGCAGGCATGGTACAGGAGAGGGTGAGAGGGTGCGGACATGCTACAGGGGAGGGTGCAGACATGGTACAGGACTTCACTTGATGTGCACCTCCAACACATTACTCTGTACCCCCCAACACACAGACCGTCCAGCAGATCACCCCGTGATGGCCACTGACCTGCAACATTCTGGTACCTGCAGCATCTCCCCCTGCACCTCTGCTGGCTGTCAGCTCACTTAGAGGGAGGGAAAAGCAGCTCTGTGGTGCCCGTGGGTTCTCCCTCTGGCTAGCAGGTCTCTTCTGTGTGTTCAGTGCAGAGGGGAGGGGCCCCCGACCTGGGCAGCTAACCGGCATCAGTGTACAAGTTAATTGCTCTGCGTGTACACTAAAGAGAGAAGCCGATTAGCCGATTAGATGACTGGGTCAGAGGCTCCTCCCCTCTGCACTGTACACACGAAAGAGACCTGCTAGCCGCGTGGAGATCCCCAGCAACCATATCTTCACAGCCAAGAGCTGCGGCTGGTGGTCGGGAGATGACGGGTTGCCGGGACAACGCCAAATTCCTGCGATGGGCAGCTATGTATATTGAAGATTACCGATCATTAGGTGTGATAGCTGCATTTGTTTCCTTTTTTTTTTTGCCTTTTTTCCTCTGTTTTCACTTGGTGATCTGGCCAGTTACACACTAGACATGTGCGATTCGTTTCGTACGAATTCGTAATTCGTACGAATTTTTCGAAATTCGTACGAATTTACGAATCTGTAGTACGAATTTTTTTTTTTTTTTACGAATTCCGTACGGAATACGAAATTCCGTTTACGAATTTCGTCGCCGAATGATTCGAATGAATTCGAATGAATTCGAATGGATTCGAATGAATTCGAATGACAAAGTGTCATTTTTGCAGGAAAAATTCCGTTTACGAATTTCAGCTCCAAATTATTCGAATCCAACTACCAATATCAAATTTCAACTAATTCAAACGAAATTATTATAGCAGATATAACGAATGAATTCGAATGCATTCGAATGAATTCGAATGACAAAGTGTCATTTTTGCAGAAAAAAAAGCTATTTAAAAAACAGTCATTCATTGATATAAAAAAAAAAAAAAAGCGTAGGGGTCCCCCCAAATTCAATAACCAGGCCCTTCAGGTCTGGTATGGATATTAAGGGGGACCCCAGCCAAAAAAAAAAATGGCGTGGGGTCCCCCCCAAATATCCATACCAGACCCTTCAGGTCTGGGATGGATTTTAAGGGGAACCCCGGCCAAAAAAAAAAAAAAAATGGCGTGGGGGTCCCCCTCAAAATCCATACCAGACCCTTTATCCGAGCACGCAACCTGGCAGGCCGCAGGAAAGGAGGGGGGACGAGAGCGGCCCCCCCTCTCGCCTGAACCGTACCAGGCCACATGCCCTCAACATTGGGAGGGTGCTTTGGGGTCCCCCCCAAAGCACCTTGTCCCCATGTTGATGAGGACAAGGGCCTCATCCCCACAACCGTGCCCGGTGGTTGTGGGGGTCTGCGGGCGGGGGGCTTATCGGAATCTGGAAGCCCCCTTTAACAAGGGGACCCCCAGATCCCGGCCCCCCCCCTGTGTGAAATGGTAAGGGGGTACAAAAGTACCCCTACCATTTCACCAAAAAAGTGGCAAAAATGGTAAAAATGACAGGAGACGGTCTTTGACAATTCCTTTATTAAAATCTTCTTTCTTCTTTCTTCTGCTCTTCCTTCTTCCTTTCTTCATCTTCTCCTTCCATCGTCTTCTTCCTTCGATTCGCTTCTTCTTCCTCCGGTCTTCTCGTCCTTCTCGTCCGGCGTCGTCCTTCTCGTCCGGCATCGTCGTCTCTTCTCGCAGGCCGCTCCTCGCAATGGGAGGCTCCCGCTCTGTGAGGCTCCGCTCCGGGTGACAGGTCTTTTATAACGAAGGCACCTGGTGACCCCGCCCCCTCTGACGCACGGGGACGTCATGTGGAATTCCCTATGGCTTTCCCCATGACGTCAGAGGGGGGCGGGGTCACCAGGTGCCTTCGTTATACAAGACCTGTCACCCGGAGCGGAGCCTCACAGAGCGGGAGCCTCCCATTGCGAGGAGCGGCCTGCGAGAAGAGACGCTGATGCCGGACGAGAAGGACGACGCCGGACGAGAAGGACGACGCCGGACGAGAAGGACGAGAAGACCGGAGGAAGAAGAAGCGAATCGAAGGAAGAAGAAGATGGAAGAAGATTCCGGAAGGAGAAGATGAAGAAAGGAGAAGATGAAGAAAGAAGATTTTAATAAAGGAATTGTCAAAGACCGTCTCCTGTCATTTTTACCATTTTTGCCACTTTTTTGGTGAAATGGTAGGGGTACTTTTGTACCCCCTTACCATTTCACACAGGGGGGGGGGCGGGATCTGGGGGTCCCCTTGTTAAAGGGGGCTTCCAGATTCCGATAAGCCCCCCGCCCGCAGACCCCCACAACCACCGGGCACGGTTGTGGGGATGAGGCCCTTGTCCTCATCAACATGGGGACAAGGTGCTTTGGGGGGGACCCCAAAGCACCCTCCCAATGTTGAGGGCATGTGGCCTGGTACGGTTCAGGCGAGAGGGGGGGCCGCTCTCGTCCCCCCCTCCTTTCCTGCGGCCTGCCAGGTTGCGTGCTCGGATAAGGGTCTGGTATGGATTTTATGGGGGACCCCACGCCATTTTTTTTGGCTAGGGTTCCCCTTAAAATCCATCCCAGACCTCAAGGGTCTGGTATGGATTTTGAGGGGGACCCTACGCCATTTTTTTTTTTTTTTGGCTGGGGTCCCCCTTAATATCCATCCCAGACCTGAAGGGCCTGGTTATTGAATTTGGGGGGACCCCTACGCTTTTTTTTTATCAATGACTTCAATGAATGACAGTTCTCTGTATTACGGATCCAACAATTCATTTGCCGGCAAATAGCTGCGACTCGTGATTTTAAATAGTTTTTTTTTCCTGCAAAAATGACACTGCAGGAACAGTTCTCTATATTAGATATACTGAATCTCGAATCATTCGAAGCATTCGTTATATCCGCTATTATAATTTCTTTCATGTTAGTTGAAATTACATATTTGTTAGTTGTGGTATTCGAATTGTTCTCTGTATTGCGGGAATCGGCAATTAGCCGCGAGTGATTTTAAATGTCTTTTTGTCCTGCAAAAATGACACATTGTACAGAGAGAGTTGTAAACACGGGAAACCTGCGCCCTTCTATATACTATATACTCTATAGTATGCCTATGAAGGGGGGGCATGTTTCCCGTGTTTACAACTCTCTCTGTACAATGTGTCATTTTTGCAGGAAAAAAAGACATTTAAAATCACTCGCGGCTAATTGCCGATTCCCGCAATACAGAGAACAATTCGAATGTTGTATTGTAACTAACAAATATGTAATTTCAACTAACATGAAAGAAATTATAATAGCGGATATAACGAATGCTTCGAATGATTCGAGATTCAGTATATCTAATATAGAGAACTGTTCCTGCAGTGTCATTTTTGCAGGAAAAAAAAACTATTTAAAATCACGAGTCGCAGCTATTTGCCGGCAAATGAATTGTTGGATCCGTAATACAGAGAACTGTCATTCATTGAAGTCATTGATAAAAAAAAAAGCGTAGGGGTCCCCCCAAATTCAATAACCAGGCCCTTCAGGTCTGGGATGGATATTAAGGGGACCCCAGCCAAAAAAAAAAAAATGGCGTAGGGTCCCCCTCAAAATCCATATCAGACCCTAGAGGTCTGGGATGGATTTTAAGGGGAACCCTAGCCAAAAAAAATGGCGTGGGGTCCCCCATAAAATCCATACCAGACCCTTTATCCGAGCACGCAACCTGGCAGGCCGCAGGAAAGGAGGGGGGGACGAGAGCGGCCCCCCCTCTCGCCTGAACCGTACCAGGCCACATGCCCTCAACATTGGGAGGGTGCTTTGGGGTCCCCCCCAAAGCACCTTGTCCCCATGTTGATGAGGACAAGGGCCTCATCCCCACAACCGTGCCCGGTGGTTGTGGGGGTCTGCGGGCGGGGGGCTTATCGGAATCTGGAAGCCCCCTTTAACAAGGGGACCCCCAGATCCCGCCCCCCCCCTGTGTGAAATGGTAAGGGGGTACAAAAGTACCCCTACCATTTCACCAAAAAAGTGGCAAAAATGGTAAAAATGACAGGAGACGGTCTTTGACAATTCCTTTATTAAAATCTTCTTTCTTCTTTCTTCTGCTCTTCCTTCTTCCTTTCTTCATCTTCTCCTTCCATCGTCTTCTTCCTTCGATTCGCTTCTTCTTCCTCCGGTCTTCTCGTCCTTCTCGTCCGGCGTCGTCCTTCTCGTCCGGCATCGTCGTCTCTTCTCGCAGGCCGCTCCTCGCAATGGGAGGCTCCCGCTCTGTGAGGCTCCGCTCCGGGTGACAGGTCTTTTATAACGAAGGCACCTGGTGACCCCGCCCCCTCTGACGCACGGGGACGTCATGTGGAATTCCCTATGGCTTTCCCCATGACGTCAGAGGGGGGGCGGGGTCACCAGGTGCCTTCGTTATACAAGACCTGTCACCCGGAGCGGAGCCTCACAGAGCGGGAGCCTCCCATTGCGAGGAGCGGCCTGCGAGAAGAGACGCTGATGCCGGACGAGAAGGACGACGCCGGACGAGAAGGACGAGAAGACCGGAGGAAGAAGAAGCGAATCGAAGGAAGAAGAAGATGGAAGAAGATGCCGGAAGGAGAAGATGAAGAAAGGAGAAGATGAAGAAAGAAGATTTTAATAAAGGAATTGTCAAAGACCGTCTCCTGTCATTTTTACCATTTTTGCCACTTTTTTGGTGAAATGGTAGGGTACTTTTGTACCCCCTTACCATTTCACACAGGGGGGGGCCGGGATCTGGGGGTCCCCTTGTTAAAGGGGGCTTCCAGATTCCGATAAGCCCCCCGCCCGCAGACCCCCACAACCACCGGGCACGGTTGTGGGGATGAGGCTCTTGTCCTCATCAACATGGGGACAAGGTGCTTTGGGGGGGACCCCAAAGCACCCTCCCAATGTTGAGGGCATGTGGCCTGGTACGGTTCAGGCGAGAGGGGGGGCCGCTCTCGTCCCCCCCTCCTTTCCTGCGGCCTGCCAGGTTGCGTGCTCGGATAAGGGTCTGGTATGGATTTTATGGGGGACCCCACGCCATTTTTTTTTGGCTAGGGTTCCCCTTAAAACCCATCCCAGACCTCAAGGGTCTGGTATGGATTTTGAGGGGGACCCTACGCCATTTTTTTTTTTTTTTTGTCTGGGGTCCCCCTTAATATCCATCCCAGACCTGAAGGGCCTGGTTATTGAATTGGGGGGACCCCTACGCTTTTTTTTTATCAATGACTTCAATGAATGACAGTTCTCTGTATTACGGATCCAACAATTCATTTGCCGGCAAATAGCTGCGACTCGTGATTTTAAATAGTTTTTTTTTCCTGCAAAAATGACACTGCAGGAACAGTTCTCTATATTAGATATACTGAATCTCGAATCATTCGAAGCATTCGTTATATCCGCTATTATAATTTCTTTCATGTTAGTTGAAATTACATATTTGTTAGTTACAATACAACATTCGAATTGTTCTCTGTATTACGGGAATCGGCAATTAGCCGCGAGTGATTTTAAATGTCTTTTTTTCCTGCAAAAATGACACATTGTACAGAGAGAGTTCTAAACACAGGAAACCTGCGCCCTTCTATATACTATATACATGGGCGTCCGCAGGTAGGGGCAAGGGGGGGCGGGTGCCCTCCCCTGGAATCAGGGATCATATCAGGAGTTCCAGCAAGGTTTTGTCCTGCATAATTATGTTGCTTATGTGCCAACTTGTGGCTGAATAGGACCTGCAACAGTGTGAACACCCAGCACATCCAGGCATTGGCCAGCAAGCCTGCTGGATGTTCACTGTGCAACTCCGATGAAAGACTTCACCTGTCATATTCAAGATGTGATGTCGGGTATGGGCTGGACTGCTACTCAGACCCGCCCCCTCTGTCAAACAACCAATGTAATGAAAGAGCAAACTCACATGGTACTACATGTATTGCTCCTCCCCCTCCCTATCACATCCCACACACCACACTTCCCCATTCCTCCCTTTCACAGAGCACAGCAGCTCCTCCCCTCTAGAACGTTGTATCTAAACCCCGCCCCTCCCCCTCCTTTCCAGCATGAACAGCTTCTGTCAGTATACACAGGGACAACACTGCACATGAATGTAAGGTGAGTGTATAGTGAGAGGAGGCTGAGCTCTGATAGGACAGTGGGGTATCAGACATTCACAGGAGGGACTACAGGTCCCAGCATGTCAGCTGCTTTCTGGGGAGGTTTGTGATTGTGCCATCACTAGTGCTGAGGACATCACTTCCTGGGTACAACATGCTGTGTGATGTTCCATCCACTCAGTGTGCTGGGGGGGATGATGTGTCAGGCTGGCCTCCCCCTCAGCTCTCAGTATGTATTGGTGGGATCTCTTGTTGCAGATACTATATCTCTCTGAAGATTGGACCTGTCCAGTGTGTGGGCTCCAGGGCCCCCTACAGGGGATCTGAGAGGGGTGTCTGGCAGTAAAGAGAACCTGTCATCGTCCATTCAGATCAAAGTAAATGATAAATACTAGAGCTGAGCGCCTCCATTGCTGACACCATCCCTGCACTCAACTGCCATCTGTCTGTCTGTCTGTCTGTAAGGCACCTGGTGAATGCTTTGCTCTGTGCCAAGTCCCATCCCTGGTGTGGGGGACACATTAAAGCTGACATTTACCCGAAAATTTAATTGGGTACACACTATTCAATTTTTCTCATTCAACCAGCAGGCTGAATGGAAAAAAAAAACTGACAGCTCTGGGCAATTCTTTCATTATATTGGTTGTTTGACAGAGGGGGCGGGTCTGAGTAGCAGCCCCCCCCCCCCATAAATGACCTCACAGCTTGGATCTGACAGGTGAAGTCTCTGATTGGAGCTGCACAGTGCACATCCAGCCGGCTTGCTCACCAATCCCTGGATGTTCACACTGCTGCAGGTCCAATTCAGCCAGAAGTTGACATATATCGCTGGCTGGGACAAAGATGTAAAGTGTCAGGAGCAATTGTGTGTTCCCCTCCCCAGGGGGGTTTTTCAGCCTTGTGTAACCCTGCACGCACAGATCGCCACTTTCCCTTACTTCACTTACCCTGTACATAATGCATTCCTGAATCCTTCTACACTTTGTGTAATGCACACTTTCATAGTTTATGCAAAACCATTTGTAATGGAAGATTTTTCTTTATTACAGTGCTGGGGTTTGCATGTGTCCGTGAGACTTTATCTTGTGGCACAGCAATCAAAGCATATTTTAGAGGTACAAGGAAACCTGGGTTTTGTTTAGCCAGGCCCATTAAGCCCCCCCCCCCCCCTCACTGTTAAGAGTTTGACCACATCCACTTTTGCCACGTGCCATCGGATGCTTCCTCCCTCATGTGTCCCTCATTCTGAAGTTCAAAGTTGGGAGGTATGGTCTTTTCTGCCGTAAAAGCCTGTTACGGGCAGCGATAGCCGTGGGCCGGACATGCAATGATTCCAAAGCCTGCAGGGCTCAGGAAAGATCGTACAGGCTTGACCAGGCAGCGCATGTGCAGTAACGTGATGTCGCCGCCTGGCACCATTTTTAAATGGAAGGCACTCGTTCTCGGCGGTGACGCAGTGGTGCAACGGTGCAGAGAGGAGACACAGGCCACAGGAGGACATTACTGGGGGGGGGAGCCGGCCCGGTAGAGGAAGACAGTACACTGATGTGCACAGTGCCCGACTGGAGAGGTGAACGGGACAGAAGACAGACACTGACTGATGTGAAACGGTATGGTATGAAGGGGGGGACAGAGAAGGAAACTACCATGTCCACAGCATCTAACCGTGTCCTGTCCACAGTATCTGAAAGATGGGTTTCAAATGTTTTGACAGGGGCGCAGTGTCAGTGTTTGCCATAGGCGCCATTTTCACTAGATACGCCTCTGCGCACCTGTACACAGTTTAGCAGGGCCAGTGACAGCTGGTGCGAGGAGCGGGACAGCGAAGGCCTCAAGGGGTGGGCAGGATGACATCACCCAGTCTACATAGTGCGAGCGAGTGGTCTAGGAGACGGAAGCCATGGGAAAGGAGAGCAGCAAGACGCCAGGAACAGTGGGTACAACGTCCCCGGCGCCTCCCAGAGCCTGGAACCCCTGGACTCCTTAAACCTCATCACTGCTCCCAGGCCTGGGGGACAGACTGACCGGGGGTTCAGAGAACAAGGACTGGCAGGAAATGCAAGCAGCCATGGACCGCTCCATGTCACATAATAGATCCGATGGATGGAACAGAGCACCTCCTTTCCTCACCCAGGATGAAAACGGGTCTTGCCAGCTGCTGGCCATCATGGGCATCCTAGTGGCATGCAAGGTATCGTACTGAGCATTACACACACCACTGGGACATAGGGGCACTTGAGGGACTGCAGACAGGGCTAGGGGGTCCCTCTCTCTGACCCCCATCACCCCCCTCTGTCTCTCTCTGTTACACTCTTCTGTCTCTCTCTGTCTCCCCCTCTGTCTCTCTGTCACCCCCTTTTTCTCTTTCTGTCATCCCCTCTGTCTCTTTCTGTCACCCCCTCTCTCTGTCACCCCGTCTCTCTCTATCAGCCCCTACATGTATGCAGTCTCTTAGAGTCTCTTGTGCCATGTCCGCAGTCTCTTATAGTCTCTTGAGCCATGTATGCAGTCTCTGACAGTCTCTTGGGCCATGTCCACATTCTCTTACAGTCTCTTGAGCCATGTATGCAGTCACTGACTGTCTCTTGGGCCATGTCCGCAGTCTCTGACTATCTCCTGTACTACGTCTGCAGTCTCTGACCATGCTAATGTGATAATGACATTGTCGAAAAGGATCAGAGCATGGGTGACATTAAATTGATGCCCCCCCCTGAAAAAAGTTCTGCGGACGCCCATGACTATATACTCTATAGTATGTCTATGAAGGGGTCATGTTTCCCGTGTTTAGAACTCTCTCTGAACAATGTGTCATTTTTGCAGGAAAAAAAGACATTTAAAATCACTCGCGGCTAATTGCCGATTCCCGTAATACAGAGAACAATTCGAATGTTGTATTGTAACTAACAAATATGTAATTTCAACTAACATGAAAGAAATTATAATAGCGGATATAACGAATGCTTCGAATGATTCGAGATTCAGTATATCTAATATAGAGAACTGTTCCTGCAGTGTCATTTTTGCAGGAAAAAAAAACTATTTAAAATCACGAGTCGCAGCTATTTGCCGGCAAATGAATTGTTGGATCCGTAATACAGAGAACTGTCATTCATTGAAGTCATTGATAAAAAAATGCGTAGGGGTCCCCCCAAATTCAATAACCAGGCCCTTCAGGTCTGGGATGGATATTAAGGGGGACCCCAGCCAAAAAAAAAAAAAAAATGGCGTAGGGTCCCCCTCAAAATCCATACCAGACCCTTGAGGTCTGGGATGGATTTTAAGGGGAACCCTAGCCAAAAAAAATGGCGTGGGGTCCCCCATAAAATCCATACCAGACCCTTATCCGAGCACGCAACCTGGCAGGCCGCAGGAAAGGAGGGGGGGACGAGAGCTTCCCCCCCTCTCGCCTGAACCGTACCAGGCCACATGCCTTCAACATTGGGAGGATGCTTTGGGGTCCCCCCCAAAGCACCTTGTCCCCATGTTGATGAGGACAAGGGCCTCATCCCCACAACCCTGGCCGGTGGTTGTGGGGGTCTGCGGGCGGGGGGCTTATCGGAATCTGGAAGCCCCCTTTAACAAGGGGACCCCCAGATCCCGGCCCCCCCCCCTGTGTGAAATGGTAAGGGGGTACAAAAGTACCCCTACCATTTCACCAAAAAAGGTGACAAAATGGTAAAAATGACAGGAGACGGTCTTTGACAATTCCTTTATTAAAATCTTCTTTCTTCTGGTCTTCCTTTCTTCATCTTCTCCTTCCGGCATCTTCTTCCATCTTCTTCTTCCTTCGATTCGCTTCTTCTTCCTCCGGTCTTCTCGTCCTTCTCGTCCGGCGTCGTCCTTCTCGTCCGGCATCAGCGTCTCTTCTCGCAGGCCGCTCCTCGCAATGGGAGGCTCCCGCTATGTGAGGCTCCGCTCCGGGTGACAGGTCTTTTATAACGAAGGCACCTGGTGACCCCGCCCCCCTCTGACGTCATGGGGAAAGCCATAGGGAATTCCACATGACGTCCCCGTGCGTCAGAGGGGGCGGGGTCACCAGGTGCCTTCGTTATAAAAGACCTGTCACCCGGAGCGGAGCCTCACAGAGCGGGAGCCTCCCATTGCGAGGAGCGGCCTGCGAGAAGAGACGCTGATGCCGGACGAGAAGGACGACGCCGGACGAGAAGGACGAGAAGACCGGAGGAAGAAGAAGCGAATCGAAGGAAGAAGAAGATGGAAGAAGATGCCGGAAGGAGAAGATGAAGAAAGGAAGACCAGAAGAAAGAAGATTTTAATAAAGGAATTGTCAAAGACCGTCTCCTGTCATTTTTACCATTTTGTCACCTTTTTTGGTGAAATGGTAGGGGTACAAGTACCCCCTTACCATTTCACACAGGGGGGGGGGCCGGGATCTGGGGGTCCCCTTGTTAAAGGGGGCTTCCAGATTCCGATAAGCCCCCCGCCCGCAGACCCCCACAACCACCGGGCACGGTTTGTGGGGATGAGGCCCTTGTCCTCATCAACATGGGGACAAGGTGCTTTGGGGGGGACCCCAAAGCACCCTCCCAATGTTGAGGGCATGTGGCCTGGTACGGTTCAGGAGGGAGGGGGGGGCGCTCTCGTCCCCCCCTCCTTTCCTGCGGCCTGCCAGGTTGCGTGCTCGGATAAAGGGTCTGGTATGGATTTTGAGGGGGACCCCACGCCATTTTTTTATTTATTTTTTGGCCGGGGTTCCCCTTAAAATCCATCCCAGACCTGAAGGGTCTGGTATGGATATTTGGGGGGGACCCCACGCCATTTTTTTTTTTTTTTGGCTGGGGTCCCCCTTAATATCCATATCAGACCTGAAGGGCCTGGTTATTGAATTTGGGGGGACCCCTTCGCTTTTTTTTTTTCTGCAAAAATGACACTTTGTCATTCGAATTCATTCGAATTCATTCGTTATATCTGCTATAATAATTTCGTTCAAATTAGTTGAAATTCGATATTGGTAGTTGGATTTACTAACGATTCGTAACTATTCATAACGATTCGTAACGATTCGTAACTATTTATAACGATTCGTAACGATTCGTAACTTGAAATTGAAATTCGATATTTGTAGTTGGATTCGAATTGTTCTCTGTGTTATGAGAACCAACAATGCATTAGCCGCGTTAACGATTCGTAACGATTCGTAACGATTCGTAACTTTACTAACGATTCGTAAAAAAATTACGATTCGTCCGAATTTCGTATTTCGTACGAATTCGAACGGAATTTCGTACACGAATTACGAATTACGAATTTTTTATATACGAAACGGGACGAAACGAAACAAATTTTTTGACAGTTCCCATGTCTATTACACACCTGTTGTATTAAAATGTCCCCACTCTGGATGAAGGAGCACAGAGACACCTTTGGACAGCAGCATTATCTGGGGGAAGGGGAGTGTTAAATGCACTAGCAAATTTAGATACACTAACAAATTGAAGCAAACTCCAGCTCACACTGCACTTACACAAATAGTTAGAGCAACAGTTGTTTTTTTTCTTTTGGGATAAAAATTTGACATAAATAAATAAAATCTGATCATTGTAGGCACCCTGCCAGTGGTAATTGGCTTGTCTCAATGCTACATTTGAAGGAGAGCTTGTTATGTTGAAAAACAACAGACTTACTGGCTAAATCACCGGGTGAAAATAAAGGTAAGGCCTTAAAAAAAAAAAGAAAACTAATGCAACCATCACATCTAAGCATTGGTAATATATATATATATATATATATATATATATATATATATATATATATATATATATATAAAAATGTTAACTTCCTAGGGGACACACAGAGCAGATACTTTACACAGAGCCAAAGCTCTGAATGATCTTTTGTTATTATGAATGAAAAAGTAGCACTGATTGTTCATTGATAATACTGACAGATCACTAATCTTGGAGAAGGAGCAGGGCTATGTGCTGGCTGTACCTTCCCCCACGGGAATGCCCATAATTTGGGTTTCAAAAGGGCATAAAGCTGCAGCTATATAGAGGTTTTTAGGGGAAAACAGGGCTGCCGGTCAGACTGGAACAAAGTGCTATATGCATTTGCCCCCCTTGGGAGTTAAATAAAAAACAATGGGCTATCCTGCAGGTTTAAGTCATAATGTACTAATATGCACCGCATACTAGCACATAATGACAGACTTACCTGTATATGGAGCACTCTAGCACATTATTGTCACAGCTCCCCTGCGCTGCCATTTTCATCCAGTCTTCCTTCTGGGTTCATTGGCTCCCACTGTATGAGTGGCCAGGGCTGCGATTATGTCACTGCCGCACATGCACACGGGAGCCCTTAGCTCCGGCACAGACCTCTGAAGGTCTGGCATGGTATGCCATTCCTACAAAGCGCATGCGTCGGTGGCTTCACCAGCTGCATGTTGTGTGCGGATTGCCTAAACAGCGCAAGTTTAGGAGATATTCACTGTTTCTACAGGTAAGCCTTATTATAGGCTTACCTGTAGGTACAAGTTCAAAATATAAGAAGAAAAAAAAAGATGATTAAATTCTATTTTGCACTGATGCTCTGGGGGGATTTCAACCCCCAAAATCCCCCCCCCCCCTTATCTACGTCCCTGGCTAGTACTATGTAGTGATGACATTCAATGAATCACCCTCAAGGTGTTTACTGTGAAGAGAATCATTTTTCAACATTGCAGTGCCTAGCCTCCAACTCAAGTCATGTCAATCCAATCGCTCAGCATTTGTGTGGCAACATGGATTGACGCAGCCACCGCCTCACTTTTCAGTGACGCTTACCTAGTTAGACTTGAGTTGGAGGCTGCACACTACAGTGGTGCCCAGCTCCCAGGAATGTTGCAGGAGATGCCTGTTTCCCAGGGCCGAATAATAACCTTAACTCAGGTACTTATATTAACTCGTAAGTTAAAATACATTTGAAGGGTGCTTTTATTTCTGCAAGGTATCTTCAAGAATATATAAAAGAGGGCGTAACCAGTGTGCACAACCTCACTAAAAATTATTAATGGGAAGCTGCCAACATAAAAGTGATCTCACACAGTAAAGTAAAAATTATTTTGAATGGTATGTGGCGCTACCCTCCTGGGGAAAGTCCAGAATAAATAATAAAATAAGCTATATAAAATTAGGTTATCTATACAAATCTTCCAGGAAATCTTCAAAATAAATAAATACAAATATATATACGTAATGATAATAGCAATGCAAATAGATCTAAAGTGCAAAATATGATGTCCTTATGTGAAGTAATCCATACATGTGCAATAATCGAAAAATAATTCCTCCAATATGTACCATAAAGTGCAAAGCTCTTCTAATTAATAATGTGCAATATTAATCTTATTAATAAAAATAAAGTGCAAAAAATCTTATGCCCCATACACACGGTCGGAAAATCCGACCACAAAATCCATCAGATTTTTTCCGACGGATTTTGTCCGACACTGGTGTTGCATACACACGGTCGGACAAAGTTGTCGGAAAATCCGATCATTCTGAACGTGGTGACATTTGTTGCCTACGACGGGACTACGTAGAGGCTAGTAGCCAATAGCTTTGGTCTTGTAATGTGATCTCAGCATGCGTGGCACTTTGTCTGTCGGAATTCGCTACACACGATCGGAAAAAGTCCGATAGGACTTTGTTGTCGGAAAATTTGAGAGCAGGAGATAAAACTTTGTCCGTCGGAAAATCCGACGGAAAAAGTCAGATGGAGTCTACACACGGTCGGAATTTCCGACAACATTGTCCGATAGATAGATCTAGATCCAATCATCTAGATTGTGCAAAAAAGCATAATATGTGTTTAAAGTACAATCCGTGTCACAATAAATCCCTGACAGAAAAAAATTCAAAAACATCCAATGAGATAAAAAAAAATTAAAAATAAATAAAAATAAAAATATAAAAAATAAAAAATAAAAAATATACTAATGATAAAACACCAAGTCCAAGTAACTCCAAATATAAATAATTCCACTGGTGTTTTTCTTATTAGTTCATCCAAGAATGTCTGTAGAAAAAAAAAATGTTGTGCAGTCAGTGTTCAAACAGTGCTGATCCATGCATCCAATGTGATCTATGCCATTCGGGGTGCCCCCCACTGTTTCCCCCAGCCTCTCACCTCAATTAGCGGCCCCTACAGGCCTAGTTTCGCTGTGTGTGTATTGCCAATACTCCCAATGAATCGATCGATCCCCTGTGTTTGGCTCTCCAGTGTACAGCAATGCTCCGATCTCAAAATCAGCGGTTTCCAATGTTAGGTGAAAGGAAGAAGGGATAAGGGGCTCCAATGTTAGGTGAAAGGAAGAAGGAATAAGGGGCTCCAATGTTAGTTTCAGTTTCAAAAATATAGTTATACGTCAATGAAAACTATAAAGAAAAAATATATAAAAAATAAAAATTTTGGTGATTTCTGAGAAGAAATGTGCCTCGGCTTCGGGTCTCAGGAGCCCATTCAGGCAACGGAGAAGCCTAATTTTATTGAATGTAATTAATTGCCCTTCCACTGTAGCCTTAGCTGCCATTATTCTACATACATTTAATTGGTTAGCTCGTCTGCATAATTGCTTTATCTCAAGGGAATTTTCTGTATGTTTTCCCACTTCGTAAAGCTTTAGATAATAAAAAAGAGCTTTTCATTAACTAAATATGGCTAAGTTTCTTGAGACCATTTGCAAGACCCATCCCTGCCAGTGACCTTTTTCAAAGGAGTTAATTAACGGTCCACAAAAAAAGTTCTTTAAACTTATTAAACTGGAAATGTACAGCTTAATTCATTTGCAATTTAATTTTATGCTTTAATTTTTAGGTGCAAGGCAAACAATAAAACATGGCTTTCTGTTCTCTAATATATATGGAAAGAGAAAGAAAGGCATTGAGAATGTTTATTCACCCATAATTACCATACCAAAGTCTTCATTAATGAGGACATAAAGGATGCTTTAATATGCATATAATGCCATAAAATTACCTGTATTGTGAGAAGTTCTTAGAAAAAGGAAATGGAAATGTACTCCAGCCAAAGAATTCTGTTCAAATTTGTTATTTATTTTTATTCTTTTATTGGTTATTACTCAAAACATGATTTCTAAATGAAAAGTAAAAGTGGATTTTTTGGTTGAGAAAAAAAAAACAGTTCTTTCCAGGCAAAATACATACATTGCAAGGATTTAAAATATATCTAGGCTCTACCAAGATGATATACACTCACCAGCCACTTTATTACGTACACCTTGCTAGTACCCAGTTGGACCCCCCTTTGCCTTCAGAACTTCCTTAATTCTTCATGGATTGGATCGAGATCTGGTGACTCTGGAGGCCATAGGAGTACAGTGACCTCCTTGTCATGTTCAAGAAACCAGTGGTGAGATGATTGGAGATGATTGATTTGTGACATGGTGCATTATCCTGCTGGAAGGAACCATCAGAAGATGGGTACACTGTAGTCATAAAGGGATGGACATGGTCAGCAACAATACTCAGGTTGGCCGTGGCATTAAATGATGCTCAGTTGGTACTAAGAGGCCCAAAGTGTGCCAAGAAAATATCCCCCACACCATTACACCACCAGCCTGAACTGTTAATACAAGACAGGATAAATCGAGACTCATCAGACCAGACGTGATTTTTCCAATCCTCTATTGTCCAATTTTGGTGAGCCTGTGCAAATTGTAGCCTCAGTTTCCTGTTATTAGCTGACAGGAGTGGCTCCTGGTGTGGTTTTCTGCTACTGTAGCCCATCTGCTTCAAGGTTCAATGTATTGTGCATTCAGAGATGGTATTCTGCATACCTTGGTTGTAACAAGTGGTTATTTGCGTTACTGTTTCTAACATCTCGAACCAGTCTGTCCATTCTCCTCTAACCTCTAACATCAACAAGGCATTTTCGTTCACACAACTGCCCCTTACTGGATATTTTCTCTTTTTTCAGACCATTATCTGTAAATCCTAGAGATGATACTGGGCTCTAGAGGGACAATACGATATAAAGAAATAACGGAGGATCACTGTACTTTGCAATTGTAGTCCTCATTGCTACACATGTATCTGCTGTGACAGTATGGTACTGATCCTGTGTCTGTGGACATGTATCTGCTGTGACAGTATGGTACTGATTCTGTGTCTATGGACATGTATCTGCTGTGACAGTATGGTACTGATCCTGTGTCTATGGACATGTATCTGCTGTGACAGTATGGTACTGATTCTGTGTCTATGAACATGTATCTGCTGTGACAGTATGGTACTGATCCTGTGTCTATGGACATGTATCTGCTGTGACAGTATGGTACTGATTCTGTGTCTATGGACATGTATCTGCTGTGACAGTATGGTACTGATTCTGTGTCTATGGACATGTATCTGCTGTGACAGTATGGTACTGATTCTGTGTCCATGGACATGTATCTGCTGTGCCAGTATGATGACCACTGGTCTAGAGTCCTGATGTCATCAAGACACAAGCAGGTTCCATGCATCTATTGCATGTGATGATGTCGAGGGACAGTCCACCACAGGAGCATGTAGAACTGTTTCTCCCCAAGGAAAAAAAAACAAGTAATTAACCCTTCAAGTACCTGCTTAAACATAAATGTATGCCTCCAGCTACCAAATACTGACTTAGAAATAACACCACTACTAGGAGATACAACCCAAGCAAACTACTGGGAGCCGTACCCAATACGGGTTTGTGACGGACCTCGTACCCAAGATGTCCGCCGTAACTGCTTCCTCTGTCCGGTACCACACAATCCAAGACCCCCTTAGCTTACCCAGTCACCAGACAACACCAGTGTAGGGTACATCAGGAATTAAATCTTTATTTGACATGTCACACTTATATACAGTTGACTCAAGCCTAACCTGATTAGCATGAGCTAATTATCATAATCAACACTGGGCTCCTTCATTCAATTACAGGGTTAATTAGCACACACAACAATAGGTGAAATATTCTTTAGAATTACACAAGGCAACAGACAGGCTGTCTGGAGTTGACGACATTAGCATCTGACAGTGTGTGGAATACACCTTACAAGCCAGACCAGCCTCATTTACACAATAGACAGGTGGCTTGAGTTCATCATGACATTGAATGGGACACAAGGTGTCAGATGCTAGTCTATTTCTAATGCCAAATGCATATACAGAGAGTGTATTTTGGGGGGCCCGTGATCAGCTGGCAGGAGGCTAGCATGTAGTCCTCTCAAAAAGCCCGTGTCCCGGCTAGGTCTGTCACATTTCTCCCCTTTCGGCAGGAGACTAACACAGGAGGAGACCCCAGACGGGTTGACTCCGAAGTTAGTCCATAGTTCCAGTCCTCTAATGCCTGTACCCACACAGTATCCCAACCAAATTGTTTCAAACAGAGTATTACTCACCCAGCCAACCTCTGCCTCTCTCATAGAACATATCTGCCGCTGGGGAGAGGCCTGGACTGGCCCTCCTCCCTGGAGTCTTTTCAGCCGCTGTAGAGAAGACAGGGTGACTGGGCTCAGTCTGTCATGCTGTTGGCCATATGGGCCTACTGCCCAGCATCCCTGGGGTATACAGGTGGAGACTGAATTCCCATCCACCTTTACAGGAAATCTGTCCTGTGTCAGTTGAGGGCAGAGGCCAGCAGCGCTCTGTTCCGTTGCCAGCAGTTCAGCTGGGCGTAGGAGCTTCCCTACATCATCTGCTCCAGCTAACTGTTGGGGAGAGAGGCCGACTGCCCCAGCTCCCTGGAACTCCGCAGCTGTTACCGGTGCTGGGCAGAGGTTGGTAGCACTCTGCCCGGTTGCCAGCACTTCTGCTGGTTTTCTGTTAGTGGAGACCACCGGCCCATCCACTGACACCAGATCAAGCTGCAGATGTGAAGTGCAGATTGCATTCTCTCCTTGGGTCCTGAGCTGCTGCTCGGGAGTGACCACCACCTCCTCACCCTGGGCCTCCAGAACTGCCACAGGTATGGGACAGAGGTCTTGGACCCTCTGTTCAGTGACCAGAGCTTCAGCTGGGGAAGTTCCTTGCAACTCCATGGATACTGGCGTTGGTGCTGGGCAGAGCACAGTGAAGTTCGGCCCTAATACCAGCTCTTCTGCTGGAGGCTCATCAGGTTGTTTTTCCTCAGCAGAAAAGTCTATCAAATCCCCAGTCTCTACAACTGATGTCTGGGGATAGAGGTTCACCATCTCCTGTCCATGGAACCCAGAAGATGCTATCAGTGCTGAGCAGAGGTTGGCCGAGCTCTGGCCGGTTGTCAGCACTTCAGCTTTGGGGATGGCAATTTCCAGATTTTCCACTGCCGATTCTCTTGCATGCTGCTGGACAGGCATATTCCTCCGTCCAACCTCGTTTTGTGCAGTAACAGGATCATCAAGGTCAGTCAGCACTTGCTGCATCCGCCATAAGACCTCCGCGTCCATAGCTGCGGGGGCAGGTGGGCAAAGCACTCTGTTACCATGCCCCATTGCTGACTCTTCAGCCAGGATTTCTGAGCTGTCTGCTGGTATTTCCTGATAGTCCCAGGCAAAGGGAGCCCCACCCTGCTGCTGAGCAGAGTCTAGCAGCTGTATGTAGGCAATCTCCAGCTCCCATTCCTGAGCGGCCAGGAACTCCAAATCTTCCTGTGCCCAGAGCACTTCCGAGACATTCAATCTTTGCTCTCTGTGCTCCATTATTTCCTCCAAACGCCACTCCAGATCACTCCCAAAGTCGGGGTCCTCGGACAGCCTCCAGTACAACAATCCCAGGCCATTATAATCAAAGCCTTCCGTGGGCCTGTCATCCGCTGTCCACGGGCACACTTGTGCTACATACCACCGGAGGGCTCTGTAGCTCTCGTCCAAACGCATTTCTGCCCGGATCAGCCTGCTTAACTCAGCTGTCCACTCCTGCTTCGGTTGTTCCCCCAATAACAGCAATCGTACTTCATACTGCGACCAGTACCTTACATGGATGGAGGGGAGAACTTTTCCCTGGTGTCGCTGCTCACAGGCTAGCGCTTCTTTCCAGAGTTGTAGGCGAACAGAATCGTACCATCCCAGCAGGACCTGCACCGATACTGGTCCTCTGTGCTGTATCCGCATCTCTCGCAACCTCCTTCCGAATTCCTCTTCCATGACGTATCTGTACCTCTGCTATCCGGGCCTTGGATCCAGGTGATGGTTTGGATGTGTTCACGACAAGGAAGCACGATCCCACCGCTGCCAGCCAATTGTGACGGACCTCGTACCCAAGATGTCCGCCGTAACTGCTTCCTCTGTCCGGTACCACACAATCCAAGACCCCCTTAGCTTACCCAGTCACCAGACAACACCAGTGTAGGGTACATCAGGAATTAAATCTTTATTTGACATGTCACACTTATATACAGTTGACTCAAGCCTAACCTGATTAGCATGAGCTAATTATCATAATCAACACTGGGCTCCTTCATTCAATTACAGGGTTAATTAGCACACACAACAATAGGTGAAATATTCTTTAGAATTACACAAGGCAACAGACAGGCTGTCTGGAGTTGACGACATTAGCATCTGACAGTGTGTGGAATACACCTTACAAGCCAGACCAGCCTCATTTACACAATAGACAGGTGGCTTGAGTTCATCATGACATTGAATGGGACACAAGGTGTCAGATGCTAGTCTATTTCTAATGCCAAATGCATATACAGAGAGTGTATTTTGGGGGGCCCGTGATCAGCTGGCAGGAGGCTAGCATGTAGTCCTCTCAAAAAGCCCGTGTCCCGGCTAGGTCTGTCACAGGGTTATTTTTCAAAAAAGCACATACAAGGACCTTGCACACCACCAGCTGCCATGACAAATCACACCAAGGGCACAGAGCCAAAAAATGCCCAACACCTGAACACCAAAAAAATGGGGAGGGAGGGCAGGAAGTTGTCCCGTTGGAGTTCCTCTCCCAAGTGAAGACCACACCAGGATCCTCCTACCGATTATCCCCTGGAGCCCATTCCTTCCACTCCACCAGTTCAGTAAGTGCCCATTTACTACACTTAATTTCAAACCTACCTAAAAAACCTACTTAAAAAACTCCATCCAATCCAAATCCCTTTTAATCCCTGTCATGTCGGCCCTACGTCTAGGTTTCTTTTCTTTACTTAGGACCTAACTTGATTAAAAAAGTGTTACAGAAGGTTTTCCAAACCTATAGCAAAAGTTTGTAAAACTTTGGTATACTTGGAAGGAATAATCTAGATCAGAGAGAGACCGCAGTCTTTTCCTAGGCTGACTGTACATAATACAATGTTCTTTTACAATTTTCAATTAGATTTACCAAAACCATATAATACGAGGTCAAACCTAAAAACGTTCAATTATTATGCAATCAGGTAGGCCCTTACACTACATAGTTGCCGCCCCCCCATCCATGCGTCCGGTCCCTTGCAGGACACTGGATGCATGGATTCCAATGGGGGGGGGGGCAGAGGCTCTAATTGGCTTCAAAATAGGGTGGGCTGGGGCGCAGAGAATGCGAACCAAACCCCCCCCCCCCCCGATGTGTTACAATAGCAAAAGAATATTCACTATTGTAACATTTGTTTCCTCCTCCCAGCCAATCAGGAAGCGGGACTTGAGACCTGTCACCTGGTTGGCTGAAAGGACAGGTGATCCTTTTGAATGTCTAGGAGGAGGGAAGGAAGCCGCCGTGATGGAGGAGAGGACACAGGAGCCACCACCCGCCACCTGCAACCAAGATAAGGGGTAAGTGCCGGACCGACCTGCAGACAGCGAGTGGGGGAGGGTGCCACCGGCCACTCAGGGGGAGGGGGGTGGTTGTTTGCCCCCAATAAAAAAAACACCACCCGCCACTGGATACCTGGTATCAAGCAAGATCTTATGATGGTTTGGTGGAGAGGGTTGGTCGATGTCCAGATGTTTCCCTTTTCTTTGTGTGTGTGTGTTTTTTTTTTTTGTTTTGTTTTTTGTGGTGTGGGATTTGTGATTAAAATGGAAAGGTTCAAAATATAAGAGCAGAACATACAAAATCAACTGGTGTTATATATAAAGCTTTTTTACAGTGTAGAAAACTTGAAAGTCAATTGGAAATATTGTATGATTGGATCATAAGGGATTTTTTATTCAATAAGAAATTGTAACGAGAGTTAAATTTGACAAAAAATATATAAAATTTAAAAAAAATTATATTCTTTGAATAGTTGCATTTTTCTCTCCAAACAAAGCACCTCCATTAAATTTCACAAATATTCAAAAGCCTCCAAAGAAACCAAGAAAAATGTAGATCTATATAAATAACTTACGTTCAATATTAGTAACTGCTTCATATTTTTTTCAGTATTATTCCTGGAATCATGTCATATCTTGTCAGGCTCTGATTTGTTCCAGTCACCGGCGATCTCCTGGGAACAGATTCTGCAATAGACAGCTCTCTAGAAATCTCCTGTCATTTTCCCGCAGTGTGTAAAAGAGATACATGACCGGAGTTCAGCGGAGGTAGAAGGATTCATAATATATCTCATTAGATCTAAAGAGTGCCATTAAGGTGTGTATATTTACATGTGTCAGCGATATGCAAAGCTTGCAGACAAGTGCTGAGGAAGTCTGGTGACATGTTCCAAGGCTTTCCATTGCGGTGCGCTTTACAGATATTAATAGTCAGGAATTAAAATACAAATGGAGCTGCAAATACACTACTGCTGACTCTACTTAATATCGAGCATCAATAATTTATGAACATGGGAGAAATTTTATTCAAGTCTCTCTTTGTGGCACTAAGTGAAATATCTTTTATTAGGCAGCCAGAGCATTGTGTTCAGGTGAAGAAGCAAGCTATAAACTTTTTAAAATGTGTGCATGTGTGTGTGTGTATTATTTAATTACAATAATCTATTTTATTATGCATCAAAGCGATTGTAAATGCAGCTTTTTTTTTTTAAATAACAAACTCTGTGTAATGGTTTTACACAGAGTAGCCCTGATTCTCCCCTTTTGGGGTCCCCTGCTGGAGCTTCTGGCAACTCTGCCTTGCTGAGTGGCCACCATAGCAATCTGCTTTCTCTGGGGGCACTCGTGTCTGCTTGCTCCTAACCTGGCTCTGTGTGTCCATTGACAAACAGAGCACAGCGTGGCCCCACCCCTGCTCCCTCCTCACTGCCTGTGATTGACAGCAGTGGAAGCCAATGGCTGTGTCTGAGCCAATAAGGAGGGAGATAGCCGAGAAAGCCTCTGCTCTTGTGGACATTGCTGGATCGATATCAGGCTCAGGTAAGTATAGAGGGTGCTTGCAGAGGGGGTGGTGGGAACTGCACAACTGCACATTAATACAATTAATTTTTGTATCTTTTTGTATCTTCAGAGAATGCATTGAGGGGAAAAAAAACTCCAGCCTGTACAACCACTTTTAGGCCAGCCATACAAAGTTCGAATCTCGGACGGTTCCTGCAGAACTGTCTGAGATTCAAACTATTAATGGGCAGGCTGAACATACCAAGTTGCTTGATCGATCGATCGATCGATCAACATGGTTACATGGTTACAACCAGCCTGCCGGATTTGCTTCCGATTATCGCAAGCAGCTGTTATAGGGGTAAGTGATGATAGTAGGACACTATAAGGATGTGGGGTATAACAGAAGAGTTAAATATTCAAAGCTGGAACAGGTAGTTAGGCAAGCTAGAAAGTCATGACCAGGAATTAAAGACAGACCTAAGAATTAACTGCAGATAAAAACATAGTAGAGCAGGCCTGGGGCCAAGCCAAAGGTTCAGGTAAGTTTGTGGTTGAAGCCAATGGATCGCACTATAATGGTTGATACTCAATCTGTTCACCAGTGCTTGGTGCCCCGAGGACTTTTTGATGCTTTCTTTCCTGGGAAAAGATGGTGGCAGGATACAGGAGAGGGCACAGACTGGAAAAACACCTAATCCAACTGCAGAGCACAGAAAAGAGAGATGAGGATGGTAAAGGCAAGGCAGACTATGCAACTTTGGTTTAAGGAACAAGGCATAGAATGCCTTAAACAAACCACAAACAATCAAGACTAGGAATGAGTGACAATAAAAAAAGTAGGCTTATAAGAGAATAAACAGGAAGGAAGAGCACTGGAACTGGGAAACGGGGCATGGGGAAAAATGCAGCTAGACAGGGTAATTAGAATAAGGCACAAACCATTAGGTCAAAACACAAGACCACGACCAGAGGATAGATACTGAAAGCAAAGGTCCAAGAGTAGGAACAAAGGATTACAGAATAAGAGCCTGGTGAACTAGAGCAGCTTGGAGGAAGATGTTCTTCTAACCATTGGTCAAATGAGAAAAAGTGATGACATGGTGGAAACAGAGTGAAACGCTGACAACAGATGATAGCAGAGAGTCAGAAGCAGTGATGAACAAGCTAAATACACATACTGTACATTCAATGCAATCAACTTGCATAGTTATTTGAGTATATTAGCCCACCGTGCGAAATAAAATCCTCTGGTCCATGGTAACCTGACATTCTGTGAACACTCAAGTCATAATCCTGATCTTCTGTCGATCAAGAAATCTGTATTCGACCCATCAGTCTCTCTGCATTCTCATTGAGCACACCGTGAAAGTCCTGTTTTACAAAAAGGATATTGGGGAACTGCAGAAAGTGCAGAGAAGGGCCACCAAACTGATAAGAGGCATGGGGGAGCTCAGCTATGAGGGAAGATTAGAAGAACTAAACTTATTCTCGCTTGAGAAGAGGAGATTACGGGGGATATGATCAACATTTATAAATGACAGCTGCGAGGGAAGACGTCTCCGCCGAGAGAAGACTGTGATTATGGATAGTGGCTATAGCAGCCACTAACGATAATTGCAGGTAAAACCCAGCAGGCTGATTGTACCCAAGTTGATCGATTGATCAACTTGGTATATTCAGCCTGCCCATACAAGGTTCGAATCTTTGCCGATTCAGCAGGAAGATTGGAACCATGTAGGGCCTGCCTTAGGTAAACTGGGTTGTGGACTTTAGACTTTAGCACAGTAATGCCGCGTACACACGATCGGACTATCCGGCGGACTTAGTCTGGCGGACCAGAGTCCGCCTGACAACTCGCCTGTGTGTGGGCTCCAGCGGACTTTTTATTCCCAAAAGTCCGGCGGACTTAGAAAGAAGTCTTGACTCCAAATTGTCTGCCGGACTTGGCAGTCCGGCGGACAATCCGCTCGTCTGTGTGCTAGTCCGCCGGACTTTTCAAATGAACGGACTTGCCCACACACGGAGTAAAGTCCGTTCATTTTGAATGTGACTCCATGTAGACGGGACTAGCAAAGGAAGTCAAAGTTGCCTCCTCCATCGGCGAGATTGACACCTTGCTAACCCCGTCGCCTGGTATGGATTTAAAAGGGGACCCATATGCCGAAAAAACGACGTGGGAGTCCCCCCAAAGTCCATACCAGACCCTTATCCGAGCATGCAGCCCGGCCGGTCAGGAAAGGGGGTGGGGACAAGCGAGCGCCCCCCCCTCCTGAACCATAACAGGCTGCATGCCCTCAACATGGGGGGGGTGTTTGGGGAAGGGGGCCCTGCGGCCCCCCCAAAGCACCTTGTCCCCATGTTGATGAGGACAAAGGCCTCTTCCCGACAACCATGGCCGTTGGTTGACCGGCTTTGCGGGCGGGGGCTTATCTGAATCCGGGAGCCCCTTTAATACTTTACTCCGTGTGTGGGCAAGTCCGTTCATTTGAAAAGTCTGGCAGACCTCCGCCGGAAAAGTCCAGGCGTGTGGGCAAGTCCGCTTGTTCGGAAAGTCCGGCGGACTAGCACACAGGCGAGCGGATTGTCCGCCGGACTGCCAAGTCCAGCGGACAATTTGGAGTCAAGACTTCTAGTCTGATCGTCTGATCGTGTGTACGTAGCATTACAGTAATTCCTGGAAAGCATAAGCAGCTCAATAACTCATTTTGTTGTTTGAAGCCACTGTTTTATTATGACCTTTACAATAATCAGTGGTAGCCTTCTCTAACATGATGAAAAATGTATTTATTTGCCTTAATTTTATGGAAAATCAAATAATGGTATTTTGTAGCAATGCCTGATTTTCATATGACAATATACAAGGTCTTATCATTATAATTGTAATCTATACAGCGCATCTTTTAAAAACAGCATTATAGTCTTGCCATTGTCTGGAGACTTGGACAAAGCTACCATCTACGTGTTAAACAAACACATTAAACAGTAAATGCTTCTCTGCAGAACTGTTACATGCCATAAAGAGTCATCGCATTATGATCTGTCCAATGGATTAATGATTCCTCGTCTCTGCTGCTTGTGCCATACAAATAAATCAGCCAATACAAAAAGGCATTCATTTGAAATATTGATTATGCAGTAGTTTTGAGGACAATGTCTATAAATCATTTCTAAGTAACCTGGGTCAATTCTGTGTAATGTGCAGATATGAAGAGGCCAGTGATTATTACTGCTCCATCAATGAGCTGATCCTGGTTTGATGTAGACTACAAAGACTGGCCTTTCTCTGGGCAACCAACTTTTATAGTGATGCCTAGTACACACGATGTGAAAATCGGACGAAAAATACTGCTTGCAGAGTGATCGTCCAATAATCTGATCGTTAGTATACAGCTTTTGTGAGCCGATCACGACAGTCCTGATCGGATTCCCCAGTCTTCTCTATGGAGGGTGTAGATGGACATGTGTCTGTTTACACTTGACATGTGCAGTTCGCTTAGTTCCGAATTGAAATTTGGACAAATTTTCCGTTTTCGGAAATTTGGACGAAGAATTACATTAGTACCGAATTTAAACAAATCTAAAATAACAGGAAAAAAAATTTGAAAGAAACTTGAATTCAGATCGATTCGAATAGTTTTCAAATCAATTTAGAATAGTTTTCAGATTCAAATCGTTTTCAAATTAAAATTTGAAAAGTTTTCAAATAGTTTTCAATTTGTTTTCCAATTTCCAAAGGAATATTTGATTTTTATTGTTTCACATTAAGCATGATTAAAATCACTGCTCCCGCAAAAAACGTCCATATTTAAAACTTTTTTTTGCATTGATACATGTTCCCTGGGGCAGGACCCGGTCCCCAAACACTTTTTTTTGAAAATAACTTGCATATAAGCCTTTAAAATTAGCACTTTTGATTATTCATGTTCGTGTCCCATAGACATAGGTGTTCGTGTGTTCTACCAAATTGTTTGCCTGTTTGCATGTTCTGCTGCAAACCGAACCGGGGGGTGTTCGGCCCATCCCTACTGTTGATCTTAATGGTAAAGTCATGGGGGGGGGGGTCGGGAAGGAGGAAATATAACAAGCTCAGTTTTAGAAAGATTGAGTTTGAGAAAGTGGTGTGACATCCATACCAATATGTCATTCAGTAAGTTTGAGATCCGCGAGGAGATCGAGGGGGTGAGTTGAGGAGTGCAGAGATAGATCTGGGTACCATCGGTGTAGAGTTGGTATTGAAAGCCATGGGAGGTTATCAACTGTCCCAGGGAAGAGGTATAAAGCGAGAATAGGAGGGGCCCAAGGATGCAGCCTTGGGGTACCCCAACAGAGAGAGGAAGAGGAGCGGAGGAGATGGAGTTGTGACACTGAAAGCATGCTGAGATAGGTAGAAGGAGAACCAGGATAAAGCAGAATCACCAAGGGAGTGTAGTTTGCTGAGGAGGAGCACGTGGTCAACTGTGTCGAAGGCAGCAGAGAGGTCTAAGAGTATGAGTATGGAGTAATGGCCATTGGTTTTAGCAGTTAGTAGGTCGTTGGTGAGTTTTAGTAGGGCAGTTTCAGTGGAATTTTGTGGACGGAAGCTGGACTGTAGGGGGTCAAGAAGGTTGTTGTCTGTGAGGTAGCGACTCATTCGGTCATGGACAAGGTGTTCAATGAGCTTGGAGGCAAATGGAGAAAATATGGGGCAAAAATATATATATATATATACTCTGCATCCAGTGTAGCCTATATCTACAGTGCATTCTGTGATGTACTGTTTCTAATACACTTCAGGCGGTGTACACAGTATCTAATATAGTGTGTACAGTATCTACTACTTTTCTGATGGTGTAGACAGTATCTAATACAGTGTGTACAGTTTCTACTACACTTCTGGTGGTGTACACAATACAGTGCAGCCGTTTTACAGTTGCTAATGCAGTGCAGGGGTTTCACCCGCTGTCTTCTTTCCTCGGTGCCGGCATCTTAACTATGGGCACCAGCTTGCGGCTTCTTAGCCGGCTGTACACTGCTCATGCGCGAGTAGTGCTGCGCATCGTGAATGGTGGATGCAGTCTTCTGGGACCTGTCACGTGTTCCAGAAGACTGCAGGGGGGAGGGAGTTGAACTTATAATCACCTAGGCAGTCGGAGCAGTCCCCCCGCTCCTCAAAAGTGCCAATTCTACAAGAGGTGTGGGGGGTGAGTCCTTAAAGCAAAACTTCCCTTTTTTGGGTGGAGCTCCGCTTTAAGTAGTGGATGCGTATGGATTGTTTTTGGAGAATAAGGATATAGGTTTATTATTTTTTTTAAGATATGTATATGGGATTTAAACAAGACTTCAGCTTTCAGGAACTAGTCAGATGTTGATGACATTTTAATAATATAATTATTTTAGTTTTTTCTATGCAGATATAATTCCCATTTCTTATGTGCTATGTTATTATGCGAATGTCACAGACTTTCCATGTATCCAGAACAGGAAAACATGAAGAAAAGGGAACTATTATACTGTCACAAGGTTTTGAATTTAGCTATAAAACAAATGTCTGTTCCCACGTAGCAAGCAATACCTTTCCTGTAATAAACTAGATGAGCTTCAGCAAACTCTGAGCTTCATAAAATTAATTTTAAGACATGAATCAATAAAAAGGCATTTATTTCATACTTTTACTGCAGTATCTAATACAGCCATATAGCATTTAGATGAATTAAACAATTAATTGATTTCACTTAATGAGAAATGAAATGTAATACTTTTTAGCAAAAAATAATTACATTTATCAGTATAAGATGCAAAAGATTATGATATAATATGACTTTAATAAACAAAATATTTGAATAGAGTAATTTGTTATTAACTGGTTGGGACAAATGTCATTATTACTAAAATGATTGAGTGCAATAGATAAAACAATTTAAAGCGTATATAAAAACAAAACATTTTTTTTTACTTTTAAATAGAGCAGTGAAAGATTAAAACTACTATTGGATTATTTTTTTAATTTCTGCGCCCCACTGGTGGTACTTTTCTTCACTTTCTGTTCTAGAGATGCAACAGAAAAGAATAAAAAAAAGTCCGGCAAAGTGAACAGAATTCCTGTGTTAGAGAGTTGTCATGGGATCAGGTGCCCCCAGGATTTTTTTGTCACGTGTACAGCAGAGCTCAGAGAGTAGGAGGGTGAAGCAGCACAAGGAGACAATCAGGCGTTCTGCAATACAAAGAGCCTGCTTGAAAGGAGGAGAGAGCAGAGTGACAGAGAGATGAGCTCATCAGTGTACAGTTTCTCAGTGTACTGACCAGTTGCTGTGTGACGGTAGGGAGGAAACTACAGCAGAGAAATGTCAGGTCTCTCCCTTGCTAGGCAGGACTGTGCATTTTTTTTTGCAGAGCTGTGCAAATCTCAGAACTGGATGGAAAGGAATGCAAACCATTTTGACAAGTAAAGCACAACTCATATACTGTATGCATTTCCTCTTAGCTGTTTGACTGGAGTTCACTTTTAAAGTTTAAACCTGAAAACATTATAAATGTTATAAAAGTCAGTGTTCATTAAAGTGTTACTAAACCCGCAACAGTAAATTCTGTCTGTATAGGCAGCATAGCATGCTTGCTATATTCACTGTGGAACTTAAGGGGTTAATCCTCTGCATTGTGTAGAAAGTCTGTTTTATCCTGTATGCACAGACCCCCCCCCCCCTTCCTGCACTGTCTATCTGGGGAAAGCCAGCTAACACAGGCAGGGTAGCCGACCTACACATGCTCAGTTGTGTCTTTTATGCTGGAGAGAATAATTACTTGTTCTCAGAGATAGCCAGGTCACATGATATTGTCATCATACATGTGGGCGTGTATACAGGCTGTAGTGGAAATCTCCTCCTACCTGAACTCTCAGCACTGGAGAAACTCTGCAGTTTATCACTGACCATGGTATACAGATCAGCCAAAAAGGTATATAGTGGAAATATTTTAATGTAAAAAGAAGATTTATAAGCTGTGGGCACTGTGGGGGAGCAGATGCACTATTTTCACATTACTGGGTTTAGTAACACTTTAATATTTATGATGCTATTCTTACTGTCAGACATGCATAAAACATGCTCACAGGCAAAATTAGTTACAAGCTGTCAGTACTATATATAGTATATATAGCTTTTTTTTTAATACAGTTGTGATTTCAAGTTCTTTGTCCAAAAAAACAGAGTTACATTTTAACTCATAATGCTGTGTTGTACTTTCAAGGGGCTGATAAAGTGGTAATAGTAAAGAGAGGAAGGGACATTACAGTTCATCTTTATTATAATGTTAATGTCAGAGATTGGTCACTGTTGGTGTGATGAGCTAGGAGCGCAGAGAGAGAGCACAGAAGCAAATCACATGGAACCAGACTCATGGGTGTTTATTGAGGAACTTGGTGGTATGGGAAGGATGGCACAGAGAGAAAGTCCACAGAGTAACATGGGCACAACACGGATAAACAGTACACAAGAAGAGCAGCACATATAAACATTTCATGGGTAGCTACTGTATATGTCACAGCAAGGGAAGGTGATCTTCAGGGCAGTAGAATGGCACAGCAAGAGTTAGGCATCCATGAAGAGGAAATATTGAACAGCAATAGGGAAACAGTCCATGGGGCAACAATAAGGCACAGCAAGGGGAAGTGATCCACAGGGAGGTAGTGAGGCACAGCAAGGGGAGAAACGGGAAAAAGGGGGGTTCAGGGACTCACACAGAGGATGCCTTATGGCCCTGGGCTGCTGGTGAGGTGATCTGGGTGATGGCAGGCTGGTTCAGGAAGGGTCTGTGGTGGCAGATGTCCACTGGGTCCAGAGCGAGAGGGAGAGGGGCGCTGGGCACCTTGGCCATGGATTGGTGGCCGAGGAGAGCAGAGGGCCCAGGGAGAGAGGCAGCTATGTAATGGGAGGCAGAGGCAGCTCCTAGAGGCCCGACCTCAGTCTGGGATCATCACCGCTATACTGTATCTCAGATAGCAAGGATAACTTGCCACACATTTGTGGCAGTGTTGAATTGTAAGTCTGTTAACTTGCTGCCAGGGGCGTAACTAGAAATCACAGGGCCCCATAGCAAAATGTTGTATGGGCCCCCCCACCACCACCACAAAAAAAAAAAAAGAACTAATGCCAGACACCCCCCTAAGTACAGACACCCCACAGCATTACAGACCCCACCTCAGTGCAGGACCCCCCCTAGCAGTACAGACACCCCCCCCCCCCCCCCCCAGTGCACACCATCCCCTCAGTACAGACACCCTTCCAGTGCAGACCTCCCCAACATTACAGACCCCCCAACAGTGCAGACCCACCCCCCTCAGTGCAGACCCCCCTAAGTAGTACAGAACCCCCCCCCCAGTAGTACAGACACCCCCCTCAGTACAGACCCCCCCACCCAAGTGCAGACCCCCCTTAGTACAGACACCCCCCACCCAAGTGCAGACCCCCTTAGTACAGACAATCCCCCATTACAGACCCCCCACCTCAGTGCAGACCCCCTTAGTACAGACACCCCCCACCCAAGTGCAGACCCCCCCACCTCAGTGCAGACCCCCTTAGTACAGACAATCCCCCATTACAGACCCCCCCCCCCACCTCAGTGCAGACCCCCTTAGTACAGACAATCCCCCATTACAGAACCCCCCCCCACCTCAGTGCAGACCCCCTTAGTACAGACAATCCCCCATTACAGACCCCCCCACCTCAGTGCAGACCCCCTTAGTACAGACACCCCCATTACAGACCCCCCCACCTCAGTGCAGACCCCCTTAGTACAGACAATCCCCCATTACAGACCCCCCACCTCAGTGCAGACCCCCTTAGTACAGACACCCCCATTACAGACCCCCCCACCTCAGTGCAGACCCCCTTAGTACAGACAATCCCCCATTACAGACCCCCCCCACCTCAGTGCAGACCCCCTTAGTACAGACAATCCCCCATTACAGACCCCCCCACCTCAGTGCAGACCCCCTTAGTACAGACACCCCCCCATTACAGACCCCCCCACCTCAGTGCAGACCCCCTTTGTACAGACAATCCCCCATTACAGACCCCACCACCTCAGTGCAGACCCCCTTTGTACAGACAATCCCCCATTACAGACCCCACCACCTCAGTGCAGACCCCCTTTGTACAGACAATCCCCCATTACAGACCCCCCCACCTCAGTGCAGCCCCCCTTAGTACAGACACCCCCATTACAGACCCCCCCACCTCAGTGCAGACCCCCCTTAGTACAGACACCCCCATTACAGACCCCCCCCCCCCACCTCAGTGCAGACCCCCTTTGTACAGACAATCCCCCATTACAGACCCCCCCCCCCTCAGTGCAGACCCCCTTTGTACAGACAATCCCCCATTACAGACCCCCCCACCTCAGTGCAGACCCCCTTTGTACAGACAATCCCCCATTACAGACCCCCACCTCAGTGCAGACCCCCTTAGTACAGACAATCCCCCATTACAGACCCCCCCCCACCTCAGTGCAGACCCCCTTAGTACAGACACCCCCACCTCAGTGCAGACCCCCTTAGTACAGACACCCCCATTACAGACCCCCCCCCCACCTCAGTGCAGACCCCCTTTGTACAGACAATCCCCCATTACAGACCCCTCCACCTCAGTGCAGACCCCCTTAGTACAGACAATCCCCCATTACAGACCCCCCACCTCAGTGCAGACCCCCTTAGTACAGACACCCCCATTACAGACCCCCCCACCTCAGTGCAGACCCCCTTAGTACAGACAATCCCCCATTACAGACCCCCCACCTCAGTGCAGACCCCCTTAGTACAGACACCCCCATTACAGACCCCCCCCACCTCAGTGGAGACCCCCTTTGTACAGACAATCCCCCATTACAGACCCCACCACCTCAGTGCAGACCCCCTTTGTACAGACAATCCCCCATTACAGACCCCCCACCTCAGTGCAGACCCCCTTAGTACAGACACCCCCATTACAGACCCCCCCACCTCAGTGCAGACCCCCTTAGTACAGACACCCCCATTACAGACCCCCCCACCTCAGTGCAGACCCCCCCCACCTCAGTGCAGACCCCCTTAGTACAGACACCCCCACCTCAGTGCAGACCCCCTTTGAACAGACACCCCCATTACAGACCCCCCCCCACCTCAGTGCAGACCCCCTTTGTACAGACAATCCCCCATTACAGACCCCCCCACCTCAGTGCAGACTCCCTTTGTACAGACAATCCCCCATTACAGACCCCCCCACCTCAGTGCAGACCTCCTTAGTACAGACACCCCCACCTCAGTGCAGACCCCCTTAGTACAGACACCCCCATTACAGACCCCCCCCACCTCAGTGCAGACCCCCTTAGTACAGACACCCCCATTACAGACCCCCCCACCTCAGTGCAGACCCCCTTAGTACAGACACCCCCATTACAGACCCCCCCCCCACCTCAGTGCAGACCCCCTTTGTACAGACAATCCCCCATTACAGACCCCCCCACCTCAGTGCAGACCCCCTTTGTACAGACAATCCCCCATTACAGACCCCCCCACCTCAGTGCAGACCCCCTTTGTACAGACAATCCCCCATTACAGACCCCCCCACCTCAGTGCAGACCCCCTTAGTACAGACAATCCCCCATTACAGACCCCCCCCACCTCAGTGCAGACCCCCTTAGTACAGACACCCCCACCTCAGTGCAGACCCCCTTAGTACAGACACCCCCACCTCAGTGCAGACCCCCTTAGTACAGACACCCTCACCTCAGTGCAGACCCCCTTTGTACAGACAATCCCCCATTACAGACCCCCCCACCTCAGTGCAGACCCCCTTTGTACAGACAATCCCCCATTACAGACCCCCCCACCTCAGTGCAGACCCCCTTAGTACAGACAATCCCCCATTACAGACCCCCCCACCTCAGTGCAGACCCCCTTAGTACAGACCCCCCCACCTCAGTGCAGACCCCCTTAGTACAGACACCCCCATTACAGACCCCCCCACCTCAGTGCAGACCCCCTTAGTACAGACACCCCCATTACAGACCCCCCCCCACCTCAGTGCAGACACCCCCATTACAGACCCCCCCCCACCTCAGTGCAGACGACCTTAGTACAGACACCCCCCATTACAGACCCCCCCACCTCAGTGCAGACCCCCTTAGTACAGACACCCCCATTACAGACCCCCCCCCCCCCTCAGTGCAGACCCCCTTTGTACAGACAATCCCCCATTACAGAACCCCCCCACCTCAGTGCAGACCCCCTTTGTACAGACAATCCCCCATTACAGACCCCCCCACCTCAGTGCAGACCCCCTTAGTACAGACAATCCCCCATTACAGACCCCCCCACCTCAGTGCAGACCCCCTTAGTACAGACACCCCCACCTCAGTGCAGACCCCCTTAGTACAGACACCCCCATTACAGACCCCCCCACCTCAGTGCAGACCCCCTTAGTACAGACACCCCCACATCAGTGCAGACCCCCTCAGTACAGACACCCCCATTACAGACCCCCCCACCTCAGTGCAGACCCCCTTAGTACAGACACCCCCATTACAGACCCCCCTCCTCAGTGCAGACCCCCCCTTAGTACAGACACCCCCATTACAGACCCCCCCACCTCAGTGCAGACCCCATCAGTAGACACCCCCAGCAATGCAGACACCCCCACCCATTACAGATCCCCCCGGGTAGTGCAGACCCCACAGCAGACACACAGCAGACCCCCCCACCTCAGTGCAGACCCCCATCAGTAGACACCCCCAGCAATGCAGACACCCCCACCCATTACAGACCCCCCCCCCCCGGGTAGTGCAAACCCCACAGCAGACACACAGCAAACCCCCCCACCTCAGTGCAGACCCCCATCAGTAGACACCCCCAGCAATGCAGACACCCCCACCCATTACAGACCCCCCCGGGTAGTGCAGACCCCACAGCAGACACACAGCAGACCCCCCCACCTCAGTGCAGACCCCCTTTGTACAGACAATCCCCCATTACAGACCCCCCCCCCCTACCTCAGTGCAGACCCCCTTAGTACAGACAATCCCCCATTACAGACCCCCCCACCTCAGTGCAGACCCCCTTAGTACAGACACCCCCACCTCAGTGCAGACCCCCTTAGTACAGACACCCCCATTACAGACCCCCCACCTCAGTGCAGACCCCCTTTGTACAGACAATCCCCCATTACAGACCCCTCCACCTCAGTGCAGACCCCCTTAGTACAGACAATCCCCCATTACAGACCCCCCACCTCAGTGCAGACCCCCTTAGTACAGACACCCCCACATCAGTGCAGACCCCCTCAGTACAGACACCCCCATTACAGACCCCCCCACCTCAGTGCAGACCCCCTTAGTACAGACACCCCCCATTACAGACCCCCCTCCTCAGTGCAGACCCCCTTAGTACAGACACCCCCATTACAGACCCCCCCACCTCAGTGCAGACCCCATCAGTAGACACCCCCAGCAATGCAGACACCCCCACCCATTACAGATCCCCCCGGGTAGTGCAGACCCCACAGCAGACACACAGCAGACCCCCCCACCTCAGTGCAGACCCCCATCAGTAGACACCCCCAGCAATGCAGACACCCCCACCCATTACAGACCCCCCCCCGGGTAGTGCAGACCCCACAGCAGACACACAGCAAACCCCCCCACCTCAGTGCAGACCCCCATCAGTAGACACCCCCAGCAATGCAGACACCCCCACCCATTACAGACCCCCCCGGGTAGTGCAGACCCCACAGCAGACACACAGCAGACCCCCCCACCTCAGTGCAGACCCCCTTAGTACAGACAATCCCCCATTACAGACCCCCCCACCTCAGTGCAGACCCCCTTAGTACAGACACCCCCACCTCAGTGCAGACCCCCTTAGTACAGACACCCCCATTACAGACCCCCCCACCTCAGTGCAGACCCCCTTTGTACAGACAATCCCCCATTACAGACCCCTCCACCTCAGTGCAGACCCCCTTAGTACAGACAATCCCCCATTACAGACCCCCCACCTCAGTGCAGACCCCCTTAGTACAGACACCCCCACATCAGTGCAGACCCCCCATCAGTACAGACACCCCCATTACAGACCCCCCCACCTCAGTGCAGACCCCCTTAGTACAGACACCCCCATTACAGACCCCCCCACCTCAGTGCAGACCCCCCTTAGTACAGACACCCCCATTACAGACCCCTCCACCTCAGTGCAGACCCCCATCAGTAGACACCCCCAGCAATGCAGACACCCCCACCCATTACAGATCCCCCCCCCCCACCCCCCCCCCCCCCCGGCCCCCCCCCCCCCACACATCCCACCCCACCCCCACCCCGCTACACCCCCCCCCCCCCCCCCCCCCCCCCAAAAGACCCCACACCCGCCCCCCCCCCCCCCCCCCCCCCCCCCCCCCCCCCCCCTCCCCCCCCCCCCCCCCCCCCCCCGCCCCCCCTCCCCCCCCCCCGACCCCCCCCCCCACCCTCCCCCCCACCCCCCCCCCCCCCCCCCCCCCCCCCCCCCCCCCCCCCACAGCCCCCCCCCACCCCAGCAGACACACAGCAGACCCCCCCACCTCAGTGCAGACCCCCATCAGTAGACACCCCCCAGCAATGCAGACACCCCCACCCATTACAGACCCCCCCCCCCCCCGGGTAGTGCAGACCCCACAGCAGACACACAGCAAACCCCCCCACCTCAGTGCAGACCCCCATCAGTAGACACCCCCAGCAATGCAGACACCCCCACCCATTACAGACCCCCCCGGGTAGTGCAGACCCCACAGCAGACACACAGCAGACCCCCCCACCTCAGTGCAGACCCCCCCCACCTCAGTGCAGCCCCCAGCAATGCAGACACCCCCACCCATTACAGACCCCCCCGGGTAGTGCAGACCCCACAGCAGACGATGCCCCCCCGGCCCTTACATACCTCAGAAACAGCGCCATGTGTGTCCCTCCTCCCAGGCTCCTCCTCCTCTCTGAATGTAAACAGAGAGGAGGGGAGGCGGCTTCGGTCCGCGCCGCTGTGTCCCTCCTGCGCTCCAGTCCAGAAGGCACGGTGAGCGGCGTTAGTGGTGCCGCACTGGTGCGGCTGCCGCTACCCACGGGTGTCACCCCCGCTAGCGGGTGTCACCCGGCGCGGCCCGCACCCGCCTAGAAACGCCGCTCACCGGGCCCTTGATTGGCTGCGGGCCCCATAGCGACCGCATGTGTCGCTATGGCGGTAGTTCCGCCACTGCTTGCTGCACATTTTCACTGGCAAGTTGTACACTTGCAGAGCATTTGACACACAAGTTCTAGTTGACACTTTTCCAATTTGTAGCAAAATTGGCAAGTCTATAGCAAGAGCAAAGTTGCAGGGGTGAGTCTACAGCAAGAGCTCTGCAAGTCTATAGCATGAAAATGCAGCCACAGGGACCCCTGTGGTGGCATGACTATTGCACAAAATAACTAAGCCAGAACTTGCAGCAAACTTGCAGAATGTTTGCAAAGAAAGTTGATCTGGAATCATGCAATGTGGACTTGCTGCAATTGTGCAACAAACTTGTGAAGCCTGGCAAGTCTAGCAAAAGCTTAGCAAGTAATTTTCAACCTTGCAGAACAATTGCTTGCTATCTGGGATGCAGTATGGGGTGTGATCCTGAAGCTCAGGCAACCTGATACTAAAGGCCCAAACACACAATCAGATAATCGTAAAAAAAAATACTGCTTACAAAGCGATCCTACAATGATCTGATCGTTAGTACACAGCTCTCGTCCGAATTTATCTGAAGGTACAAACACAAAAAATGTTCACGTACAATACCAGATCGTATTATTTTAGTTTAATCAGTACAGTTTTTGTCCTAAAATACAATACAAATACAATACAACACATTACATCACTTCCAAATTTTTATTCTATTGTACCATAATTTTCATACTGTAGTAACCTTCGATATGAGACTAGCAAGCAAAAAAAAAGTGCCGATCATTCGTCCTGATAATACAATCATGTGCACTAGACTTAAGCATTAGAATGCTCAGGCAACAGGCTTGGTCCCCTTCCCATGTGGGCACATTAGGCACGTGGCCAGGGGTTAACTCTTTTGCCGCGTACACACGGCCAAACTTTCCGGCAAACTAGATCCGACGGACTTTCGGCGGAGTTCCGAAGGACTTTCCGAACGAACGGATTGGCCACACAGGAACGAACTAAGTCCGTTCGAAAGTCCATTCATTTTGAACGTGGTGACGTAAACGGGACTAAAAAAGGAAGTTTAATAGCCAGTAGGCAATAGCTGCCCTTGGGTATTTGGTCCATCGGACCACCACACAGACGAACGGTTTTCCCGATTTGAGTCAGTCGGAATTGATTCTGTTGGATAGATTTGAAACATGTTCTATTTCTAGGTCCGCCGGATTTTTTTCCCTGAAAAATGAACGAATTAGCCCACATACGATCTGATTGTCCGACAGACTAATCCCGTCGGACCTAGTTTGCCGAAAAGTCTGGTTGTGTGTACGCGGCATTAGTCTCCAGAGAGGCACAGCATGGGAAGGGAAGCGCACCATGGCCGCTAGAACCTGGCACATGGGGGCCAGCCACAGTAGGGCACCTAATCGCCTGGCACCTCGAACACAGGAGGTGAGAAGTGGTGGGAGCTGTGCGTGAGGTGGAGGCGGAGATGTGAGGGAAGCAAAGGGAGCAATTTTTTCTAGTTTTGTATAGAGTGGAGAGGGATTAGTGTCAGGTTTTATTGCTGTCTGTGACCCCATTAGGGTGATTCACCCTCTCTAGTCATCCTTTTTACATTTATCACCAAGTGTAGAAGTGAAAGAAAATCCCAAATTTTGGGTTGTCATCAGAACAAGAACAGGAGGGGAAATCTTCCATAAGGGACATTAGTTCTGGTGACAAGCAGGGTTTCCCTCACCCTGGAGAGATCTTCTCTCGCATCCTGTTTTGGCTATGGGACATGAAGTGAAGGAAAATTTCCCCAGTGGGACACAAATGCCAAAAAGAAACTGAAGGGTTAAAACCCTCCCTCACTCTATCCAAAATGAAAAAGTTTTGCCTTTAGTTCTACTTTAAAAAACAATTGCAGACAGACATTTTTATCAGAGAGGTAAAGGAAGTCGGCAATGTATAGTAAATTGATGTTCAGTGTTTCCAGTGCGGCCATGCATACCAACTGATACTGGTGCAAAATGAGAGCTACGGGTGTCCCTCAAAATTACCAGTCCTTCTACAGCCAAGATCACTGAATAAGCTTTGGCACAGCGTGTCCCATTAAACACACTCCAAGCCAGCTGAGAGCCAGAGAAAATTGTACTGTAATAGAGAGGGAAATTGTTCACACCACTGAACATGAAGACAGGCAGACTCGAACGGTCAGCAATAAAACACCATGGGATATAGGATTCTATAATACAGAATGCTGCCCACAGGGAAGACAATGCGTTCTCTGAAAGGCAGCACACCGGAAGGTGATATGATTGCTGGTGTACAATAAGAGCGAAAGTGACCCCTGCAGAAGCATAGTCTGTTCTCTAGAAAACAGGAAATATCACAGAGGTTGAGAATATATGATCACACCATACATAATGTATGAGTACATAACTAATGAGTGAGTTTACTAAAGGCAAAGAAAAAGAAAAATTAAAAAACGAACTTATAAAAATGAAAACAGAAGCCTTATACTTACAGATCAAGTGCTAATGCTGGAAGTCAAAGTCAACTTCAATTTAATTAGGGTTTTAAATATTTGCAGCCAGCTACACTAAGGCTAATGTAGCCCTCCTTCAGAGGGGGCTATGATAAATGGCCCTCCCCAAACAGGATATTGCACTAAACCTGTAGGTAAATAAGCGAACCAGATCCTTTGCTAAGTGGAAGAATGGGATTGATAATAAAATCGGCATTGCCCAGGGCCTAGCCTATATTAACAGAGGGGATTCCCTTCCTGGGAAATTAACCAGTAATCTAAACAAAGCAATTGAGAGCAGACACGCAACTGCATACCTCCCAGACTTTTGAATTTGAGAATGAGGGCATTACAGGGAGATAGTAACCTGCGGTGTATAAAGCGCTCTGCAGCAAAAAGTAGGGTGTAGCTAACCATGATAGTGGGAGGGTACATGAAAGGCAAGAAGGAAGGATCACTATGGCATATGAAAGGCAGGAACGATCACTATGGCACATGGCAGGCAGGAAGGATCACTAGTGCATATGGATGGCAGGAAGGATCACTATGGTGCACGGAAGACAGGAAGGATCACTATGGTACATGGAAGGCAGGAAGGATAACTATGGTACATGGAAGGCAGGAAGGATCATTATGGCATATGGATGGCAGGAAGGATCACTATGGCACATGGAAGACAGGAAGGATCACTATGGTATATGGAAGGCAGGAAGGATCACTATGGTACATGGAAGGCAGGAAGGATCACTGTGGCATATGGATAGCAGGAAGGATCACTATGGCACATGGAAGGCAGCAAGGATCACTATGGCACATGGAAGGCAGTAGACATGTGCAAAAGGAAAAAATTAGTTTTGTTTCGTTTCGTTTTAATTCGTTAATTAATTAATTTTGTTTAGTTAGATTCGTTAAATTCGTTAAATTCATTTTCGGATTTCATTTCGTTTTCGACCGATTTTCGAATTTGAAAATATTTCAACCGATTTTCGAATTTGAAAATATTTCAACCGAATTCGAAAATATTTCTACCGGATTCGAAATTATTTCAACATGATTCGAAATAATTTCAACCGCATTTGAAACTATTTCAACCGGATTCGAAAATATTTTGCGACTCGACTTTGGGTCCACATATCTCAGGGTCACTTAGTGATAGAAACCCCAAATTAGGTATGCAAACACAGAAGAACGAGCACTACAACATCTCCAAATTTGGGATTTGCTTTCTATCACCAAGTAATCCCGAGATACGTGGACCCAAAGTCGGGTCGCAAAATATTTTCGAATCCGGTTGAAATAGTATCAATATGATTCTAAATTATTTCAACTGCATTTGAAACTATTTCAGCTGGATTCGAAAATATTCCTACCGGATTCGACATTATTTCAACATAATTCGAAATTATTTCAACCGAATTTGAAACTATTTCAACCGGATTCGAAAATATTTTGCGACCCGACTTTGGGTCCACGTATCTCGGGGTTACTTGGTGATAGAAACCCCAAATTTGGAGATGTTGTAGTGCTAGTTCTTCTGTGTTTGCATCCCAAACCAAGATACGTGGCCCCAAGCACTTTTCTGCAGCAGAGAATGACATTTTTTGACCCGACTTTGGGGCCACATATCTCGGGGCCACTTATAGCTAGGAACCCCAAATTTGGTATGCAAACACAGTAGAACTAGCACTACAACATATCCACTATCACTAAGTGACCCTGAGATATCGTCCACGCTTTTTAGATTCGAAAAAATTCGGATTCGTTAGTATTGTAATTTGGTAATTCGGATGCATCCGAATGTCCGAATAATGAAAAATTTGTCTGAATTTCAATTCGGAACATAACGAAATGCACATGTCTACAAGGCAGGAAGGATCACTATGGCACATGAAAGACAGGAAGGATCACTATGGTACACGGAGGACAGGAAGGATCACTATGGCACATGGAAGGCAGGAAGGAAGGATCACTATGACTCCTTGGGCCAAAAACCCAATGCCAACCATCCTTATCCATTTAGCTCACCCCCTGACACATCTCCAGCAATCCCTCTCCTTCTGACAAATGGTATGAGGTTCCCTTTCCAGGTCCCTATTTAAATGCTAATTGTTTTCATATGTTTACTAACCCAATTTTGCCTCCATTGTATATCAAAATCTGTGTACCAGGTAATGGACTGCTATTTGTTAGTGGACTCAGCCCCTCTTTTGGGGACCAAAGATTCTTTGGTGGAGGGAGAGTGTAGCCAGGTGCTAATGCCAACGTTGTCATCTTCCTCCGCTGAATGGTATTGCAGTGGTGCCAAACTTCCTTTTCTGGAGTCCACCGCTCGTGATCTTGGTTCCTCCTCTTCTTTGTGTGCCCCCATAGCAAGCTGCTCGCTATTGGGGCACACAGTGCATTCTCATTCCCAAGCTTTGTGTGTCTATGGATCTCTATTAGCACTATCCCCCACTTCCTCCTCACTGCATTTGTTTGGCAACCGCACTAGCCAATGGCTCCTGCTGCTGCCTGAGTCCTGTGTGAAGAGGAAGAGAGAGGAGAAGAGATGCAGGTGTGCACAGTGTTGGATCTATTCTCTCCTTTCTTCCCCTTCACACAGGAAAGGGGAGGACAGAAAGCCATGGAACCTTTTTTATAATATGTTTTGGCCTTAGAACTACTTTTATGTGGTCTAAGCGAATTGCCATACGTAAGGGAAGTATTCAAATTAGTTAGCCTAATGTATTAGAATGTGATCCTTGTCCATTTATTGATTTGTGCATTGTGTTTCCTTGTCTTAAAAAACGTATTCTATTTCCGACCAAGTTGCTTGTGGCCTATTTTCTTTGTACTGTTATAGAGTGGCAGCATACTAATGCTTAGATTCCACAGGTGTGATCAGCCACCAACTTACAACCAGGTATGTCAGTGGGGACCGAGCAGCTTAAAAAGTCCTGCTCCTGCAGGTGTAAAGGCTACATTGGGAGCATGTACATTTTTTAAAGTAGGTGCTATCCCAATTAGGCTGCAAAAGTGGAAATGCACTTTAAAGGTTTTTTACTCTACCATGAATATCTCATCCTGAAGAGTAGAAGACTGTGTGGAATTTTGACAATTCAACTAAGGAGCCCAAGTATAGCAAAGTAGGTGTTCTTCTTAAACAATCAGAAAAAAGTACTCTTCATAAATACACAGCGCCTGTAGGAAAGTTCCATTTATTTTAGGATACTTAATACTACCCAAAAGAAGATTTTAAGATCAATGTGGAATTAACATTTAAAGGCAAAAAATTTACTGGGATTTTGTTTCTTTCACTTGCTTCACTTTGAAATGTTAACAAGCTAAAAAAAAAACTCCAGTTTGGGGAACACCTAAGCAGGCGGACTCTGGTAGTCTTCCTTTGAAGATTGACCTGCTTAACCACTTACTTAAAGGGAGCATTTTACTTTTACATATTTTTTTTTTAGATTTACATAGGCTTATGTTTTGAAACCTTTGGGGTTGACTTGATTTACTTAAACTGAAGAGTGCAAAATCTGGTGCAGCTGTGCATGGTAGCCAATCAGCTTCTAACTTCAACGTGTCCAATTAAGCTTTGACCAAAAAAAACCTGGAAGCTGATTGGTTTCTATGCAGAGCTGCACCAGATTTTGCACTCTCCAGTTTTAGTAAATTAACAATGTCAATATATGTAATTATATACAGTATGTACACGGAGGACAACCTGTTACCTGGACAGGAAATGAGGGGACATCTTTCCTATTGTTCCTTTCCCTCAGCAGCAGTAAATCTTTAGAACACAGAACGAGTAGGCTGTGCAGAGCAGGGTGAGACAAGACCGTACTGGAATGTAAACAGTATAGGCACTTATATTTAAAGTGTTACTAAACCCAGGACCCTGCACTCACTATATCCGGTCTCCCACAGTACACAGAACATGGGAAGGCAATTATTGTAGTAAATATAAACTAAAATAAAATACCTTTTCTCATCAGCAGTATATAGCAGTCTTGTGACTTCTATCAGTGTCCAGCCAAGCACTGGTTAAAGCTTGTGGGAGGAGTTTTCATCCTATTTTGCCTGTCCTATGAGGCTGCAGGACCCCTGACCCTCTGTCTAGACAGTGCTGATCACATGGACCCTCCCAGGAAAAAAGGAAAAAACTCTCTAGCAATACACGTCAAACTGAGCATGTGCAGAGTGCCTCCAAGGCTCTGTTCTATCAGCAGATGTATTGGGGACTGTGAAAGAAGGGGAGGATCAGAGAAGACAGGATCAAACAGCCTTTTTATACAAATCAGAGGATTAGCCCCTTAGGTTCCACAGCGAGTATAACAAGCATGCTTTACTGCATATACAGACTGATTTTACTGTTGAGGGTTTGATAACACTTTAATGTTCTGTTTACCTGCAAAAGAGGCCAGCATGTAGTCATCTATCAGGACTTCCACCAGCTGCCAGTCATTATACTGCGGCAGGTCGGCACGATCCCGCGAACCATCGTAGCTGTACATCGGCTCCTTTAAGCGGGATAGCAGGTGCGCAAATCTGCCTGTGCCCGCTGCACTACAGAGGTGCCGATGCTCCCGGCCACAAGCGATCGCAGGCACGAGAGGCAGAACAGGGACTTGTGTGTGTAAACACACAAATCCCTGTTCTGTGAGGTGAGGAGATGCAGATTGTGAGTTCCTAATAGCTAGGAACCACGATCTTTCATCTCCTATAGTCAGTCCCCTCCCTCTACAGTTAGAACACACAGTCAGGGAACATAGTTAACCCCTTGATCGTCACCTAGTGTTAACCCCTTCCCTGCCAGTGACATTTATACAGTAATCAGTTCATTTTTATAGCACTGATCGCTGTATAGTTGTCAATCATCCCAAAAATGTGTCAAAAGTGTCCAATGTGTCCGCCATAATGTCACAGTCACGATAAAAATCGCAGATCGCCGCCATTACTAGTAAAAAAATAATAATAATAAAAATTCCATAAATCTATCCCCTATTTTGTAGAGGCTATAACTTTTGCGCAAACCAATCAATATACGCTTATTGTGATTTTTATTACCAAAACTATGTAGAAGAATACATATCAGCCTAAACTGAGGAAAAAAATAGCTTTTTTTAACAAATATTTGGGGTATTTTTTATAGCAAAAAGTACTAAATATTGTGTTTTTTTTTTTTGTTCTTTTTTTGTTTATAGCGAAAAAAATAAAAACCGAAGCGATGATCAAATACCACCAAAAGAAAGCTCTATTTGTGGGAAAAAAAGGACGTCAATTTTGTTTTGGTACAGCGTCGCACGACCACACAATTGTCAGTTAAAATGACGCAATGCTGTATCGCAAAAAATGGCCTGGTCATTGAGCAGCAACTTCCAGGGCTGAAGTGGTTAAAGATACACCCAACCACCTAAAATCCCCCCAAAAATATTTTTATGTCCCTTTTATACATAAATGTACAAATGTAAATTCATGTGTCAGGCGCGTCTACATGCAAAAACATTGATTGCACTACACACCTTTCCTATAACCACGCTCACCAGAGTGAGAGCAATTATTCTACACCCTAAATGGATGACCTGTAGGGGCTTTTAAAGCGTTGCTTATGGAAAATATAGGGTACTGAACTTTGTCACTATTTCATGGGTGCAGGCAATTTACATTTTTGACATGTTGGATGTCTATTTACTCAGCGCAACTTCATCTTTTATATTTTACAGAGAATCAGGTAATTTATAGTGTTTGGGTGCCCTAACGTTAACTTTAGTGCTTTTTTAATTGAAATGTTTTTTTTTTTTAAATAAACCATTGCGCTAATATAATGTGACATAAAAAACGAAACTAACGCTATTTTATTCTCTAGGGTGTCTGCTTCCAGAAAATATATAATGCTTGGGGGCTTCACCTAATTTTCAGTTCTAAAATTATTTTTCAAACGTGTGCAAAAAACACAAGAAGGCTCTGGCAGCGAAAGTGTTAAGTCTTCAGTAACAAGCTGGCACCAAAGTACAGGACTGATCAGGAATTTAAGGTATTCTGTCAGCTACACTGGAATTCGAAATGATTGCTCTGCCATTCTCCAGACAGCAGAGACTATCAATAACTGCATGGTCACTGGCTTGTCACAATGAATCCCACTAACGGTGATGAGCAGGCATTTCACTGATTCACTGTTTTCATACAGATACAGTATAAACTCTCCATCACATTGGATTTTTATTCTGTAATAGGCAAAACTATAATGTGTAAAGTTGAATTTGGCATCAAATTATTTTTTTTCTTAGAAATATTGAATTACAGTATTTGATTATCAGGTACCGGGTAATTCAAGCCCCAAGGTGAAAAACTCATCTTTTTTTAAACTATCATACATTTATTAACCCAGATAGATAGATAAAGAAAACTGATGGGGAATGATAGATAGATAGATAGATAAAGAAAACTGATGGGGAATGATAGATAGATAGATAGATAGATAGATAGATAGATAGATAGATAGATAGATAGATAGATAGATAGATAGATAGATAGATAGATAGATAGATAGATAGATAGATAGATAGATAGATAGATAGATAGATAGATAGATAGATAGATAGATAGATAGATCAAGAAAACTGATGGGGAATGGATCCCCATCTGTTTTTGGTGGACAGGATCAGATCGGATGCCTGCGGAGAGGGCCGTTGATAAGGCAGTACAGCCAGGGCCACTGATAGGGGAGACCACCGGTCCTCTTGTAGGGGGCCCGAGCATACAGGGGGGCCCACACAGGGAGGGGGATTAGTGATGGACGACAATTGAGTCTCTCTTTCTCAGCATATAAAAGCTGACAGCAGAGAGAGGAAGAGAGACCAGATTTCAGCTGCTGGAGGAAGAGACAGTTGTCCATCACTAATCCCCCTCCCTGTCAGCGCTGGCTCCAATATTAGCTGTGCTCCTAAATTTGTTATCTCTGTAACTTTGTTTCTCTCCCTCTATTTCTCTGATCCCAGAGCCCAGCCGGTATATCATGTCGTCTTAATTTTTATTAATTAACTCTGTTTTATCTTTTAGATTTAGCAGGAATTCTGTGAGTTATGTTGTATTTGTGTGCTTGCTGTATTTGTGTGGCGCCATTTTTAAAAAATAAAGCCTGCCTACGTCCCCTCCGCAGCCTCTGAACTCCTGGGCCCCCTCGCAGCCTCTGATCTCCTGCAGCCTCTGACCTCCTGCCCCCCCTGCAGCCCCTGACCTCCTGTCCCCCCTCCCCCCTCGCAGCCTCTGACCTCCTGCAGCCTCTGACCTCCTGTCCCCCCTGCAGCCTCTGACCTCCTGTCCCCCCCTCGCAGCCTCTGACCTCCTGCCCCCCCCTTACAGCCTCTTACCTCCTGTCCCCCCCCCCTCGCAGCCTCTGACCTCCTGTCCCCCCCTGCAGCCTCTGATCTCCTGTCCCCCCCTCGCAGCCTCTGACCTCCTGTCCCCCCCCCCTCGCAGCCTCTTACCTCCTGTCCCCCCCCCCTCGCAGCCTCTGATCTCCTGTCCCCCCCTCCCAGCATCGGACCTCCTGTCCCCCCCACTCGCAGCCTCGGACCTCCTGTCCCCCCCCTCGCAGCCTCGGACCTCCTGTCCCCCCCCCTCGCAGCCTCGGACCTCATGTCCCGCCCCCCTCGCAGCCTCGGACCTCCAGCCCCCCCCCCCTTCGCAGCCTCGGTCCTCCTGTCCCCCCCGCAGACTCTGACCTCTCCTGTTGCCCCCCGCAGACTCTGACCTCTCCTGTTGCCCCCCGCAGCCTCTGACCTCTCCTGTTGCCCCCCGCAGCCTCTGACCTCTCCTGTTGCCCCCCGCAGCCTCTGACCTCTCCTGTTGCCCCCCGCAGCCTCTCTGACCTCTCCTGTTGCCCCCCCACAGCCTCTGACCTCTCCTGTTGCCCCCCCACAGCCTCTGACCTCTCCTGTTGCCCCCCCCCCACAGCCTCTGAACTCTCCTGTTGTCCCATCCGCAGCCTCTGACCTCACCACTGCCTCTGACCTCCCCTGTCCCATCCGCAGCCACTGACCTCCCCTGTTGCCCCCCCGCAGCCTCTGAACTCTCCTGTTGCCCCCCCCCCCCCCCACAGCCTCTGAACTCTCCTGTTGTCCCATCAGCAGCCTCTGACCTCCCCTGTCCCATCCGCAGCCTCTGACCTCCCCTGTCCCATCCGCAGCCTCTGACCTCCCCTGTCCCATCCGCAGCCTCTGACCTCCCCTGTCCAATCAACAGCCTCTGACCTCCCCTGTCCCATCCGCAGCCTCTGACCTCCCCTGTCCCATCCGCAGCCTCTGACCTCCCCTGTCCCATCCGCAGCCTCTGACCTTCCCTGTCCCATCCGCAGCCTCTGACCTCCCCTGTCCCATCCGCAGCCTCTGACCTCCCCTGTCCCATCCGCAGCCTCTGACCTCCCCTGTCCCATCCGCAGCCTCTGACCTCCCCTGTCCCATCCCCAGCCTCTGACCTCCCCTGTCCTATCCACAGCCTCTGACCTCCCCTGTCCCTTCCGCAGCCTTTGACCTCCTTTGTACCATCCGCAGCCTCTGACCTCCTTTGTACCATCCGCAGCCTCTGACCTCCCCTGTACCAATCCGCAGCCTCTGACCTCCCCTGTACCATCCGCAGCCTCTGACCTCCCCTGTACCATCTGCAGCCTCTGACCTCCCCTGTACCATCCGTAGCCTCTGACCTCCTTTGTACCATCCGCAGCCTCTGACCTCCTTTGTACCATCCGCAGACTCTGACCTTCTTTGTACCATCCACAGCCTCTGACCTCCCCTGTACCATCCGCAGCCTCTGACCTCCCCTGTACCATCCGCAGCCTCTGACCTCCCCTGTACCATCCGCAGCCTCTGACCTCCCCTGTACCATCCGCAGCCTCTGACCTCCCCTGTACCATCCGCAGCCTCTGACCTCCCCTGTACCATCCGCAGCCTCTGACCTCTCCTGTACCATCCGCAGCCTCTGACCTCCCCTGTACCATCCGCAGCCTCTGACCATTTCTTCTCTTATATCACGTCTGGAGAGGAGTCAAGAGTGGGAGTGCCGCCAGGAAGGGGGTCATGGTAGAAGTCAGACATGTATGGACTGCGGAGAGGAAACTATAGGATAAAACCAGAGCCACCAAGCTGGAGCCGACTGACTGAGCCCCGCACCGTGCACCTGAGAGGAGGTCAGTGACAGCACCGACAGGCCAGTCTAGGGGGGAGGGTCAATACAATATTGTAAGGGGCACTGATGTAAAGGTTTCCCCCTTATATTAGTAAACCCCCTTATCTTAGTGTTTTTCTTTCTCTGGTCACCACAGTCCTCCCCACATTCCCAGAGTTCCCCTTTACATCATAGTATGCAGGATTCCACCTTACAGTGCAAGGGGGAACTCTGATGTAAAGGGCAATGCTGCAGACCCTGATGTAAGTAGGGAGGCTCTCTGAGGACACTGATGTATGGGGGCTCTCTGGGGACCCTGATGTAAGGAGGGGCTTTATAGGGATGCTCTCTGGGGACCCTGATGTAAGGGGTGCTCTCTGGGGACCCTAATGTAAGGGGGTGCTCTTTGGGGACCCTAATGTAAGGGGGGTGCTCTCTGGGGACCCTAATGTAAGGGGGTGCACTCTGGGGACCCTAATGTAAGGGGGGTGCTCTCTGGGGACCCTAATGTAAGAGGGGTGCTCCCCTGTCCCATCCGCAGCCTCTGACCTCCCCTGTCCCATCTGCAGCCTCTGACCTCCCCTGTCCCATCCGTAGCCTCTGACCTCCCCTGTCCCATCCACAGCCTCTGACCTCCCCTGTCCCATCCGCAGCCTCTGACCTCCCCTGTCCCATCCGCAGCCTCTGACCTCCCCTGTCCCATCCGCAGCCTCTGACCTCCCCTGTCCCATCCGCAGCCTCTGACCTCCCCTGTCCCATCTGCAGCCTCTGACCTCCCCTGTCCCATCCGCAGCCTCTGACCTCCCCTGTCCCATCCGCAGCCTCTGACCTTCCCTGTCCCATCCGCAGCCTCTGACCTCCCCTGTCCCATCCGCAGCCTCTGACCTCCCCTGTCCCATCCGCAGCCTCTGACCTCCCCTGTCCCATCCGCAGCCTCTGACCTCCCCTGTCCCATCCGCAGCCTCTGACCTCCCCTGTCCCATCCGCAGCCTCTGACCTCCCCTGTCCTATCCACAGCCTCTGACCTCCCCTGTCCCTTCCGCAGCCTCTGACCTCCTTTGTACCATCCGCAGCCTCTGACCTCCTTTGTACCATCCGCAGCCTCTGATCTCCCCTGTACCATCCGCAGCCTCTGACCTCCCCTGTACCATCTGCAGCCTCTGACCTCCCCTGTACCATCCGTAGCCTCTGACCTCCTTTGTACCATCCACAGCCTCTGACCTCCTTTGTACCATCCGCAGCCTCTGACCTCCTTTGTACCATCCGCAGCCTCTGACCTCCTTTGTACCATCCACAGCCTCTGACCTCCCCTGTACCATCCGCATCCTCTGACCTCCCTGTACCATCTGCAGCCTCTGACCTCCCCTGTACCATCCGCAGCCTCTGACCTCCCCTGTACCATCCGCAGCCTCTGACCTCCCATGTACCATCCACAGCCTCTGACCTCCCCTGTACCATCCGCAGCCTCTGACCTCCCCTGTACCATCCGCAGCCTCTGACCTCTCCTGTACCATCCGCAGCCTCTGACCTCCTCTGTACCATCCGCAGCCTCTGACCTCCCCTGTACCATCCGCAGCCTCTGACCTCTCCTGTACCATCCGCAGCCTCTGACCATTTCTTCTCTTATATCACGTCTGGAGAGGAGTCAAGAGTGGGAGTGCCACCAGGAAGGGGGTCATGGGAGAAGTCAGACATGTATGGACTGCGGAGAGGAAACTATAGGATAAAACCAGAGCCACCAAGCTGGAGCCGACTGACTGAGCCCCGCACCGTGCACCTGAGAGGAGGTCAGTGACAGCACCGACAGGCCAGTCTAGGGGGGAGGGTCAATACAATATTGTAAGGGGGCACTGATGTAAAGGTTTCCCCCTTATATTAGTAAACCCCCTTATCTTAGTGTTTTTCTTTCTCTGGTCACCACAGTCCTCCCCACATTCCCAGAGTTCCCCTTTACATCATAGTATGCAGGATTCCACCTTACAGTGCAAGGGGAACTCTGATGTAAAGGGCAATGCTGCAGACCCTGATGTAAGTAGGGAGGCTCTCTGAGGACACTGATGTATGGGGGGCTCTCTGGGGACCCTGATGTAAGGAGGGGCTTTATAGGGATGCTCTCTGGGGACCCTGATGTAAGGGGGTGCTCTCTGGGGACCCTAATGTAAGGGGGTGGTCTCTGGGGACCCTAATGTAAGGGGGGTGCTCTCTGGGACCCTAATGTAAGAGGGGTGCTCTCTGGGGATCCTGATGTAAGAGGGTGCTCTCTGGGGATCCTGATGTAAGAGGGGTGCTCTCTGGGGACCCTGATGTAAGGGGGGTGCTCTCTGGGGACCCTGATGTAAGGGGGTGCTCTCTGGGGACCCTGATGTAAGGGGGGTGCTCTCTGGGGACCCTGATGTATGGGGGTGCTCTCTGGGGACCCTGATGTAAGTGGGGAATCTCTGGGGACCCTGATGTAAGGAGGGGCTCTCTGGGACCCTGATGTAAGGAGGGGCTCTCTGGGACCCTGATGTAAGTGGGGCATCTCTGGGGACCCTGATGTAAGTGGGGCATCTCTGGGGACCCTGATGTAAGTGGGGGATCCACACTCAGATATGTAAAGATTATATATATATATATATATATATATATATATATATATATAAATATATATATACACACATGTCTGTTCTATATTGTTGTACTTATTCTTTGACTGTTTTGTTTAACCACTTGACCACTGGGCAGTTAAACCCCCTTCCTAACCAGACCAATTTTCAGCTTTCGGTGCTCTCACATTTTGAATGACAATTACTCCGTCATGCAACACTGTACCCAAATGAATTTTGTGTCCTTTTTTTCACACAAATAGAGCTTTCTTTTGGTGGTAATTTAATCACCGCTGGGTTTTTTATTTTTTGCGCTATAAATCAAAAAATACAGAAAATTTTGTAAAAAAAATAAAAATAAATTCTCTGTTTCTATTAAAAATTATTGGCGAGTATTGGCGAGTATGGCGAGTATTGGCAGAGTATTGGCAGAGTATTGGCGAGTATTGGCAGAGTATTGGCGAGTATTGGCGAGTATTGGCAGAGTATTGGCAAGTATTGGCAGAGTATTGGCAAGTATTGGCAGAGTATTACAGTGTTGCACAGTATTGGTAGAGTATTGCAGTGGTGGCAGAGCATTGCATAGTGGTTGCAGAGCATTGCACAGTGGTGGCAGAGCATTGCACAGTGGTTGCAGAGCATTGCACAGTGGTGCAGAGTATTGCACAGTGGTTGCAGAGCATTGCACAGTGGTGGCAGAGCATTGCACAGTGGTGGCAGAGTATTGCACAGTGGTTGCAGAGCATTGCACAGTGGTGGCAGAGCATTGCACATTGGTGGCAGAGCATTGCACAGTGGGTGCAGAGCATTGCACAGTGGTGGCAGAGCATTGTACAGTGGTGGCAGAGCATTGCACAGTGGTGGCAGAGCATTTCACAGCGGTGGCAGAGTATTGCACATTGGTGGCAGTGTAGTGACCAGCGCTGTGGGCAGTACACATCCAGCCCACAGCGCTGGTCCCGTCTCTCCCCATATCCGCTTCTCCCCTCTCTGTACCGATCGGTACAGAGAGGGGAGGGACGTCATTTACCGTGATCCGTGATGACCCGGCGGTCACGGATGTTCCCGAGTGCGCACCCCAGGGGGTGCGCGGGAGCAAGTTTCTGGGAGGACGTCCGTAGGACGTCCACTTAGAACAAGCCAACCGCGCTGTGGCCGTCTTTCAACTATAGCGCGGTCGGCATGTGGTTAAAGGAGGGAGGATTGTATTGGGAGCACTGAAGTGTCAGGTGTGACTGTGTGGCAATGGCAAATGGTTTCCATAGCTCACGGCATCACGGGTCAGGTAGAGGCCCCTTAGCAGAATTTTGCTTAGGGCCCCGGGGAGGTCAGGATCGGCACTGCTTGTGACTCTTGTGCAGTGCTGTTGGCTTCTACTTTTCTTTTCTTCCTCTGGTTGCACTGCAGGGGGGTCGGTTCTAGTATCTGTGTACCCTTCCCGCCCGCTGTCTGGGACCCCTGTGTGCCCCTTTCCCCCGCAGTGCTGCCATTTCTCCCCCTCCTCCCTTGCGCTGGCAGCTGCTGAGGGCACAGGGTCATTTCAGGATGGTAAGCAGTGGGGCTCACCATCCTTAATGAACAGACTACCGATCGCTCACTGTGGGGGTGCAGATATTGCTTCCGTGCCACTATTCACTTGAATGGGTCTTGTTCAACAGGGGTATCATTTCTGACATGCCTGCAAAGCACAGCATTGCGGGCATTGCATTTTAGCAAAAATATCTTTTGATATTTTTGGAGGAGGAGGACCCTGTCAGGTAGGCTGTATGGGGCCCCGTGATTTCTATCAGCAGCCCTGCCAGCAGGTGTCAGCGGACACATATCCACTGACATCCACCGTTCCATAGAAATAAATGGCTGGTCCGATCACGGAACGTCATACTGTACTGTGCTGTTACACTTGTATAACAGTGTAAATTTGCTGTCCCCTCAAAAAAACTCAACACACAGCCATTAATGTCTAAACCGCTGGCAACAAAAGTGAGTACACCCCTAAATGAAAATGTCCAAATTGGCCCCAAAGTGTCAATATTTTGTGTAACCACCATTATTTTCCATCACTGCCTTAACCCTCTTGGGCAAGGAGTTCACCAGAGCTTCACAGGTTGAAACTGGAGTCCTCTTCCACTCCTCCATTAGAGACCTTGCGCTCCTCCACTTTCCGTTTGAGGATGCCGCACAGATGCTCAATATGGTTTAGGACTGGAGACATGCTTAGCTAGTCCATCACTTTTACCCTCAGCTTCTTTAGCAAGGCAGTGGTTGTCTTGGAGATGTGTTTGGAGTCGTTATCATGTTGGAATACTGCCCTGTGGCCCAGTCTCCAAAGGGAGGGGATCATGCTCTGCTTCAGTATTTCACAGTACATGTTGGCATTCATGGTTCCCTCAATGAACTGTAGCTGCCCAGTGCCGGAAGCACTGATGCAGCCCCAGACCATGACACTCCCACCACCATGCTTGACTGTAGGCAAGACACACTTGTCTTTGTACTCCTCACCTGGTTGCCGCCACACACACTTGACACTATCTGAACCAAATAATTTATCTTGGTATCATCAGACCACAAGACATGGTTCCAGTAATCCATGTCCTTAGTCTGCTTGTCTTCATCAAACTGTTTGCAGGCTTTCTTGTGCATCATCTTTAGAAGAGGCTTCCTTTTGGGACGACAGCCATGCAGACCAATTTGATGCAGTGTGGGGCATATGGTCTGAGCACTGACAGGCTGACTCCCCACCCCTTCAACCTCTGCGAAAAAAAAAAAAACAGCGAAAATAAAGGAAAAAAAAGTAAAACAAAAAAAAAAAGGAAACAAAAAAAAAAAAAAGAAAAAATAGGAAAAAAAAAACAAAAAAAAACTAAAAAAACAGAACAAAAAAAAAAACAGAAAAAAAAAAAAAAAAACAAGAAAACAACAAAACAAAAAAAAAGAAAACCAACAAAAAAAAAAAACAAAAAACAATAGAAAGAGAAAGAGAAAAACATGGTTAAAAAAAAACAAACAAAAACACAAGGGAAAAAGAAAACAACAAAAAAACGAAAAGAACAAAACCCCGCTGCTGCCCCCCCCCACCGCCCCCCCCCCACCCCCCCCCACCCCCCGCCCCCTCTATTACCCAAAGACAACCTCTGCCCTCCCGCCCTTCCCCCCCTTCCCCCCCACCCCCCCCCCCCCCCCCCTCCGCCCCCCCCCCCCTCCCCCCCCCCCTCCCCCCCCCCCCCCTCTCCACACCTCCTACGTCCCCTCCACCCCACCCCCCTCCCCCCCCCTCCCCCCCCCCCCCCCCCCCCCCTCCTCCCCCCCTCCACCCCCCCCCCCCCCCTCGCTCCACCGCCCCCCCCACCCTCTGGCCGTCATATGACGTTCCACCCCCCCCCCCCCCCCCACCTTCCCCCCACCTCCCCCCCCCCCCCCGAGCACCTGCACTCAACTTCTTTGGTCGACCATGGTAAGGCCTGTTCTGAGTGGAACCTGTCCTGTTAAAACGATGTATGGTCTTGTCCACTGTGCTGCAGCTCAGTTTTCAGGTCTTGGCAATCTTCTTATTGCCTAGGCCATCTTTATGTAGAGCAACAGTTATTTTTTTCAGATCCTCAGAGAGTTCTTTACCATGAGGTGCCATGTTGAACTTGATAACACCAAATTTAGCACACCTGATCCACATTCACACCTGAGACCATGTAGCACTAACAAGTTACATAAC